>JAVLUE010000372.1:0-374921 GCA_034190945.1 Octodonta nipae | reverse complement strand
ATATAGCCGCCAATCAATGCAATATACACCAAAAATACTTGTATTCAACACAATAAACCAAAGTAGAATAAAATGAAAACTCTACAGCTGCTCGACTAATGAAACAAGCCAACAATAACAACAAATTGATTTGCTCGTTTGCACAATTGTATTATAAACGAATTATTTTGGGTTGTATTATATTGCTTCCCGTGTAGCCATATGCTGCATGTATGTTAAGCTGTGCTGTTTGTTTTCTGATCGACATTTTATAGAACTAAAAATTTGCTGTATGTATTAGTATGGAGTAAATATTGTGTGTGTATGTGTGCATTTCTAATATCTGACATCTCTCTTTCTTTTTTATCCAACACAATAAAAGAACACACTACAAAAAAAAATGCAATTGTGTGGTGCGATCAATCGTGGTCGTAATGTTATTATAATGAAAATAATAGCGATTATAATGAATATTAATTTGAATTTAGGATTTCTTTTCTGTTTTTTTTTCTTGGTGTGGTATTTCAATTGTGTGGAAACAAAAATTAGTTTTTATAATTTCGATTCAGGTATGCTTTTCGTGGTTTTGAAATTTTTTTTACGTACAACTGCTTATTCGAAGGTTTGTAGTTCTTTTTTTCAGTTATGCAAAAATAATGAAAATTGAACAGAAAAAAAATTGATTGAAATTTATGAAAATGAAAACCAAAGATGTTTTATAGCTGAATTAAAATAACACAAAAATAGCGACATGCTTAATGATAAGTTGAAAAAGATTTTAAAACTGTTTTCTCTCTGAAACTAACAGTCTTTTAAGATTTGGTGACACATTGTAAATTTGTTATTTTTCGCGCTGGTTTTTTCTCAAGTTTTCAGTTGTGTGAACTTCACAAACAAAAAAATATAAAATCATAAAAAAAACCACATAGATTCATTACTAAATCGAAAAAATACACTCTCACATGAAGTGGATAACAATAAGAAGAAGAAATTTAAAATGAATTCATGTACGCTATTGTTGCTCAATTAGTTTTATCAATGTTGGCTTTAATTTGTGCTTTCAATGAAGCGCATTTGTTTATGATTGCAGTAGTTTTTTTTAAAAGTTTTTTTCAATCACTAAACCAATTTTCAGACTTGTCGGAATACCAGACAGCTTTAACAAGCTTATTACAAACATATTTGAATAGAGCTTCAGTGTGTTTTGGACAACAAACAAAACGAAACAACAAATACTTCGAACAAGTTATAAAGATACACAAAGAAAATATTGTTATGAATAGACTTTTGTTCAAGAAAGCATTGAAATCCGAGTCAAATAAACACACACACACAACACTTCAATAAAATAATGCAACAACTTGTTGTTTTATGATTATTTTTGGCAAGCCAATTTAATTAAATTAAATTTTTTCACCTCATAAGTTTTTTTTAGATAAAAAATAATAAAACATGAAAAGAATTAATTTTTATATTTTAAATTGAAAAATTATTTCACTAAAAGTTCATTTTTGTTTTATTGCAAAAAAAATATTTAATAATTTTTTTTATTTTTTATTCGAATGTTTAGTTATAAATTGAGAAAAGAAATTTTGAAATATATGAAAATTTTCTTATAATTTCAATTTTCCCCATTCAATAATAATAATATACTTCCTGATTTTGACACATAGGTGTTTTATAAGAATTATTTATTTATTTAAACAAACAAGTAAGTAAGGTGATGAAACAAAAATTGTACTGTAGTTAAAAGTTTTTTTTTTATAATAACGATGAAGATTTTAAAAATAACATAAAATTTTTTTTTTTGCTGTGTCTTAAGTCTTAAATCTCTCGGGCATAAAATTTTAACTCGTGTGAAGTATGAATAAATATTTGTTGATGATAGGCTTTTCTCTGATACGGTTATCAATTTTCAATCAATAGAAAAAAACTTAATAAAAAATACTTTTGAAAGGCATTAGTTTCTAACCAGGATTGGTGGAAATGAAAAAATCAGAGTATACTTGTTTGGGTATATTGTTGTTTTGTTTTGCTTGACGTCTGTCGTCATTTGTATTTTTGTGTTTACTTTGACACCACCAACAGCTTAAATAATTGAAAAAAAGATACTCAGTTTATTTAACTAGTTTTAGACACACACACACACCTTTTGCTACTGTGGAAAACTTGGTTCAAACAATGACGACTTTAGAACACACACACAAATGTACATATGAGCTACAAATATTGAATGCTATTCTTTGCAAAAGATTACATTCACGGTAGTTTTATCCAAATCGATTTTTTTTTTGTGAATCTTTTCAATTAATTCAGAATCAAGTCTTTTTATTTATTTGATCGATCTATTAGATCAAAGCTGAGCGCGGCTGTTGTGAGTTGATTTAATTTTGTGAGTGTCGATGCCTAACCGCGCAAGCGAATACGAATACATAGGTCACGACATCTCAATTCAACTGTAAAAAGGCAAACACGGGTTTCGTTGTGGGCTTATTCAGTTCTAGTTGGCATTGTTTTCTCGTTTTTATTTGTTGTTATTGTTGTTTAAGTTCCATGGGGACAAATCTATTCAACAACAAAATATCTCAAATAAGAGAAAGAGAGAGAGAGAAAGAGAGCGAGAGGCTTCACATGAAACGATTTAAACAGAAACAAATAAAAAAAATCCTATTTGTGGTCTAAGTTTGTCTAGGCGATAAATCGCTAGGGTCCAATCAAATCGAACAGCTCTCCGCTCTCGATTTTTTTCCACTAAAAAGCCATCATTTGCTAACTCGTTGACTTGTGGACTTTTTATATTGTACTCTTTTGTGTTCAAATTATTTGCATGTCTTTCTCTTTTTTTTCAAGTTGATACAATGATTTTTTTTCATAAAGACTGAAAAGTATTTTTTCTGACAGTATTCTTTTTTTTCCTTTGAAGTCTAATATCAATATAATACAATGAGAATAATAGCAAATAATAAGCGTTTTATTTGTGTTTTAAATTTTGTTAAAAAAACACTACCATCATCAAAAGTTGAATTTGGAACAGTGTTGCCGATCATTTATTATCTGGCCACTTGTAAATGTCATTTTTAATACAAACACACATCAAAACCAATGTCTTTAAATATTTACTTGTTTGTTTGTAATTTTATTTTCTTCTTAAAACTTAAATCAGTTTTGAATTTAAATTTAACTCTGATTATAATTTTTTTTCACAATAGTTCTATTTGATTATTCAAGTTTTTTAAATTTCAATACCAAGCAGATGAGGTTTTGATTTTATTTTTATACAAAACATCAATTATCGGCAGAGACGAAAACCAGTGTGCTTATATTAATCTTGAAAACAATTATTTTGAAATAGGCAGAAGAAAAATAAATGTAAAAATGCATTTTTGTTTTTTATTTTTTTTAATCGGAATTATTTTGAAAAAAAATTCATTATGAGAAATCTTTCTATAGCTTCCCGAGTGTAAAATTGACAAGTCTTTTTAAAAACTTTGTTGTGTGATTTAAATTTTTTGTTTTTTTTTTGTGTTAATCGTCTGGTATGTGATAATTACTATTTAATTTTTGTTTATAAGCTCTCCAAATGTTTATTTAAACCTGGCAATAATGATAACAATAATTATAATCATAATGGAATCAATGAATTGGAAAATTTTCACTCAGATACTTGAGTTATTTGAATAAACTTGGCATAATCAAATGACAATATCAGAGATAATATATTGACAGGGTTTTTTTCTCTTCGAAATTTATACGTTTTACTATGTGTGATTTTTTTCTGCGTCAACCGAAATGATGTATGAGGTCGTTTGACCGTTTATTTTTTGTTCTCTTTTATTCTTTGAAGTGTAAGTGTTGTTTCTTATCTGAAGCAATCTTTCACCTTCTAAAGGTTCTAATTGAAATGAATCTCGTGTCAAGATCAAGAGCTTGATTTCAATTTTTTTCAAGAAAACTTGCCAAGAGAAAAATTCGATAGCCAAACATTTTTCGCATTGAAATTGAATTAATGATGATTTTGCTATTTGCAGTGTCACGTTCAATTGTGTTTCAAGTTTTTTCAGAGGATTTTTTTTCAAAAAAAAAAAATTTAAAATAACAAAGTAAGTTGATTATTGTTTTAGTTTTCATTGAAAAATGTCTTTGGTTTTTTTTTCAGGGATATTTCTTCTGTGTTTTTGAATGGGTGTTATGTCATTAATAAAGACCAAGGCGCACCTATTCTTAGTCTCTTTTTTTTTGTCGTAAGCCGGCTAGGTTAGACTGCATGAAAAAAAATGAAATTTTTAAAACTTGATTGAACAAACGGAATTAGTCTCTTTCAACAAACAATAACAACAACAACAAAAATGATAATAAATTTGTTTTTTTTTCATTTATTTACTAAGCTTTGAAAATCGTATACAATCGACACAATTATACACACAGAGTGAACGGAGAATGCTTCAATATTGGTGGTTTTCCCAAATAAACTAAACCGAGCCAGCCTTCTTGTCGTCTCAGAACATAAAAGGTGACAATATATCAATTGGCATCAACCGACTGTGTCTCTGACAAAACAATAAAGCAGCGACATAAACAACAATAAAAAAAAAACACAGGCCTTAATAGATTCATGTAAGGTTGATAATGGCGCATTTTATAGCTGGTTGATGAAGACGTATATTTGTTGTTGTTGCTGTTGGCTAGGCCTTTGATTCAACACCATTCAAGCTATCATAGACAAACACGCATAAAATTGAAAATAATAACACTAAGTTGTCAAAGTACGTCATTAGTTTGAGCAAACGGTAGTTTGGTAGTCGGGGAGAGCCAAATAATCATGAACGTCATATATATATTAACTGTCTTTTTTTTTTTTTAAAAAAACTATATCTAGTTTTTAATACTAACGAAGGTATTGTATCACTAGATATTGTGGCATTTAAGCCAATAACTTACTGGCTGTCTGCGGCTGCTCTATTTTAATTTAAAATATTTGTTTCAAATGTCTGGTTCTGTCGTTTATTCTTTTGTCTTTTCAATATGTATACCATTAAATATATTTGAGACACTCTCAGCATGAAGCATATCCCTAAAAAATATCAATAATTCATCATTATTTTGCATTGGTCAAAAACAATAATCCTATCATTCTGCTTATGTACACTGTATTTTTTTTCTAAAATCATTAAAATAAATTGAAATTTCAAGTTAGTTCAATGATAATTGTAAATTATTTCAAAAATGAACAATTTAGTTGACCATTCAAAAAAACTTCACACCTTTTTCAGTGTTTTTTTTTCTGAGAAGTTTCATAGTCTTTGACAAGTGTAATGTTCTTTTTATTCATTATTCAAAGAAAAAAAAACAGTATATAAAACAAATTTAATTAAAAAATTGTTGAACCATTTTTTTTTTTTTTTGAAAAAACCGGACCCTTAAACTTTGATTTGATTGGACATGTCAGTATATAAGCCAAAACTAAACCAAGTTTTTTTTTTGTAAATCGTTCAACCATAATGGATCATTTTGGTAGATTTTTCATTGGAAGAAATAAAAACCAATTTAGATAGTTGAACGCGATGATTGTGATGGAATAATCTATGTGTTTGTGTGTGTGAGAGAGTGAGATCAATCTCCATCAATTTGTTCAGTGATGGGAAAATGGATAAAACATAAAGAGTTGTTCAACTTACATTAATAGTCAAAAACTATTACTGGCTCATTGTTTGAGTGGCAGTTTATATTCAAAAAAAAAGACTCAACTCAGTCAAACTTCCGATTTTATGTTGAAAATAAAAGATCTAGAAATTTGACATGAAGACCATTTAACCAAACAGAACCACCATGGTCAGAGCGGTCTGCAGTTTTGCTTTTTTCTCTTGTCAATCATTTCCATTGTTGTGGTAAATGATCTCGTTTACTACATTTTATTTAAAACATTCTTATTTTTAGTTTCAACTTTTTATATTTTGGATCTTAGCATTTTTCTTTTTAGGCTCAAATTGATGATTACATTTGACTTGAACAATTTCATCAAATTATTGTAAAAAAACTTTATTTTGAAAAAAAACTAAATTCTTTTCATATTCAACAACAATAATAAAAATCTGATATCAACTTGATTCCCTCAAAGACGGATGTTCTAGTTAAAAAACATTAGCCAACCAGTAAAGTACCTAAAAAAACTTTATTTAAAACAAAATATTGAGAATATTTTCGACGTGCTTTCCAGTATCAATCACATATCAACTCAACCACCACTCAGCATGGTGTTAGAAAAAAGAATCTATGAATTCCATTCCATTCATCCATCTAAAATATTCATCAGCAACAAAAAAAATCAACTAAATTTAACTAGAAAAGATGCAATCATGATCAGTCAGTCAGTCAGTCTATGGTCATATAGTGCTAATGGCTACAATGCCAAATTAACGACACCGATCTCGCGCAGCGGTGCATGCATGTTGTAACAAATTGAACTCCACTATTTTTCAGTATTGATAAATACTCGTTAATTTGGATTTGTTTTACTAAAGCAAAGAAGAAAAAAAAGAGAGGCGTTTAATTTATTGATAAGCAGCCGAAAAACAACCACAAAAACCACTATCAATCATTTAATGATTATTATTTAATTTCTTTTTTGCTTGAAAAAAAAAATGAAAATCATAAATGATTTGTGGAATGGTTTTTTTCACAAATAGTGATAGTTTTCTTTTTTTATAATCCACGTTAATCTTGTAAACTTTATTATGCTCAAAATATTTAGACATTTTGTTTCTTCACCCAGCATCAAGATGCCTTGTTCAATACAAATTGATAATTAATGACATCAGTTCGAATCAAAAATTGATCATTCATTTTCATGATGTTTTGAAGTAAAAAAGGTAGATAATCATGATTAAGAATCAGGCTTTTTTCATTCTTTGAATAAAGAATAATTAAATCGGACTTTTGTAGCAGAAAATGAAATAAAATGAGTAAAATAAATTTCAAATCAGATACTGATTTAAAAAAAAGAAGAAAATTTATAAATTAAAATTAATAGATTGCAGAAAGATGCAAAGATTTCTCTGGTTAAAATCAACTTGCTCATGGTTTTTTTAGATGAATTAGACTGGCGTAAGAAACCTAATTTTTTTTGTGAAGATATTATTTTTAGAGTTCAAAATGTAACAAATAAACAAAAATAAAGATTATTATTCGCAAAGTAGACATTAAGATTGAATAGGTATTCAATGCTTGTTGGTTCAATCGTTTTATCCCATTCATCATAATAGTAAATATGTGATAGAGTGGAGGGGGGCACATCCCAGTCAAAATGTGATTAGTTAATTTAAATAATCGCTGTCAAACTAAATTTTCAGATTATCATGATCTGAGGCTTCTTCTGCTGTTAATGGTAAAAGGGCGAGAAAAAGATTTTCTCATTTGCTTTGTGTTGTTCTCCAATCAAACAAAATGATTATAATATGAAAAACACATTTCATATTTTTTTAAAAAATTGGCTTATTAAAAAAAAGGTCTTTGTAGAAAACAAATAGTCACTTAGAAAGCATCACAAAGAAAAAAACAAAGCTCAGTCAGAAAAATCTTCGATTGAAACAGCCAATTTGTGTGAAAACTAAAAATGTTTTTAGTTGTTGTTTTTCGAATAAACAACTTGAAAATCAACAATGATGAATAGATGCATCAAATTATTTCAATCACAAACGCCCTTCGCTATATTATTATATCACAGCATCATTATCGCCAATATAATTATATTAAACAACAACAGAAAAAAGAGGTTTTTTATTCATTTTTGTTCTTTTTTATTATAAATATCTTATTAATATTTCAACTTGAGTTTTTTTTTCTTCTTGTGAAACTATAGCTTCTTATTTATAGTTTTATGAATTTTTCTGTTTGATTTAAATATGGATTTAAATATTTCACACTTGCTCATTTCAAAGAACTAAATAACGATAATTTTCAAGCAGAAAAATCTAATTATTAAAAAAAATAGCTTCTAAAACAAAGTAAATCACAAAAATTTTGTAAAAAAAAATTGAAAATTTTTTTATGTTTATGCAAGCAAAACTATTAATAATTTTTAAATTAGGCGTAACGCGCCCAAGTCTTGAAACAGTCTCCAATAACAACAAATTTAATTGATATTAAATCTCTTTATTTATTCTGATAAGTAATCAAGTGGTTAAAACTTTCTGCTTCAGGCTGAAGCTTTGTGTAGTTGGATTTTTTTTTCTCATCTAACTGAAAAAAACTTGAAATAAATGTTGATTAGCATTTTCCAAATCATCTCCAGCCACAGTACTAATTTTTTTTCAAAAAAAAAAATTGCATACTTACAATTTAAATGTATTTTGCCTTATTTAGTTGGATTTATCACATCAAGTTTATTGCATTTTTTCCGTTTTTTTACTGAAAAAATTGTCAATTACTAACTACTCTCATTTCTAACGATTTGCTTTATTTTAAAAACCCTAAGTGAGCAAGTAAAAATTTGTCAATTACCAAGAGAAGATAGAAAACTTTAAACTTATTGCCCAGACATTATTAACTTGATGTTTTTGTTTGTAAAACTTGAATTTTTTTTAATCTTATCTATTGCTTCACTACATGAAAAAATTGAATAAAAAGTTCAAAACAATTGTATTTTAGAAGAGAAAAAAAGAAGAAAAAACTGTTTTTTTTTTTGAAGCAATAATATTTTTTATAGCATTCAAAAGATTTATTTGGTGGTAAGTATCCAAAATGAACTATAAATAATGAAAAAAAATCGCTATCGTTTTGATCTTTAAATGTTATCAAGAGCTCATCGCTTGGCTATCAGAAAAAAAAATTTAATTTATTTAAACAGTATTTTTACATACAATTTTCTAGTTGGCGTTTTGGTTTTTTAAGGTGTTGTCACGCATTTTTTACTAATTTTGTGCGTGTGTGTGTGTGTGTGTGCTGTCTTCAACAAAAAAAAAAACAATTTCTTTGAATCGATTTATCAAAGATTTTTCTAGAGATTTGAAAAAACAGTTTATTTCAGTGCTATAAGTGTAAGAGATTAGGTGGCAAACCTTATCTTGTTAAATATTTATTAAAGGTTTTTTTTAATTCAATTAATTTATTGTTCTTTCAACTTTTAAGCATCAAATAATTTTGAATTTTTCTATTTTGTTATAATTATTTTGCAAAACAAAAAAAACTCATAATTTTTATTTCATTTGCATCTGTTAAAATTAAAAATTTCTATTGATATTATTCAGTTGTTTTTATATCTGACGATCTATTTACCTAGTAATGAATATAATAATGTAAAAAAATACAGTGAGATTCAAAAGTTAATTTTTATTTAAGAAAAACTTATTGGTTTTTGTCTCAATGATGTAAGGATATTACTTCTAGAACAGTAGCACACTTTGTTGAAATACGTTAATATTTCCAAAATTTATTTTTCAAAAAAATTCACAAGGCTTTGTTTATTCATGGACATTTATTTATTTATATTCTCGTTTTGCGTGTGTCAAATGATTGAGTGTTTATTTGGGCTGTGTGTACTGAAGTCAAGTGTTCTTCAATTCGGTTTTTTAAATGATGATGATAAACGCTCTATCTCGCTCTCCATGTGAAGCAATATTTTTTTTTCTAAGAAGGAAACCCTACTTGGTCATTGATCGTTTATATATCGTTTTTCTTCACAAGTTTTTCTGCAATACACAAACATGAACAGCTGAATGAATTCAAATAATAAATTTCAACTGTTGAACTGAAGAGAGACTTGAATAAATTCATCGTCGTCTGGCTTTTCACTTCAAGCAAAGTTACTAATTCAATTCACACTATTTGCACTTCAAAAAAAATACAATATTAGTAAACAAATGTGATTTAATTTTTTTTTTTTTTATTTTTTACTAGCTTTTCAGCATTCATTTTTACTTTTCTTTGAAAATAACCAAAATGAAAAAACTTCTTGACAAACTATTGCAAAATAACCATACTCGCGATAATAAATTGCTTAGTTAGCGTATAACCAGGTATCGATTAACTAAAAGAAAAAACAGAAGGAAAGAAAGTTCAAAAACATGTCAATTTTTGAGTTAGTTTTTGCTTCATTACAAAATAAATTACAATTAAAATAGTTTTATGTTGTCAGTATCAATTTTTTTTACTAAAAAATTTTGAGATGCAAAGAAAAGAGAGAAAAAGTTTTTTTAAACACCAAACTTATTTGCAGTTTTTCTTGGGTTCCGTCCGCGCCAATGCAGCATGCAATGATGTTAGTCCGAGTGTGAAACTCTCCACTCTCAGTAACATCTACAAACATGTGTACCAATGAAACGCTAATTTATGATTTAAGATTTTTTTTTTGACTGTTTATGAATATAAACGTGTGCGTGTGTATGTAGATACGGTACATAGATGTCAAATAAAAAAAATTTAGAGCTATATCATTACAAAATTTTCACGCAAGTTAATGTTGCCAAAACCTACACTTTTTTTTCTGGTTGATTCTAGTTTTTATTAATAGTATTTTAACACAAGCACACATACTCACAAATGGTTTACATTAAAAGATTTTTTCTCTAGAAAAATTATATTCAAAATGAACCCTCTGGCATTTCTTTTTCTTAAAAAAAATAGGTTTTGTTTCAAAAAAAAAATTTACTTACTATTTAGAAGAACAAACAAACAGAATGCTCAAGTTTTTTTTAGAGTTTCAAAAAATTTTTTTTACAAGAAACAAAAAAAAATTAAATTATTTTGAAAAAACAACAACAAATCCAATAATAAAAAATTGAGTTAAAGAACTTTTTTCCTGTATGAAACCTGAAATGTTGTTTAGTTTTTTTTTTTTTGTTTGCTTTGGTTGGTTGTTGACTATTGCTAAGCTAATTTATTAATGCTTCTAAATAATTTCAAGCTAATAATAAACAAAGCAAGCGAAAAAAATTAATTATCCGAGAAACCCTGCATGCATGCATGCTGTTTCTTTTTTTTCTTCGTCTTCTTTTGCAAGCAAACAAACACACGGAATATAATGCTGAAATGACGACGGTTAGTGATGTGCGTGCATGCAGATTTATTTTGTTAGTTGCTTTTTCTGCTCGATTTTGGTTGGTGATTAATTAGATTTTTTTTTTTTTGGTCAATTGAAGAGTTTTTATATTATTGTTAAACAAACATTTTTTGCATGGTTTGGGTCACTCTGTTTTGGTTTTTTTTTTGTTTTGTTTTTAATAGGAAAATTTTAGTAAAGTATAAAAACTTATTTATTTTATATATTCACTACTCTATATAATGTTTGTTTGTACGGGGGTTTTTTTTTTGTTTGTTTTCTTGTTTTCTTGAAGCTGTGCCAATTAGCTTGATTGAATGGCTAATTGACAACCTACACAAACAAAAAAAAAAAAACGTTCACAATGACTGATCAAAAAAACAAACTGATTGATTCACTGAAACTGTTTTCTGTTGGGAAAGTGTGGGTGAACTTCATTTGCAGTGTTTCTATTCAAGTTTAAAGAGAATTGTGCATGTGTTGAACTGTGTGTTTACGATCGTATTAATAATATTATTATATTATATATAGATGATTGTGTGTGTGTGTGTTTGTGTGTGTGTGTGTGGTAATAAAGTCCATAAAATGAAACACTTGACGAATAATTAAAAACCAGTCGATGAATTACCTTTGACCAAAGTAAATAGAGTGTTCACACTGTTTTGTTTGTAACAAAACTTGCTGAATCACTTCATTTCAAATACACCAGCTTGTTGAATTCATCTTTTTCTGAGTTTTTTTTTCATAAAACCATTTCATAAATTTTTAGAAAATTTGAATGAGAAAAACTAAGTAAAACCAAACTGAAATTAGAGCTTTCTCTGAAATGATTATTTGGTTTTATTAAAAACAAACATTTTTTTTCTGGTTGATTTGAATTTAAACTCGTTATGTTTTGTTTGAAAATTTTTAAAGCAGAGTTTGAGTTTCAAAGTTCAAAATATTGTCAGCGCTCAATACGGCAATAGTGACAGAGTCAAGTTTCATGGATTAGTTATTTATTTTATTTTTATTTTTTAGTGAATCAAAAAATGCATTCAACTATACTTTTAAAAACGTATACACAGAACAGAACACACAAGCAGATTTATTATGCTTCAATAAAATGTAAATAATGATTTTTAACGATAATAGTACTCGAGAGAAATAGCTAAAAAAACTGTTTGTTCGCTAATAAACGAACAAAATGAAACATTAAATTGAATTCCAATTTTTAAACTACGGCTAGGTCACAAAAAACAAACAAACGATTTTGTTTCGGTTTGTATCAACATTCAATAATTCTTTTTCTATGAACGCTTTTTTTATTTCAATCATAATTGCCGTTTAAAAAGAAAAAAAAAACACCAGAAACGTACTTTTTTCCGTAATTTTTTTAAAATGACAAATAGAACTCAAATGAAACCGCCAAAACATCTAACTGTTTGAGTTGAAAAATGTAATTCAAAATACAATACAAAGAAGGGAAAAATGTAAATATTAATCTAGATAATATGACGATAAAATCTTATTCAATAATTTTTTCCTCAACAAAGTATTCTCATTGAAAAAAATTTTAATTAAAGAATGAAACTTTTGACATTGGCCATCAAAACACACTGACATTGTGAAATACGAAAGCATGCTTGAATGAAGGCAATTTCAAAGCAAAGTTTGATTATCGTGTTTTTCTATTATTCACATTGTGTGAGGTCTTGTTTTGGCTTAAGCTTAATCGGATCGTCGTGTTATTGATCGGGTGGCTCGGGATACACTAAGAGCGAAGCAAAAAAAAAATTTCACGCACTATATATGTGTTTGTGCGCGAAATTAGATTAAACAAACAATAGTTTCAGGGTGGTCAGAGTATTTAAATAATTTTGATGACGACAGCGTTAATCTTTGAGTGGCCACCTTGTCTATCATCATATGGTAGAAAATGATTTTTAATAATCACATCTTCACTGTTGCTAATTAAAAAATAATGAAATAGTAATTAATATAAAATTAATTAGAAAAAACTGAGATGAAAACAACATAGCTAGATAGTTCTTACTGATTATTTAAACTACAGAAAATAATAATGATGATATATTTCCCTTTAATTTTGAGTTGTTAACACACTAAAAAAAATCAAATTTTTTCTAGATCCGTGTTTTTAGAAAGCTTTAGATATCTAATTTCAACAAAGGTTATGTAAAGAAATTTTCCATAAAAAAATGTGACCCAATAACAGCAATATTTTGTTCTGTTCTTAAAAAAAAAACGTTTACTAAAAAAACATTATCAATTAATAAAGGTAATGAACTAATTATGAACTAGTTCAGAATAGATATTCTTTTATTACTTTGTAATTAATGAGAATCTTTATTTTATTTTGAAAAAAATGTTTATTCTAATATTTAATTAATATGTTCAATTTTTCTATTTATTATATAACAAGAATAGATTTTAAAAAAATAATTTTAGTTTTTTCAAACTCTAAACAGTTTTATTGAAAAAACCCTAGTATAACAAATATATTATAATTGGTTATTAAATAGAGAAAAGCAATTTTATCGAATTTATTTCGTGATTTGGTAAACTTGTTAATCTAAATTCATTTCTCAAGTCGGAAAAAACAGGTTTCAAATACATTTTAACAAATCGATTTGCTGAAATTAATCAGAAAGCAAATTTATAAAACTCAATTGCCATAAATGAAGTCTATCAATAGCCAATGTTTATTTTTAATAGAAAGAAACAGATTTTGAATTGAGAAAGACATACCCTGAATGTTTTTTTTTATATAAAGACAACATCTGATGATTGACTTGCCTGTCAATAAATTCATTCGTTTGTTTTCTATCCATGCCAAGTCTGTAATAAAAGAAATAATAACAAATTTATTTATATATGCTAATTTTGTTTTCATATTATCGATGAAGAAAAAAAAAATATTGTGAGGGAGTCTCAGTGAGTCGATAGCCAGATAGCTTTTAATGAAATTGTTAAATCGATGGTTCTCAAATGTGAAAACAATTAAATCAGTTTATGAGAATTTATTCGGCACGATGTTTGTTTGCTGTTTTTTTTTTCTCCGGGAAGATCTGGAAATCTATATCTAGACAACAACAACAATAATACTTGAATTCGTTGTCAATAAAATTTTTTTGACGCTTACATACACAACATTATTAAGACTAATTTCTTGTTGTGAGATGCCTTCTCTCCTAATAGATTACCAAGCAACTAACTCAAAAAGAATGAATAAAACTGCCTGTTGATGCCTTATTGACTTGACAGCTTTAGTATAATGAGATTGCCAATAATTTCACAAAAAAAAATAATTTAGATAGAAATCTCTCAGGAAAAAAAAATTTAGACAAACGTCAAAAAAAGTAAACGACATCATTCTAAAACTTAGGTGAAAAATCAAAATTGGCACTTTTTTAGTTTTTTTTTTCTTCAAAAAAATTCTTTATTCAAAAAAATTAATTTAGAAACAAAATGAATCTATATATCTTACATACACATTCATATAAATTTGCGTCTATTTATTTAAAGTGCAATTTATTTTATATAACATTATAAACGCTATTCGAAGGCTTGAAACGACATCGATATTCTGATATTTTGGCGTGGTAATACATTTGATGAGTTTTGTTGATTATTTTCACTTTATACTAGTGACGCATCAAAAAAAAAAAAAATCTTACTAGTTTTTTTTTAATTTGATTTTTTACTTGAGCCATGGCACATTGTCTGGTGGTTAAATTTAATTGCGAGTATATTTTTGTTTTAAGGAAGAATATATATATAAATACTGTGATAACCAACAACGATCGATGTGATCGATTTAATAATTTCTAGCTTAAAAAATAGAAAACGATAAACTAAAGTCAAGAAAGCAATCAATCGATCGATCGCTAAAATCACACATACACACATAAACATCATTCGTATACAGTTTACGGCCAAATTAAATTATTAATTGAGAAAAGCTGCTGAGATAACATCATTCTAGCAGTTGTTAAATAGAAAATACGAATTTATGCCAGTCTATTTAGTACAGTCATTCTTTTAATTAGAATTTAAACAAGACAAAAATGAGATTTTTGTGTAAGAGAAGAGAAAAATGTTTAAGATAAATTTGAAGAAAATAAATAAAATAAAATAAACGAATGTAAATGTTTTGATTTCTCTTCGTTTGAAGTGTTTGTCATTATTACTCAAATCGGATACACAAACAGTCTAAATAATGAAATTGGTGATTAATAGTTTCATTCTAGTCATACAAAAACACGGGAGACCACTCATAATAAATATACTCCTGCATTTTTTCGTTTCTCTTCATTATCATCACTATCATCATTCTCATTTCATCTTTCAAAAAAAAAAATTGCTTCAAAGATGCTAAAGATCATTAACTACATTGCCAGCATTTTCAGACTGGGATTGGTATTTGTTGGTGTGCACAAACAAACACTAATACACAGACACACGAACAAATTTAAATATGGCTCAATTTGTTCAATTCTTGTAGTTTAACAAGGCAGAAAAAAGCGAGAAAAATAAAGACTTGTCCAAATATAACCAACTTGAAACAAGAATTTTATTATAAGCTTTGCTACCATCATCATCATCATCATCGTCATCAAGTATATATCAAAATTGTTTTCGATGTACGCTGAAATTTTGTTTTTCAATTTTATTCAATGATCATTGATCAATCGAAATGATATTATAAAGATGAATGGACGTCAAATTGAATATTTTTCTCGGATGTTAAAATTGAATTAATTTGATCGTTTTAGTTAGATTGTTGTTGTCCGGACAGAATTCATAAAAAATTAATTAATTAATAATCATATGTACAAAACAATTATTATTTGTTCATCATGATAATTATAATTATTTATTATTCACCGCTAGCGAAAGCATTTTTTTCGGAATCAATTTGAGTTATTATAAATATTAAGCAACAAAATTTTCATATTAAAAATTTTTCCGATGAAATCTTCAGCTAAAATATAATAAAAGAAAAGCCATATAATGGAAAACTACTACCATTGATAAACAAACAAACCGAATAATAGCCAATAAACAAATGAGAAGCACGTTAAAAGTAATACTAAAAAAATTAGCAATGCTATTAACACGATTAATTACTTTTATTATTAATAATGATAATATTGAAAATGATAATACTAGTGTATATATAAATGAAAACCAAGTTTTAAGAAAGACATTTTTTTAAAAATCTTCACTAAAGTCAATTTTTTTAAAATGATCTATGTCATATGTGTTTTGACTTTCAAATGATCTTGATGTGCAGCCATAATCATAAATTTGCATGAAAACAACTAAACCAAACAAAGTTTTAGCTAAAAAAGTCATCATAGTAAAAGATTCTAAATGACAAAATGTGTTCGTTTTATTGACTTACTGTTCATCAATGATTCAGTTTAATTGCCCATGGAGTTTAAAACAATTTTATTATTTAATTCTTGGTATTCGATATTCTTAAAATGATTATAATGATAAATTGTTTAATCTTTGTTCTTTGAAATGAAAAAGATTTTTTTTTATAATTAACTGAATTGAATTTTTTTTCTCAAAGCTTGTGATGCAAGATAATGATTCGTTAAAACTATAAAATAAATAAATTTCGCAACTATGAAAATCTTCAAATAAGAGTTTATTTTTAGCTGTCGCGCCAACATTTAAATAAAATAATGGCAGTCAGTTTTAAGACTGTTTCCTACTTAAATCTAATTTAAATCGAATGCAAAATTTGACTTACTTTACATAATAATAAGACATGATTTATTTCAAGTATTAAGAAATTACTTATTATTCTTGTTTCTGCTGATAGCTCTAACAAAATTTAGAGCCAAAATTTTCAATAGAATTCTTTCAATCTAATGCTAATTTACTTCCAAGTTTCTAAAGTTTTTTCAATTGAAAAAAATCCGCTGAATTAAAATTTAATTAAAGTGTTGATTCAACTCGAAATAAAAATCAACAAGTTTTTTTACAGATTTTCTACAGCTTTATCATTTTTTAAAATGTAAATGATTAAAAAATATGAGCATGTTAAATTAATTGAATTAAATCAATAAAATAAAAATAATGTGTAAATTTCATGAATTTTTGATAAATTTCCAAAGAGAATGCAATGCAATCCGAAAAAAGCTTTAAAATAAAAAAAAACATCAAGTTTAAGTTTAAAAGAGTTGAATCACAAATTTGTGTTGTTTTTATGGTTTTCATCCATAATTTGTTAACTTGTTTTATTTGTTTGGTAACAGTTTTTTTTTCGATATTGCCCTTGTGATAATCTAGAAATCTGATAAATGTTTGAAAAATAACACCATTATTTTTGTGGATTGCTTTCTTTCTGTTATGATTTTTTTTTCTGCAATTTCGACTGAATTAGAGTTGGTTGAAAAAATTTACAGCTTGTCTGATGATGATCATTTTTCGTTTGCTTGTTTGTTTGCTGCTTTGAGCTCTAGCTAAAGAGAACTCATTTCATGATAATATGCTGTTAATAATAATGTTTTTCATAGTTAAAAGTGAAATAATCATGTATGAGACCATATATTTTTAACTACCAAACTACCACAAAAAAAAAAATTTTAACTCTTTTTTCAAAACATAAATTTCTTGTTGATTGAATCAATTTTTTTTTTGTTTTCAACAAAGCGTCGCTAAAACAACAAAATCACTACAGTCAGTTTTTGCTTGAAAAAACTATTAAACTTGTTTCTAAATAGAATGGTTTTAAAAAGAGTTAAAATTTTTTCTGTTTACTCTAATCTTCTTCTTGAGGTTGGAAGAAAATGCACCGTGTTTTGAGAAATGAACTTTTTCACTTCCAAAGACATGTGTTTTCAATGAAAAACTCAAATTATCATTATGCTCTGTTCTGTCAACACTTATTTCAATAAAAAAAAATTTTTTTTTATAATTGTCAGATCATAAATTTGCTTTTCCTGAAAAAATAGAAAATAAAAATAGTTTTTCAAATTTATAGGAAAAAATATTCAGAGAATAACAGAAAACGTTGCAAAAGTTTTCTCAAAGTTTTGAAGGTTAAATCAACTCTTCAATTATAAAATTAGCTAGAAAATTATTCTTTTTATTATTAATTAAATTTAATTGTTTTTTTTTGTTATCTTTTTTTGTAAGCATTTCAATTATTAATATAAATGAATTCATTTCATAACTATCAAGAAAATTGATGAAAAAAAAAATTTTTATTTGGTAAATTATTGAAAAGTACGCAGAACAAACTCTAAGTTTTATAGTTTTTTTCTTTCTAAAACCATTGATAATGAATTAAGCACAAAGTCAAATTTAATAAATGGACATGTCATTTAGATACTTCAAACTTTTATTCTTTTTGAGCAACTGATTTGATATCAAGGTGGATAAATTTAATCTCTAATCTCACAGCATAGCTTTAGAACATTTAAATTTATTAGAATGGTGTAGCGGTTTGACGCTAGCAGTTTGAAAACTGCAGTTTCACATTTTGAACTTTACTCATTCGCACTTTTATTTTTTATATAAAAAAATAATTTCACAAAAATAAATTGATGATTTTGTCATAAGAACACCTGATTCGTTACATGTTTAATTGGTGACCCGGAGGTGACAAATACTTGAGTGAGCGAGTTTGATGTTTCAAACTTCCTACTATATGGATCAAAGTGAAAAGTGAAGGATTGACAAAGCTGGAGTATGGCGATCGTTCAAAAAGCTCCATATAGGCTGCGTAATGAAAATAACTGTGCTTCTTGAACATTTCTTCGGGATGTTCACTTCCACTTGAATTCGTCGCATATCCTCAGCAGCGCCATCGTCGTAGATCCAGCATGCGAGCTCTCCCATGTTTTTCATGCTAAGGTGCTGGATCAAGTAGGCCACAGATGTTAAGGCAGCATAATCGCGATTTCGAGTTGACATTGTCGACAATCGAATTTGAGATGTTGTGTAGGTATTGTAGCGGGCTAAGAACAAATCGTAACTTGCTACGATTTTGTTGTAGTTGACATCGGTAAGCCAAGACATATATGTATGGAGGCCGTTTACAAAATCGTTGCACTCATGAGTGCCAAAGATGTCAGCGAATCGTTTACATATGCGATCTCGGTGTAGAGAATTGCTTGTTCGAATGATTCGATGGATGAGTAGCAACATTGGAATCATCCAAGAGTCGTCTTCCTGCTTTGATGCGACATCTGGAACATCGTCCATTGTCTCTTGAAGAGACACAGTGACCAGATTTTTGGGTGATATCGGACCGCCTTTGTGGGTTCTGCAAGCAGAAAGCAACTTCCGTCTCCGACGCATCACCGAGCAACTTACCAAATTCGACCACGTTGTCGCCGTTCTGCCACGGTGAAAAATAATTTGAAAAAATCTATTGGTTCTTTTATGTGTGTGTTATGTTTTTATATCTTGTCTTTCACCGGATACAAACGATATTCTTGTGGGGATTTCTTCGGATTCTGTGCACACTGTCCATTCTGAAGGTTCAGTTTCTTCTGCAGAATCACTTTGGCTTTCAGATTCATTATCGATTAATCGGATTTTTCGTCTTCTTACTCCTCTAACGGCGTCGCTATCTTCATCACTGCTATCTTCATTCTCATGGGCAAGCTGTCTATGTAGTGATGTAATGTCGTTCGTTATTGCAGAAAAATTGAACTCACTAGAAGTAATTTCTTCGTCGTGTTCCATACTTATTGGGCTCAGAAATATTGCGATCGGGAAGAAGGCTGAGTTTGAACTGATGTCGAAGACAAAGTCCTACTCGCGGTCGCAAGTACAGGATGATTCTCTCGCCACCACTTTCATCTCCTACAGCGAAACAATAGTATTAGTATTCTCATTTGTTTAACTCACATACAATGTACTTGGTCATTTTACATAGAAAGATCGAGTCGTCATCGCACATCAAATTTCACGAATAATTTCACCAAAAAAAAAAAAAAAAAAAACATTCGAAATCTATTAGTTTTTTTTTATAAAAAAAAGTACTAGACTTCACAGTCATTAAACGCCAAGATAAACATTCAGAGATTTAATGATGTTCTAATGTGTGAACCTGTTTGTCCTGTTTGTTTTATTAGTTATGTGTGATTCTTTTTTTCTGCTTCTTATATCAATAGAAACACTTTATTCTAAAATGGAAATAAGGGAGGAATGAAGAAGAGTTTCCGTTCAAAACATAAATAGTTATTTCTTTTTGCATAAAATTTTAAGCCAACAAATTAATAGATAGTTGGTTGATGTATTCTATGAATCATATTCTTTTTTTTTCATTTCATTATATCGAAAATTAAGTTTGAAAAATTGAAAAGATTATTCGATATGATTGTTATTTTAAAAAATCTTGAAATACTCTTTGTTTTTGTTATTCATTAATTTCAGTAACTTGAAAGTTAGTTGTAAAAATTTTTAAACTATTAAAAATAATTTTTCAAGATATTTTAATTTTTTCTGACTTTTTTAACATTTTATTAAATTTTTTTTCATAAAAGTTTGATGAAAACAAACATTTCAAATCTATTCAATTATAAAGATATTGAGTTTTTATTTTATTTAATAATTTTTTTAAAATTCTTTTATGATTTCTAAGAAAATTATGTTTTTGTCATTAAAATTGACAATTTACTTGAAAAATTTATTATTTTTAGTTGGATAGAATTGATTTTTTTTCAGATTTGATAAACTAAAAAATATTCAAGTATACTCAACCAGTTAATAGAGATAAATTGATGAAGAAGCTTTGAAATAGTTCAAAATTTAAAGTGTTAAATAAATAAAGTTCGGAGTGAAGTGTCACGGTAAACGATAGTTTTTCATTTTTTTTTTTTTATATGGGACTTTTCTTTGGTAAATATTTTTAATATTTCATTTTTTAGATGTTTGGAAATTTACTTATATTTACAAAATGGCATTTTTTTTTGAAAAATTTTTTTTATCAACAAAATTCAAAAAAAAATTTTTCAAATGTCAAAAAACTAAATTTTTTCGCATTCACGAACAGTTCAGTTTAATTTCATTTTTTCCTGTTTTAATTATTAATAACAGACCATGACTTGATTCAAGATTCTAATACAGACTCAAATGTGATAATTGACAATTTTGTCAGTTAAAAAGACATTTTGAATTAATAATGAATAGCATAAACACTTTTAGTTTAGCAGTTAATAACACCATTAATAATAATTATTATTATCCATACAAGTTCTTTACCACTGAGTTTTTTTTCAAAGGTCATTATACAAACCCTAGTGTCACATACAGTTTGACCAAACCGTATCTATTGCAATTTTTTTGGTTGGCTTGATTTTAATAGAAAAAAATTATAAATGTTCAAGAGTATATACGTGGTGTGTGTCTAATCAATTGTGTTTTTTGTTTTGGAAGAAGCGTGAAGTCCCTTTTTTCATATAATGAATATAACCATCATATGAATGCTTTTTGAATGTAAATGATGATTGTCTATTGTTCTATCAATTAGCCATGATTGTTTAGGTTTGAAAAAAACAAACAAAGAGCAATCTTTAAATGTGGTACCGAATAATTTTTATTTGATCAGCAAAAGTTGAAATATCTTATAATTGAAATTTGTGCATTTTCTTTGTTTGTGCGTTTTTTAAACAGACCAATTAACATTTTTCTTAAATGTTATTTAAATTTATGACAAAAATAGTTTCATTAAAAACAAAAACAATCATAGAAAACGCCCAGCTCAAAACTAAATAAACTTTATCGTTCATGAATAGAATAATTCTTGTCGGAGCGATAATCTAAATTACAAACGGAAAAAAACGTCAATCAAAAAACTAATGAAAACAAAAAAACACAAAAGATTGTATAAATGCAAATATGTTGTTCAAGTTTTTCAAATAATAAATAAAACATCAAAACAAGAGCCCTAGAAATTGATTTTGTTTTATGGAATTTTGTAATTGACTGGCTAAACTTGCTATGAAAAAAAAATTCAAGTTTTTTTAACCTCAATAATCTGTGTGTGACATAGGTGAATGAAACTCATGATTTTCAGAAGCAATCAAATTGGTTTTTGTTTTTTATCAAGCAACACGCTGCTTTTTCTTATGTATTCAATATGAATAGATGATAACTGATTTCCATCTTCACCCTCGGCATATGTTTTTCTTTGTTCAATCTAATAGTAACTCATTATACGGATGCCCAATCTATCAAGTCTTCATTCATCGCTATTAGCAGTCCATTATGGGCTTGTAACTAAAATTACAAAAGAACCTCAGTTGTTGGTGAATTGTTGTTGTTGATTGACTTGACTTGTTGAGTTCTAATTGGTTTTGTTTCGTTTTTTTTATAATAAGCAATCACGTTCGTTTGGGGATGCATGTTTATTAGGATTGTTTCTAGTAATTGAGTGGCTTGTATTTATATTAATTGACCGCAATATTTTTTTTTTGTAAATATGTTTCTTTTAGTTTTTTCCTGTATGTTCACTGAAAATGTTTTGTCTGGTTCATGAGATGTGATGATATGTGTGCATGTCCATATCATCATAATGGTGCACAAACACACAAGCATGCCAACTGGCATATTTAAAAAAAAGCATTAGCAAAAAAAACGCGTGGTTTAATTGTTTCATCGTTCCTTCTTTTATATTATCACTTGTTGAGAGTTAACAAGTTCTTGTTAACGCTCATCAAGTCTTAGATTAGTCGAATGATTGGCGTATGATTTGTGAATGAATCTTTCATACACTATTGTTTATTAATGAAAAAATGCCAACAAATATGATCAAAACATTTTATTATTAGCCAATGAAGCTAGAAACATGATGCAAAACTATTTTATGCTTTTTTCTTTTTAACTTGAAAAATGTTTCGTGAAAATTATTAATATTTCATCTAACTTGGATTTTTTTTATTCTTTTCTTTTATAATGACTATTCAAGACATGATTTTTTTAAAAACTTAATTCAATTTTAATTCAAAATAAATTAAACAAAAAAGTCAAATCGAAACTTCATTCAACTTTAAAAACTCAAATGTTGAGCTACTTTGTTAATTCAATAGAGTTATTTAAACAAGTAAATCAAAAAAATATTTAAATTTTCGATGAATGCATACACTAAGACTTTTAAATGATCAAGATTTTTAATTTTTTATTCTGTTTTGAAAATTAAATACTCTGGACACAAATAATAAACTGAATTTACATGGCGAAATTAGATCAAAAAATGTGAAATCTGATAACATTGGTTTTAGACCTGCATAATTTTGTTTTTAAAGCCAACTAATTGTTAGTGTAATGTTCAAATATATATAAATAGAGTCAAATATTTGGAATTTTACCTTTCAATGTCGACATCGACCACGCTCTGATGTTATGAATAGTAAATTTCATAAAGAGAAGTAAAGAAAGATGTTATTTTTATTAGATTTTTACTTTTTAATGGATGCTACAGTAAACCGTGAACTTTATTTTAAAAAGTTGCATGTTTTAATTGCAACTAAGTAAAACAACATTTTTTTTAAGAAAATAATTTCAGAATACTTTCTGCTGAAATGTTGGCTGCTGAAACTTAAAACAGCTTATCCTTGGATTAAAAAACATTAAAACGTTTTGATATATTAAAAATGATAAAAAAGTTAATTTTGCTATCAAAACAAAAAACATTAACCAACATATAGTTTTATCCTTAAACCAGCTCTGCAGAATTCTTTGTCAAAAATTTTGAGTTTTGTCAAGCTTTCTACTGCGAAACTTTTATAAAGAACTTTAAAATAATAATCTTTAAATAAGAAACTACAGTCCAAAAATCATTTTGAGATTTCAAAAAACTTTTATTGACTAGAATAAAGTCAATAATCGAAGCTATCAATGAAAACATAATCTTTTCAGAATGATTTGTTTTCTGTTTTTAGATTAAATCAAAAATTAGAATTTGTTTCTTATTTTCCTACTCAAAAATTTTGATACTATACATTCTGACTACCCTTAGCATGAGCTCGAGTTTATTTTTAGAGTCCCATTTTTTTTGCTTAAAATTGTTCAAACTTAATTGTAGGTAGTTAAACAACAAATGAGACTTTTTATTAAACTACTATGAACTAAAATTGTTTAGAAAAAAAAATTAATATCCTTGAAAAATATTTAGTGACCAAATAAAGCTTTTTTCTAAAAATAATTCATTTTTAACACTTCAATTTAGTTAAATGTTCTATCAAATGCTATTATTCACACACGCGCACACAAAATCTTGAAGAATTGGTAACGTAATAATTGATTTTGAAACTAGTCCTAAAATTGTCTAAGAACCAAGATATTGTAGTTAATTTATTCAAAATTCTGAGCAATAAAAGATAACAGTAAAACAAACTTGATAAAATTGACTGTTTTACAATTGGTGACCCACCTCCAATAATCCATTGAGTTTTCAAGTTGTTTCTACAAAATTTTATCATTACTCTTGATCAAGAATAATGCCCATTCGAAGAAATTTCAAATTGTAGTATAAAAAACAACAAGGCTCAGCTGCGTCGATGGCCACTCAATGTACTGAACATTTTGGATAATCTTCCTTTTTTTCATCGATCAATTTTATTTTTAATTTTAAAACAGTTTATCTAATATTTTTAAAAAAAAATGAAAAACGAGCCAAGTTTGCAGCCCATATTACTTCAAAATAGAAAAACTGGTTTTCATAAAAAACTTTTACACACAAATCTTTCTACTAAAGGCAAAAACAGTTGATTTTGACGAGATAAAACCGTTTCAAATTTTTTCAATAAGAACATTTTAATATATTTTTTAAAAACAATTTGTATATGTTTTTGAGCCTTTTTTTTGAATTTGTAGATTTTATACTTTAAAAAATGAATCAAACTGAAAAATATGCCAAGTTTTTTTCATGAATATCTAAAGACTGTGATATGCTAGTTGTTCTTATCAAAAAAAAAAACAACTAGACACAAAAATAGTACATGAATGAAAATTGTGTAAATAAATTTAATTTAAAATAATTACCTAAAAAATTTAAAAGAAAATTGTAAAAAATAGTAAATGAAAAAAGCAATTTTGAAAAATTATATAAAAAATTTTTATTTAAAAAAAGTTGACTATCCTTGATCTAAAGAATAGCCTAAAATTAAATTAAGGCATTTTATACATGTAAATATTTTATTATTATGTTGCTTCATTTTTTAGTAAGGCTATTACTCTTAGAGTTGGACTATATTCAATTCGAAGAAAAAAACTAAATCTATAAACTACCACACCTTTTGATGATGGTTATAAGATAAGATTCTTTCTCAAGAGCAAACAAATGAATTAACTGATCATTAATAAAAAAAAGTAGAATATTTTCAAAGAGTTTTTTAAAGAAAAAAAGAGTTTTTAACCTTTCTGTTTTGGCGTTTTAATGAAGTTGGTGTCAAGTTTTACAGAAAGTTTTTTTTAATGATGATCACTTCTTATTAAATCTAAAAGTTTACAAACTCTTCTTGATTATACCTTGAAAAAAAAACAATTTAAATTAATTAGAACAAACAGTTTTTTAGAAGTTTAATTGACAAACTAATAATTTCTTTTTGTGGAAACAATTTATCAGCAATTTTTTTTGCTGATAAAATTACTTAATGATACTAAAAATACATTTCAGTTTATATGAAAAGTATTGTTTAAGTTTCTAAAACAACCAAAATTTGTTACATTTTAATTGAATAAATTATTGTAAATATTTTATTTCTTTCACTTAATAATTATTAGACATATTTACAAAAAAATAATCACCTACTAGCTGATTTTCAGGTTTTTTTTTATTAATTATCATTTTGCTAACATTTACAATCAGGATGTTCTGTTGATACATACATTGATGGTTTTGCAACATGCCTGTTCGACTTATACTATTGATAACTAGCAAAAAACTTAGTTTAACAATCAGAAATAACACTAAGAGCTTCTTAAAGTTTTTTAGCACCATGCTCTAAAAACTAGTTTTTGCTTTTAGATAAAGCGAGCAGAATGTCAAGCAGAATTCGATTGAAAAAGCTATTTTTTTTAGTCTTTTCATTCTGACAAATTTTTACAAAACTTAATAGTTTAGGTTAGTTTTTAGTTTAGTTTAAAGGAAGATAAGTTTTAAGATTTGATTTAAACTAAGGATAAGACAGACCAATGACAATAATAAATGATTGTTATTGTTAGAAAGTTAATTTTGGCGGCTTCTTTTTATTATGTTTGATGACAATAATGATGATGATAATCGACAAAAAAACATTCGAGAAGTTGAAATAATTAAAATTAAACCAATGAGCTTTGAATGAATAAAAAGTGAAAGCGCTATATGCTTTGAGAACAACGTTTAAGATTATTTTTTTGAAATTTTTCAAAAAATTAGTTCTTAAACGACAATCAATGATAAAAAAAATATCAAGAAAGTGCTTTTTAATGGCCTGTTGATTTTTTTATTTGAAGGTGTGTGCAAAACTTTACTTAAAATGTTTCGGGTTATCTTTATTCATATCTTTCTTTATCTATTTTATTTTGGGTTTTGTTCAGTTTAGTTTTCAAATTTATTATGTTTTGAAAAATTGATAATTACAATTTTTGTTATCAAGTTTTCTTTTCAGCATTATTATCAATTAAGAACGAAAAGAACTTTTGGTTGAATTTTACAAATTATAAAGTTGAAAAACAAAAAATTGAATGATACCAAGGACAGAAAAGATAAGAACTGTTTAGTATTCATGTATGTTTTTTGGCTTGAAACGCGATGCTAATATCAGGAATAAATTTTTTTCAGTAATTTACCACCTTGATATGTAATATATTACTACAAGGTCAACCAAACAACCAAGTAGTTTGCCACAAAAGAATGCATTTTAAACATTTTAATGAGTTGGCTACTGGTTCACATAAATTTCTTAAATGATCCATTCTTTAAGTTTAATAAGAAAAAGACAGTATCACCCCATTGTTTAATGATAGGTTATTTTTCTTAAAAACATTGAGAGAAACAACTTTTTTTATACAGCAATAAACATTTTAATGATTAATAATAAATATAATAAGCAAATTAGCACAAATTAATTTTCACTATTTTAGCTTACTCATTTGCTTGGTTTAAAGAATTATTTGTTGCTTTATTGTTTTATTACAAAAAAAAAAATGATTTTTTAAAAAATTGAATCAAATAGATAAAATTTGAAGAAATCAAATAAAATCAAAAGAAATCTAAAAAAACAATAAAAGTTTTAAGAAAAAAAATTGCCAATGGTATTCGCAGGATATTGGCTGACAATGAAGTTTTGAAAAAATTAAGTAAAATCGAAATTGATTTTTCTTATTTGAAATTAAAAATGATTTGCTCAAAATTAAATAAATTTTTTCAATCAGTAGATAAACTATAGCCAGTATAATGGACAGCATTGTCTACTTTCTAAAATACAAAAAAATAGCTCATCTCAGTGAAATTAAGCCCAATTTTTTAATTCCATTTAAAAAATCAGAACAAGAGTGCTAATCATTAAACATTTTTAAGCTTTATTTTTTTTCTTATTTGAAAAAAAATTTTAGAAAAAACAAAAACATTTTATATTTAAATTATTTGAAGCAACTCTATTTTTCATTATTTTATAAAAATCTTAACATCTAACATTATGAAACAACTAATTGCAAAACTTTTACCTTTTGAATTGTTTCATTGTTTTTTTTTTAAACTTGACTTTTTTAATATATTAATATTTATCAAAAGACAGTTGTTTTTGAAAAACAGAAAAAATATCTTAAACAACTCAGTTTTATATATTAATTTAAACAAAAAAAAAAATTGTCTTAATATTACATAATACTTAGTCAGAAAAAAATTAAAAATTTTATGATTTCTAATATGTCAAATTAAAACTTTCCAAGGAAAATATTTAATTAGTTGCGATTTTTGTGTTTTCATTTTGATTTCTATCTGAAAACAATTTTTTCTAGTAAGGATTCAACATTTTTTACAACATTTTCCTTTAATTCAAAAACACTAGATCTTTAACATTGAAATGACGATTAACAAAAGCGACACAGACATTAAAAGCTATAAAGTTTTTCGAGTAATTGTTTTGTTAGTCTTTTAAATTGTCACCGTCTTTTTTCCAAATTTTCTTGTCTGTTAGCTTTGAAGCAGCAAAAAAAAATGTTTGTTTATATGCATCCATTTTTCTAGTGTCACTTTTATCTTGATTTATAATCTTGATTTCATTTAAAAAAAAACGAAAAACTTTAAGCTATTTCACTCCATTAAACTTTTAAACGAAACTGCCATTTCTTTTTTTTTCAAGCAATTATCATTTAATAACCTTAGATTAGCGTCTAATTAATTTAGTGTTTAGTGTGCCCATATAAATAAACGCACACACACATATTTGACACCATCAGAAAATTAACTCCATTTGGCAGACTTGAGACTTATTAAAAAATAGTCAAGCAAACAGAAAATTCATAATTAGTTTTCTTCTTCTCTCTTTATAAATGTTATTATATTTTTTCAATTAATTTCCTGTGCTCAAGATAATAAAAGGCAGATGAGAACAAGAATGACTCGGTTGGTGATTGTTAAATGAATTACAAAACTTTTTAAGATATTTATGTTTTATTCACTTCACCAAAACTACTAGCCTTATTATTGTTGTTATTATTTAGTTGATCTGTTTTATTCGTCGTTTTCGTTTTTTTTTCAATTACATAATAGCTGTAATTGCTTTTTAGGCTGATAATTTTTGTTTTATTATAAATTATTTTTTTTTGCTCGTAAATAAACTTCTCAACTCACATTTCTCAGCTCAATTTTAAAATTTGTTCTTTTTCTGAATATTTTTTTCGTCAATAGAAACTTGTAATATTGAGTTTTATAAAACTCTTTGAAACCGAAGACAACAACAAAAACTTTATTATATTAATCTTGATAAAAGCTTTAACTTGAAAAGTTACTAGGCTGAATGTTTAAAGTTTTAATCATTGTGTAACTAATAGAAAGAAGCTTACATTAGTTTAAACATTCAAAGAAACCACATCCAAAGCTATCTGGTAAGACAAAAAAAAACAAAATTTTTTTCTGTCATTTTCATTAGCTTTGTTTATGCAAATTTTTTTCATTGATTGCTGAGCTTCTTTATTTTTTTTAATTTGATCCGTGGCTTTTCCCGTAATTATTCTTGGATTTTGAAGCCATTATTATCTGATTATTTAGCCGCCGACAAACTAATGTAATGAGTCTAAGTGCAGACATATGATCAATTACCATTATTAAACTTATTTTAATTTCACTTCGAATGATAAAACAACAAATAAGCGAAAAAAATGCAACAAATGAAGGATGCCCACCATTTTACATAGTTTGATTGCTCTCATTAAATCCCATTAACCATTGGTTTCATTGCACCACAATATGCAAAATAATTATTCGTCTAGGTAATTTTCAATCAACAATAGATGTAAAGAAAAAGAGAGAGAAAGAACGTCACATTTACAACGAATCATCTTCTTGGTCGACATAAACAATAGCAAAGTCTACAAGATTCGCTCAGTAGAAGCCCTTCTTCAACAAAGTAGCAGTTTTTTAATAATGATTTTTTTTCTGTCGACTATTATTATTATTATGACTGAAAATTAGTCAAAAAATGATAGTGCTTAAATACAATCAAGACATGATAATGTCAAGGTGATACTTTTGAAAAATAAGTGCGATTTCGGTCAAGTTAGTCATTTTGTTTCTTGTTCAGGTAAACATTGCTTGCTTGAGAGCACCCATCACAACAATGAACATAATCGTTTAGGAGATGATGATGATCATCATTTTTTTTAGTTAGTTAAAGCTCATTGACTTTGTTTTGAGTTTTGTTTTGGCTAATGATTAACTTGTTGCTTTAACTGGCTGGCGTTGTATACTAATATGATAATTTTAATAATGCTATAAACATGTTCTTGATGGTCAAATTGGTCAACAACAACAAAAATTTTTACAAAATACAAACAAAATTTAAAACAAAAGTAATTTTTTTTTATAGAAAACAGATTCATTGAGATTTGGGTGCATAATCTTTTTTTGAATTAATTACATTTTAATAAATGCTTAGATTATTTTTAAAAAAAATTTTTAAGCAGAAGACAAAAGATAAACAATAGGCTGTCGCCAACCGCATGACCGTTTTCTAACGATTTCTTCAATAATCATCATCTTATATGGTGGCCGATCTCATGTTCAATTCAACAACTTTCGCTAGTCAATTAACAGTGTTTACAGGTAATTCAACAATGTCTAGAAAACGTTGATCTGCGACTATTAGAAATTGTAAGTTTTCTGAAAAAAAACAATTTTTAAAAATAATAATGATCGAGGCGTTTGTTTTCAGTTTTTTTATTATTATCACTTGAATATACAGAATAATGACAATTTTCCTATTTTCGAAATTATGTTTGCAAAAATAGTAATTTAGCCTTTTCAAAAAAAAAAGATGTTGATTTAATGAAATGACAATGGACTAAAACCCCCTCCTTGCTTATAACAAACAAGCAGGTGATTCATGGCTCGTTAAGCTCTATCAAGAATTTGAATAATGAAAAGACGTGAGCAACAAATTAGCTATAAATACAAATGGTTATTCTTGAAATTCAGTCGTTTTTTTTTTTTTGAGAAATCGTGAAATTGAGATTGTCTCATTTTTTGTTCTATTTCATTAGAGCATACGAACTTCAGTGTTTAGATAAGTTTTCTCAACCGTGTCATCACCTTTGCCTAACAAGCTTGAGTTTTGATTCGTAAACTTGGGAAAAAATCATGACTAATCGGGCAATAATTAATGAATTTTGTGGCTTTTTTTTATTATTATAACACACATCTGACAAATAAATAGGCAGAAATAGATGAGGTTTTGAATTTTATATTTGCCTAATAGTAAATGAATGTTTGTGTATGTTTGTATGTTTTTTTCTATTTGAGAAGATGACCCACCAAGAATTTCGAAATAAAACATCACGAATTATATTAAATGTATATAGATATATATCGTATTTATATTGATTCAAAATCTTGATTTGTTTAAATTACTTTTACTAACAATTAAAACAAGACGAAGGAATAAAAAAAAAACAAGATCAGAAAACTGAATGCAATGCAATGCTTTTCTTGCTTCTTTCTCAATTTAGATAACGATGATAATGAAATATTATAAATTACACCCCAGTCAATATTTTTTTCTGTTTCTACCAAAAATAAAATAAAATTTTAGTTCGTCATTTGACAAATTAGGCTGCCATTCATTGAATCATTTAAATGAGAAGGAAAAGTCGAAAATCAGTGCAAAGTGTGCCTCCGATTTTATTTTTCGTACTTATTTTCATATTCAAAGGTGGTGTTTCATAAAAGAGAGAAACACCAGTGAAATAAATAATTTATTATGGTCAATCTTCTTCTTTTTTCCAATTTCTTTTCATTAACCTCATCATTATTTTTATCGAAATTAATCGTTTAACAGCTTTTCAGCTTTTAAAAGTTTTTTTCTCCGAATTTAAAAAAGAAAAACATTGATATTATCAGAAGTCTTTAGTTTTGCATGATGAAGATGATGCAAAAGATGAAAATGATGAAAATAATTAAATTAAACATCACGAACTTTACAACAATTTGTGTTTTCTTTGCTTTTAACAGCAACAATAAATGTTAGGTTAAATATTTGAAATATAATTTAAGATTGTTTTCTACTATACATTTAACCTTAAATTAATACGAATTATAATTTTTTTGGGCTGTTAATTGCTGAATAGTTTGAATTTATTCATTGTTGCTTTAAGTTTGATAAGTGTTTTTTTTGAAAGCAGAATATCACGTTTGTTAATCAATGAAAGCTTATTTTAAACGTTCATAAAAAAAATGTTTTTTTTAGTTAAATTTATGCTGATTAATTAGAGTCTTTTTAAAAATTCATTATTGATCGTTTTTTGATTAAAATCACTGGGAAGAAAATTTAGAAAACTGTTTCAATGAAAGAACAGTTTTAGAAACCATTTAATTTTATATACATGTAGTGTTTATTATTAACGCTAAATCAAATGTCATCATTTATTCATTTTTTTTGTATTTCAGTTAATTTAAAAAAACAAGGTCAGATAAAATATTAAATCAAAACTCATTTTTATCAAGAATTTTTTTGTTCTGTTTTTTACACTGAAAATTTCAAACGATTTCAATTTTTGTACATCAAACAAAGAATGTATTCCACAAGAATGCCTTTCACAAGAGAAAAAAATTTAATTACTAAGCGTTTGTAAGCGACGTTCATAGTTTTATGATAGAATTAACAAATTAATAATAATTGATAAGTTTTGTGTAAAAATTTTGCAGAAATAAAAATAGCTTCAAGCATACAATTTTTGAGCTGTGCTACTTTAATTTTGAATTTAATATAAAAAAGTTTAAAAACATTGAAAATCTGAAATTCTGAGAAAATGTGTTTTTAAACCATTTATACTTGATGGTTCTAAACTGAAGAAAATCAAATATTTGTTTTTTATAATCTTTTCAGTACATGGAAATTATTTTAAAATAACACTCTAACAAGAGAAGTACTTTCAGTGTAAATGAAAAGTTGTAAGTTTTTCTGTTAAAACTCATTTTTAAAAATAAAAATTTGGTTTAAAATCTAGATTTATTTTGCTTAAATTATTTGTAATAGAATTTTTTGTTTTAAGTTTATTTGACAATCGAAAGTGTGTTTTTGAAGTTTTCTCTTAAGATCCGTTTTTTAAATGATAATACATAGTCATTCAAGTATTTTGATTGCTGTAAATTTTTGTTTTAACTTGAATATGAATTTGATTAAATTCAATCGAGTTGAGATGGATTTTTTTTATCTAAACTGGCATGATTTGATTTTTCAAAGTTTAACCAGATTTAAATGAACTTGTATTATTTTTAAGTTATTGACATACCATCGATGTCTTAAATTTGATTTTTTCATTTTGAAACTTAGAAGCGTTTGAAATGGAGTTGATTAAGCTTCAAAATCATAACAAATAAAATAATACTAATTCAAATTTAATTCAGTTATTTTAGTTGAATTACTAAATTAAATTTATTCAAATCAAACTTTACAAAATTTTACCAAGTGGATACTGAATTGGTATTTTGGTCAAGTTTCAACTGATTGTGATCAAATAAAATTTGACAGATTCAAATTCACCGAGACCCAGTTCATAAAATCGAAAAAAATGTCGTTAATGTTCTAACAATATTGCCATCAAATTGGTAATTATTTGGATAACACTCTAAAAATACTTGAAGCAAAACGAAAATTGTTTCTATAATGTTTTTTCTCTGTTCAAAAACGAAAAAAAAGATAAACGATCGGTCTAATTAGTTTAATCAAATTTTTGTTTTTGAACTGCGGTTCGTTCTGTTTTTTTTTCAAGTCGAAACAAAACTCTATTTTTGTGCATATTTTTGAATATATTCGTTTCATTAGCTTCAGAAGCTCGAAAACAAATCAAAGAAAAATGACAAGAGATTCAAGATCGATAATCAGCAGTAGTGAATCGTCATGGGGAGAGAAAGACAATTCATCATCAATGTCAAAACCAATGTGTTTTTTTTGATGCATCGAATTTTTTTTTTTTACCATTCCAAAGCTAACAAAAGTTTGTTTTGCATACGCGCGTAAGGCAATGCATATCTAAAACAAATTGATCGCAGGATGTGTTCGAGTACCGAGGAATCATACTGAGGTAGAATTTTTTTTCTAAAATTTTTTTAAAAAGTTTGCGAAGAATGTACCGATCAATTAAATATGTTAATAACGTATAAATATAAATTTCTTTTCTTTTCTTTTATTAGGTAGGCGGTCAAGTCCAATAATAATCGTTGTAGTGTCAAAATTGATTAATTAAATTTTTTTGTAAATTAAATGAACAATTTAAAACGCATTGAATTGATTACTATCAAAGTTATTTAACAAAATATTTTAAAAGCTTTGATATCAAATGATTGAGTTTTGAAGACAGGTTGCGAGACAAGTTTAAATGTTTTCAAAAACTTTTTTTGAAACTAGCATATTGAACAATGAACATCTCTGTTTATTTAGAATTTATTTTCTCAAAAACAAATTGTTAGTAAGCTGTAATTTACAAATCTATTTAAAAAACTTCAAAATTTTAAAAACATTAAAGTTAAAAGAAATGTTTTTAATTTCTGAATTACATTTCGAAATATTAATTAGTGTTTCAGAATTTATGATCAATCAAATACTTAAATAAAATATTTTTTGAAAAATTTTCCATTCAGAATACTGTGCCATCTAGTGTTTGTAATGAAACTTTTAATTTTGAAAAAATATATGTTTTTTATTTTTCAGAACTTTTTTCAAATAAAAATTTATATATTACAAACAAAATAAATGCGTAGAGTTTTTTTGTTTTTTTTTCATTAAAAAAATATAATTTTTAGAAATTTAAAATTTATATTTTTAACAAAATCTGAATTTTTTTAGACAATCTATATAACGGAGAGTCGTGCCAAAACTTTTCTTAAATCGATTCGGTGAAAATGAGATAGAAATTCATTTTAAATCTATTAGATTCAGATAACAGAAACATCAACTCTCTAGATTAAAAACATCAAATTATAAACCAAACATTTAACATTTTTTTTTCATTTAACTTTTTCGATTTCAAAAAATGCATTAAATCAAACGTAAAAACAAAAAATTAAAGTTTTTGAAAATTTGAATCGAAACAAAATAATTTGAATCATAATCTTGTTCCATAAAATTGAGGATAATTTGAGTTATAATCAATTGAATTGAAACCTAGTCCCAAAACGTCAAACACCTCTTTAGATAAAGGTGGAGATATTCGATATTTTTTCAATTGCTTTTTTTGATAACCAATCCAAATTATGATTGCCAAACATAATAATACGATTATTAGCATCAAAGATAGCCAGAAAAACAGCATCAGACCAGTAAGAGTGGATGTAAAAAATATTGCCAATATAATTACTATTGCAATCATTAAACCTGAATTATTCATTAAAACAGTTTGAGAACGAAAAAAAAAAAATAATTTAAATTATTACCAGTAGCCAGCTCTAATCCTGCGTAGCGGTCATTTAGTTTTTCTCGCAAGGATGGAGATCGGATAAAATGTTGTGCAATCATGTTAGCAAATGAAAAAAAAAATCAACTCACTGTTCAAACTTGAAAAAAAAAACTCTAAGCTAATAAAACTTTGGTCGATACATGAATTGAATTTCTCACTATTAAGCCATTCAGTTCAGAAAGTTTAAATAAATTTCAAGATGATTAGGTTTTGAACTTGCAGATTTTCTGTCTCAACAGTAATATCATTGGTTTTTAAACGTGTAAACATTTTACAATTGAACAAAGTATTGTTACTCAAATGAATGTAATGAAGTGTCGTTTTGTTCTTCATTAGTGATTATTTTTAAAATCACTATTTCTTTAGTGAACTATTTGTAACATTGCCAAAAAAAATTTTCAGTGTTTAGAAACAACAACAAAACATTCAAACATAAAGCCTCTTTTTCTGTTGGTGTTTGTTAATTGTCTAATTCAAATAGTTGAAACTTTAAGAATTTGAGTCGTGTTTGAAAAAATTGGAACAGACATATTTCTTGAAAGTAAACTAAGAAAAAGTTATTTAATTGATGAGTGATTTTCTAGTGATCTTTTTTTTTGTTTGTGTCCGTTTTATTTTAAATTTTTTAGGAACACAGCAAAACAATCTAGCAATAATCAAAAATTATAGCAGATGAATTAGAAATTATCTTTTAAAGTGGAATTTTGTAAAAGACGATAAAAAAATTCTTTTATGAAAGTTTTTGTTCTACAAAAATCTGGTTCAAGTATCGATTTCAGTGATTTCACAGAATAAGTTGTTTAAAAAATTAAAACAAGTTAACCCAGAAAAAAATAGAAAAAAAAACATTTTTTTGTGTAAATCAGGGAAGTTTTTTAGTTAATTTTGCCAGTTATTTTATAAAAATTTTTTTCACATGTAGATGCCGCTTTGAGCCGCATAATACTGATAATTTTTTTTTCTTCAAAAGATGGAATATAAATAATTTAACGTCATTTGCCATTTTATTGATCACCACCATAATCTTCATTACTTTTTCTCAGTTTTTTTGGTATAAATTCAACACTGAAGCGTCAATATAAGGTATTCCATCAACATCTTTTTTCAATGAATTTAGGAAAAAAATTAGAGAATTAATCTTAGCAAATATCGAGTAATATTTACCATAACTATTTGGCGATTGGATGTTGTGGTTGGTTTTATTTGCAAATTGGCTGCTTGTTTTATTCTTTGAATTTGATTGGTTCATTTTCCAGCCACCATTTTCGTTTATTTTTGAATCACTATTTTTAATCGAGTCATATTCATTGTTTGATATGTATTGATCATTGACATCTTTGACTTGAGATGAAACGCATCTTTATTTCCAAAAAAAATGATAATAAAATGTTAAAGTAGAATACAGTCGACAGAATCCGTAAATACCCAAAATATTTTGACATCCAAGCTTTAAAGCTTTTCCAATTAGATGGCATTTTTTTTATTGTTCTGAAATCTACCAAATCAAACATTCATTCAAAAGTTATTTTTGATTGATGGAGCTTGCAATCATTGTGTTGTTTGATAGGCAAAAGCCGTATCATCCGGATCGTGCTTATCTTCTAACCTGCAAACATGAGAGTCAAGGTGTTCCTTAGATACAATACTAGATTACAGTACGAAAAAAAACCTCCACGCATGCAAAAATTTATATATAGCTCTAAAAACTGTAAACATTTTATCACATTTGATGTCATAAAATGTATTCTGATGTTTGCATGTTTTTTTTTTCAGAAACATAACATGTCAAACATGATATACCGTTAAAACTTTTAATTTTTTCTTTCTTTTGCACAAAGTTCGGATGTTTACTCGTTCCATTCAAAAAAAATTAGATTAGTCGTGAGAAATAAAAGTAGACTTTTTGTAATTATAAAAAAAAACACTTTTTATCATAAAAATTTTGCCTAGACATGTCAATCATTGCTTTTTAACGACAATAAATTTTTTAAGTATAAAAAAATATTTCATAAACGAAACTAACGGAATGATTCGATTTAATAATCGGAAATATTTTTGTACTTGTATTTAAAGTATTATTTTCATTATCATACGATTCTGAGGAATTTGAAAAAAATAAAACTGTTATCAGCACTTGTGCTTTAATTAAACTGAATAGATTGTTTTTGAACGAATTTTATTTAAAACTTTTAGCAAGTAGAAATGTCAAAAATTAAACTAAAAAAAGAAAGTGTTGAGTGTTTGGAAAAAACACTTGATTAGGGGTTCAACTCGATTTTTATAAAATGAACAATTTTTTTTTGTTGCTATTATTGGGTATCAAGTTTGAACGAAACAAATTAATGAATTAATTTTGAATTTAAAAAAAAAACGTAATTTTTTCTGTTTTTCATTAACGAACTTTATGAGCTCAGCGTTGTTAATCTTGTTGTTTTCAAAAAATTAATAAAAAATTTTTTGTGAAATAATTTTGGAGAAAACTATTGGCAGTACTGTTTACCAATAGCTAATGTTTTTTATTATTATTATTCAGTTCAGTAGTTTTTAAATTGTAAATATAAAACTTTCAAAAATCAATTTACAAATTTTTTGTTGTATGATTGTAGTTTTAAACAGAAGTCATGGAACGTATTTTTGTTTTTACTAAAATTAAAAAAAACCAAGATAAATAGAATTTAAAAAGAAAAAATCTAATAATTTGGTCGTTTCCATTCAACATCAACTGAAACAGAGCAAACTGGAAAAATTGATAAGCTTTAAAAAAAACATTAACACAAAAAGAAAATAAACAAATGAAAGCTTTTGATTAGAGCTGAAGTGATATGATTAAATCAAAAAAAAAATTGTTTTTGGCTGAAGACTCGACAACAACAACAACACGAAAAAAATTAGGAAAAAAGATAGACTTTACATCAATAACTTTATCTTTTTGTGCATTTTATTGATTTTTATTTTTTTTGGTTCAAAACCAAGAAACATTTTTTTTCTAGATGGCAAGGTTAAAGAAACAAATTAAATGTTTTGTTTGTTTGTTTTTTTTGTTGAACTAAATTTTTTTTTGAACATTGTTGCAACAAAACATGGATACCAAAGTTGTGAGAAGACGTAAAAGATCCCGAAGTTTGACAAATGATAATCATCAATATGAAATATTGCGAATGAGACAACCAGATCGACCGTAAGCAACTAACTAAACATTTTAAAACTATAAAGATTTTTTTGCGTTTATTTTATTTGAAAGCGTTTTTATTTAAAAATTTATTTTTTGTGATTTTTATTTTATCGAAACTCAATTCTAAAACAATTTTTTTTAATTGAATGATCATAATTCAAATTCATTTTAGAGTGCATCAACACCGTGATTCTCTGTTTAGTTCGTCAAGCGGTTTTCAAAACTTCCGAGGGTTTTTCAACTTGGCGATAATACTACTAGTAAGAAAAACAATAATGTAAAATTTTTTTTTGACAAATATTAAAAAATATATGAATTTTTGATTAGGTCTTAGCTACTGCTCGAGTGGCATTAGAAAATTTGATTAAATATGGAATTTTAATCGATTATTGGACTATCGTGGAGACATTTTTTGGAAAGACTTCGATATGGCCTAACATAGCATCAGTTTTACTAGTTCATTTCTTCGTTTATTTTTCATTTTTGATTGAGAAAAAATTGAGCAAAGTAAGTTTTTTCGTAAAAATTTTTAAATTTTTACAATACATCAAGTTTATAAGCTTTTTGGAAAAATACTTTTAGTTTTGAATTTAAGCTTTTCGATACTAAATAAACTGATAAATGGGATATAATACTATTATACATTTAAAACATTATAATTCTGCTTTAATAATATTTTTATTAAAATTGTAAATAATTTTTAAACCAGGCTCAATATTAACAATCACAAAACTCAGGTTTTTTTTAAAATTTTTAAACTTAAAATAATCACTGTAACTGAAGTTGAGATGAAGAAACAAATTTTAACAAAAAATAAAATTAATTTTTCTTAGAATGAAATAAAATCAAGCCAAGCTTTTTATTTGATAATGATAAATTTATCGGCGTTATTGCTTTGGCCGATTGTCGCTGTTTTCACCATACAAATACATGTGGTTTCAGCTTCATTTTCAAGTCTGCTTTATTCAATTACTTTTCTAAAACTATACTCTTATCATCATGTCAACTCATGGTGCCAAAGTGATAAGAAAAAAACTCCTCAACGGCGTAAAAGTGGAGATTTTCAAGATATTTTCTCGAACAACAACGACGATCATAAATTATTACAAACCGATCAACAATCAACGGGAAATATTCAAGCTAATTTGGTACAATATCCGAACAATTTATCTTTAAAAGATATTTATTATTTCATTTATACACCAACTCTTTGCTACGAACTAAATTTTCCTCGCTCTGAGCGAATTCGAAAAAGATTTTTAATCAAAAGACTTTTTGAAGTGGTAAATTTTTCTCAATTACTTATAAAAAAAATATTAAATCATGAAATCATATTTTGCAGATATTTTTGACTCAGCTAAATTTAGCTTTGATTCAACAATGGATGGTACCGACCATACAAAACTCTTTGAAACCTTTACATGAAATGGATTATTTCAAAATGTTAGAAAGATTGCTCAAACTAGCGGTATTTAATTATTCTTTGAATGATTTTTTATTTGACATCATTCCAATTGTTCATAGATTCCAAATCACATAATTTGGTTGATTTCATTTTATTTTTATTTTCATTCTTTTTTAAATCTGATTGGTGAAATTTTACGGTTTGGTGATCGAGAATTTTATAAAGATTGGTGGAATGCTGAATCGATTGATTATTTTTGGAAAAATTGGAACATTCCTGTTCATAGGTGGTGTGTTCGCCATCTTTATGTTCCCTCAATTAGAAAAGGATATTCAAAACGAAAAGCTTTATTAATAGTTTTTGTGGTTTCGGCTATTTTCCATGAATATCTTGTTTCAGTTCCTTTAAAAATGTTTGGCTACTGGGCTTTTATGGGTATGGTTCTTCAAGTACCCTTTGCAATCATCGTGCCTTTACTACTAAATGGATCAATGGCCAATGCTTTTGTTTGGATATCATTAATTATTGGACAACCATTGTGTTTGTTGGCTTGTTATCATGAATATTATGTGATTCACCACGCTGTCTATTGATAAATTCATTCACTAGTTTTCAAAATATATGGATAATAATGGTTGCATAAATATTTTTGGCCAGCAACAAAGACACAGTTTTAAACTCATTCACAAATTTTTTTTTCAAACCCTAATGATGCAAAATTTAGTTTTGCTTTGATTGCCATATCAATTTCTCAAAGTTAATCATAAAACCTCAGTGAAACTCAGAAAAAAAAAATAAGAAAAATCGAGAATGCGTTTCAAGTTTCAAAAATTAATCTCGCTAAAAAATTACTTTCATAGAATAAAAAGCTATTTTAATCAAATTAATAATTTGTCCTTACAAATAAGAGTATTTAAACTTATTATTTTAAATAATGATGATGAAAAAAACGAATCACTTTGGATATTTTTTTCTCTCGTCTGCAATGAACAGCACACGAGGCTTCAAACATATGGTTTTCAACGAGCAAAAATACAAAATTACAAGAGAACTTGCTGCAAACAATGATAGCGCGACGATAAGACCGGTTCGAGTAGAGTAAATTGTATTGATTGCTAAAGATTTCTTCTGGACGGAGGCTGTATTTAAGCAATAATTTGCGTTGTTGTTGAAAACATTTGAGTTGCTGTTTGTTTTTGTATTTTTGTTTTGAAACAAAATAGCATCAGTATTTTTTTTTCATATTTATTAGAAATACGAGGAAAAACTCTTATTCAGTTTAGGTTCAAACTTTCCAAGTTTTTTCAAAAAAAAAATTTTTGGTGGCATTTGGTTTTAATTTGAATTTTTCTTATCTTAGTAAACAATGTTCACCATCGAAGAATCAATACTCACATCTACTGCCGATTTGAGCACAATTTTTGTTACTAACAACCTAGATTCAGTGATTGCTTTGACCGAAACAAGAATAGATCAAAGTTTATTCCACAATTCATTGAAAGCAAAAATGTGTATGCTCAATGCGGCACTCACTTTGGACGAAGTAACTTTTAAATTTAAAAAATCGACTTTTTGTTTTAATTTTTTGCTTTTTTTCTAGAATGATTTGAATATTGCCAAACAAGCAACACAAAAATGTTTAATAAAGTGCACTAAACTTCGCAAAAGAAGGTTTACTAAAATCTCAAACATGTTAACCAAAAAACACTATGAAGACTTGTATACAGACACAGAATTACAAGCTGAGATCACTTATGCCATGTTGACAGGATGCAAAGCTGTATTAGGTTTGCTCAGTTGTTATAATATGAAAAAACTTGCTCAAATTGCTTATCACATTGGCGTTTGTGTCAACATTAACGCGTTAGTATTTTGTTCTTTCTTTTGAAAAAATCTAGAAAAAATTATATTTTTGAAAATTTACAGCAAATGCCGAAACATTTTTGATAAAAGAACTGCTTGGGAAAGTGATTTATCCAAGTTACATTTTGAAGCCGCTATTCGTTTAGAAAAAGGCATGCGTAACTTGATTGTAAGCTTTTTACCTCCAAAAGTTTTACGAATCATAAATTTCTTGGGATTTAACGGTATTCGAGATGTTGCATTTCACGAATTAAATCGAACAGCTTTCGAACTACCAGGGGTTTACAGTTTTATTGCTCAAGCTGTACTTATTATTTATTGGCTTTATATTGAAATGCATGCATGTTTAGGACCGAAAAATCTCGACTTTATGCAGCCTTATATTGACAAAAAAGTTATTGAGCATCCTTTTGTTAGTATAAATTTCACTGTTTTTGAGATTGAATTTTTTTTATTCAGAGTGCACTATATCAAATGGCTAAATCAAAACTTATACAAATCAATGGAAATTTAACGAGTGCAATAGAAAGTTATTCATCTATTATTGAAAAACAAAACGAATTTTTTCCATCTGTCGTCAACCCAAGCAGCGAGGCAGTGTAACAAAATGAGAATTTTTTATCTCAAGTGTTTCAAAGTTTTATTAAAAACATATTAGGCGAGCTGCTATAATATCTATTTCATATTGGGAGTTAATGTGGATTCACGCTTTGAAATGTGATTGGGATAAGAGTATTAAGTATGCTGAGTATTTACGCAAAAAAACTGTGCATTCTCAAGCGATCGTGACCTATCTGGAGGCTATTCTTCGTTATCAAAAAGGTAAAATTGAAGGAGATCAAAGTTTGATAGATGAAGCCTCAACTCTATTTGAGATTGTACCAACTGTCAGAATAAGATATTTTGGCAAAACAATGACTATGGAGAAAGCTGTTATAGTTTCCTCGCAACGATATTTCAAAAATGATAAGAAAATCATACTACCAGTTTTTGTAAATTTGTTTTTTTTCCTTCAGAATACGATGAGATTAAACTTTTTTTTTCAAGGAATCTTTGTACAATATAAATTATTGTTATTTGTTTCAAAATAATAAAGATTTGGCTCAAAAATGGTTCGATTTAATCGAAAAAGAACTCAAAGAATTTGAGAATAATTCAAGTATGTAGCTGTTTTTCCAATTTTTTAAAAGTTTCATTTCAATCAAATTTTATCAAAGTTGATCGAGAAAACTATTTGGTTGTTTTATTTTATAAAGGAGTTCTTCTGAAGCATATGAAAAAATATGAAGAATCGCTGCAATGTTTCAATATCATTTTTAACGAGTATTGATTTTTTATTATATCATATAAATTTTATAATTTTTTTTTGTAGAGAAAAAAATATTATAAAAGAAAAGTTTATTTTACCACAAACTTTCATGGAAATTGGTTTGGTCAAAATAGAGCAAGGAGAAAAAAAAGAAGCAAAAGAATATCTAGAAGGAGCAATCAAAAATTATTCTAAATACGTTTCAGAGAATCTAGTTCATATAAAATCGTATGCTGCTTTAAGAGCTCTCGGAATAAACACTGATAAAAAAGCTGGTGAAGAAAGCGAACCACTCGTTGATCTAGATGAAACGGATGAGTTTTCAGAGAACGATGAATTAATTTAAATATTGTTATTGTTAAACACTTTTTTCTTGTTTTGTTTTTATTATATAAACTTCAATTTTTTTAATTTAATAAAATGTTGTTTCATCATAAGTTTTATCATAAAAAATTTAAAAAATTGGGATGCTTTGCTTTGAACTAACAAGTAAGTTGAAAATAAATGAAAAGGTTGAACCAATATATTTTATTATAAATTTTTTGATTTAAAGAAGAGAAATAACTCAAATCTTTTGTCACAAAAACTTGAATATCTTAGTTTAAAATTTTGAACTTTAAAATATCTTAAATTTTGAATAATAAAATTTTTAAATTTTATAGAAATAAAACTGACCAAAATATGTAGATCAAAACTAATTGTTGGTCTATGAACTCAGTTTAAAATTTATAATTTTAGTTAAATATTTTTTTTTAATCTAGTACCATGATAATGAATTAAATTGAAATCACAAAACTGACAACTTTGTATTTTATTTAATTAGTTTTCTTTTTGAAAAAAAAAATATCTTTAAACTTGTACGTTCAATTGTCCTATTCGAAATAGTAGATCAAAAGCCAAGGTAATAGTTGCGAAAACAATGAAACACAAAAAAACAACCTCGACACTTTACGAAGGACAACGTATACAGATGTCAGCAAATAAGTTGAAGTTCGCCAAAAAAAAAAAAAAAAATCTCGTGTTAACGCGTTTTAAACTTTTTTTTTAAATTTCAACGGTTGTTTTTTTCCCCTCAAATCGACAATAATTAAACAACAATAAATTTTTTTTACACAATTGATTGGAAATTATTTAATAATAAAAATGATAAAAAAGTTAATTGAAATTTTTTTTCTCAGTCTATGATATTGTACATTCTCTACTACAATTAACAGATATCTAGTGATTAAACAAATCAATAGCAACAGCAGAAAAAAAACTATATTATCCAGGTTTTTAGTAACACTGAAAAATATCTCAAATATTTTTGTTTCAAGTGTAAAATGAAGCCAAAAATTAGTGAACGGCAAGATGAAGGCAAGCATTTAAGAAAAAAAAATCGATTTTTATTCAATAAGATCAGAGAAGTAGTCAATTAACAATCGAAATGTGTTGTTAGCTTGTCGAAAGTTGTTGTTGTACCTTTTTAACAAATAATATCCCGAAAAAAAATCGTATTTATCGTTTTATCAATTAATTGACACCTTCAAATTTTGTGTGATTGTGCCATTCACGTATTCTTTCATTTTGTTTTTCTATGAGAAAAAAAGAATACGAGATAATGAGAGATTTATGAGAAAATGTATAAAAAGAAAGATTTCAATCAGAAATATTAGAAATTGAAAAATTTAAAGTTTTTTTTCTTGATCGATTGATCAGTGATTTTTGTTCTGTTTTATTTGTTTCTGATATTTTAAACTTCAATTTATCAAATCTTTTAAAATGCTCAAAATTTTTAAATAATTTGAAAAAAAATATCATGAAGCTTTTTGTAAGTGAATTTTGACAAACAAATAAAAATTACTTTCAAAAATTTATTATGGTCATTGCTATTGAAACAGATAATTTTATTTAGCCTGATCAGCGTCACAGTTTTTGCTGAACCTCTGAGGATCGTAAAAAATGACATCGCTTCGCCTCTGCTACAAGTTCTGGAGAAACCGACCACTGTTCCGGCTTCATTGTCAAGAGATCGATCCAATCTGAACCAAAACATCGAGAGTGCTCCCTCATCTGCATCGGAGGAACGTTTTATCATTAATAGCAGCAATGATTTGATGGTTGCCGGATCTGGAAATCAAAAAAATACAAGAAAAGCGAAGGAATGAAGAAGAAAAAGTCTATGGGCAAGCACGATAAAGAAAAATGGAAGAAGGGTAAAAAATATAACAGCAAAAAATATGGGAAAAAGAAGAAAAAATCCGGTAAAAAAAAGTATAAAAAAGGGGGTCACAAGTATAAAAAATATGGTAAGTTTATTTTAAAATAAAATTTTAACAAAAAAAAAAAAATTAATTAAAATTTTAAAATAATTAGGAAAAATGAAAAAAGGTAAAAAAGGTGGTGGTCATAAAAAGAGCAAAAAATATATGAAAAAAGAGAAAGGTGGTAAAGGGAAATCTGGCGGGAAAAAAAGCATGAAAAAGTACAAGGATAAAGGTGCCAAAAAGAAGGGCTTCAAAAAAGTTATCATAAAGTGGAATGGGGCAACAAAAAGAAATATCACAACAATTGGCGGTAAACAAACAACGAATTTTATTGATTAATTTTGGAACTTTTTTTTTCAAAAAAAAACAGAGACAAAGCTATGAAGAAGAAATTTAAGAAATGGAAAAAACATTATGGATTCAAAAAAGGCAAAAAACTCAAGAAAGGAAACAACAAAAAGTGAGTTTTTTTTTTTTTTTTTGTTCGATTGTTTCAATATTATTTTATTAAATTTATTTCATCATTTTCACAGTGGTTTGACAAAAAGAAAAAGGGCAAAAAATACGGAAAGTGGGATAAAGGTGTGTAAAAATGACAATAAAAAAAACAAACAACATTAGTTTTTTTTTTTTTGAATTTTTTTTAAACTATTATTTTCAAAATTTTTAAATTAGGTGGCCACAAGAAATACAAGGAAGCCAAAAATGACAAAGGAAAGAAATATAAATCTGGAAAATATGGAAAGAAAAGTAAGAAGGGTGGAAAACACAAGAAAATGGAAGACAAAAAATACAAGAAAGCTTCGAAAAAGAAAAAATCAAAAAAATACTAAAATAAACTAGAATAATAACAAGTATTTTTGAGTGTTCTCACAAATAATTTACCAATATTTATTTTTTTTTTTATCATTATTGTTATTATTATTTATGTTATGTAATTAATTTGATATTAATAAAAATTTATTATATCGGAGAAATTTGTTTATTACTCATCAAAATTACTAAAACAGAACGAAAGATGATGAATTTCTGTTTATTTGATTTTCATCAATATTTTATCATTTATATTTTTTTTAACATTCGAATGACAATGTTTAAAGTTGGAGAGAAAGAGAAATGTTATTTATTATGTAATAATTATTTACAAGAGTACTTTGACAGTTTTTTTTATTCTTAGTAATTTGATCAAGTGGTTTTTGTCGAAGTGATCTAAGTGAGATTTATCTGCGACTGCGGCTTATCTCGTTCCGATTTCAAATAAGCTTGAATTCTTGTTCGGTATAGAACAAGTTTTGCCAATGTCCAGCGTACGGTGAATATTGATTCATGATACTGTGCCCTGTTTCGTTTGGCACCAAAATGTATTGCGAAATGGGTTTTAATGAAAAAAATATATTGCATTATTGTAATTAAAGTGGTTAATATTCCAAAGACCATTCCCAACACAAAACAATTCTTGCTTATTGCCAAAATCCAATTAATGGCCACAATGATGAATACAGCTACACACACAGTTTATGAACAGCAAAATAAAAACAAGTTATTTTATTAAACCAACGAAAATATATAAATAACTTTGGTATTAAAAAAGAAACAATGAAACTTTTGGAATTTCCTAGAAAAAAAGCTAAACAAACATTTACAAACTTACTAAACAATTCCGTAAAGTTTTTCAATTTTTTCTGTTTTTTTACTGATGGATCTTCGTCCACATCGATCACGACAATCTTGGGAGATTTAAACATTTGGATTAAATTGAGATTGTGAAAAGAAAAAGTTGTGAAAAATCACAACAATCTTTGTGTTTTTAAGGAAAAAATTTTTTAATTCAAGTCACAGAAGGTCGAAAAATTAATGGATTAAAAACTCATAACCACCACCAATCAAAACAAAAATTCCAATTCTGCACGCGATGTCAATGTGGGTATGTTTTTTTTTAATAAATAATTTAAAAAACATTTTTTAAATCAGTCAAACAATTTTTTTGATTATTAATATGGGTTAAACAAATACTAACAAAGTTATAACAAAATAAAGTTGTCAAACAAAAAAAAAAAACATCGAGAAAACCAGGTTTGAAGTCAGAAGTGAACTGAAAACTCTAAATAGAACAAATTCAAAAAAAAAAACAAGAAACAAAAGCCCACACCCAAACAGTGATATCACACATTTAATATTTATATTAATTAAATATGCAAGTGAACTATGTTTATTCCGAGCTGAACGTCTCCGTTGAACTGTAAACGATTGTTTATTCTTGGATCGTTTTTTTGGGTTTTTTTCTTTTTTAATATGAACCAGTATTATGTTTGGTTACTATAGTATTCTGAAACGCTTAAAATAGAAACTCACTCTCTAAAATTCGTTGACTGGCTAGTTTTTTTTATTCAAAACTCTGTCCGAATAATTTTATTTTTAAAGTATGCCATTCTTCATTCAAACAGACGAAATCGACTAAAAATTTTGCATTAAAATTAGTTTTCTGTTTTTTTTGTTTCATTAATTTTTAAAAAATTTTTTTATTAGCTATAATTTATTTTCAAGGTTTTAAAGTAATAAACTTCACATTAACATTCAAGTCAATTTTCAAGTTTATTTTATAAATGAAAATATAAATTTGATAATAAAGATTATTTGTATCACAAAAAGCTGATCACAAATTTTGTAGTCGAACAGTTTTTGAAACAATAAAAAAAATGGATTTTTTTAATAATTATTTAAAATATTTTTAAAAAAATCAATTAAACTGGATCAATTAGGTTATGGTTTTAATGAAAAACAATTGTTTTTTCTATTTTCATTGCAGAAGCGTTGAATTCACAATCATTGTTTGAAGTTTTTTTTGAATATGAATTTGGTAATGTCAATAGTTTTGAAGAGGTTTGTTGTTCATAGCAATTTGGAGATGCTGTTAGGCATGTGAAATGATCTTTCAACAAAATCAATGAAAACGTAATTACTATAACAGCCGAAAAAAGAGCAATTAATGAAATCAATTGGAAAATCAATTGTGTCGAATTAATCTGTAAGCTGTCAAAGTTTTCTATGTTTTCGATTGTTTTATAAACTAGGAAAACGTATGCGACAATGACCACGCCAAACAAAATGAAAAATATAAAAACTAAAAAAAAGAAAGTTTAAAAATCGAAAAATTGAGAAAAAAGTTGACAAATTTACCAAACAAGCTGTAAACGAGATGAATTCCATCATTTGATGAAGTTTGATTTACCATTTTCAACTCATTTAATTGCAATTTAAAATAATGTCATTTGTTTAATCTCAATGTTTTATTTGGCAATAGTGTTTTTTAAGCACAAGTTAAGTTGAACACAAGCCAAAAAAAATGAAAATTTGAGTTTTTTTATAAACTTCTCGAGTGACTAGCATTCAAAAAAATGCTTGATTGAAAATAATATTATATGAAAGTTTTTAAAACGTTTGCAAATTCAATCGAACAGCTTTTTCAGTTTGGTTTTGTTGGGATCATTGACAAACGTCGATGTGTTTCATAGGCTTCAGCCCGAACGGCTGTTAGCCAAGAAATCGATTCTCTAGAATTTTTTCTCATCGAATTTTCAGGAGCTTCTACTACTAAGCCTTGAATACTTAATTTCTCAACATCATTTTTTTCATGATCTTTATGATGATCTGGTTTGAGAGTGTTTTCATTTGAATAAAAATGAAGAAATTGAAAAGAAGTAAACAACAAGCTTGTGGCTAAAACAACGATCAAAATTATCAATATTAAAATTGTTTTATCAATCCAATTGGTTCCGAAACATTCAATTTCTTCAATAAACTTGTTTTTAAATCCACGTGCTATTAAAAACGTCAATAAAAAGAAAACCAGAATAAAATACACGAAACCTGAATAATAACGAGAAAAAAGTTTTTTATAATTAAATCAATTTTTTTCTAGAATAAAATTTTTTCTTGTATCACAAGCCTTACATGCGATTTTATAATAGAAAGGCTTATTATTTTTTCTTTTTTCTTCTAATTCAATTTTAGGCAAAACATTTGAAGAATGAATTGTCATCATGTTGAATTGTTTGCGAATCGAAAACTTTCAAGATGCACATGAAAAATGGTAGCTTTAATGACTTTGAAGTTAACTGGCAGCAGTTCTCAATTTTTTCTTAGCTTTTTTTACAAATTTAAGCCAAGTAAATGAACTAAATATGAAAGAACTAACAAGAATAAGATTTATTTTACTTTACTTAAAAAAAAGAATTCATTCGCTAAAATTGAAAAGAATTTTTTTCTATAGAAAAAGGCTAAAATTTATAATCATAACTTGGTTTGAGTTTTGAAATTTAATTTTTATTATACAATAATAAACTTTTATTCTTGAAGAATCAGGGTGTCAATAAAAATTTTTTATGTAATGATAAATCTTAAATAATCTAATTGCAATAAATTAATAAACATGAAATAAGTTCAAGCATCTTTTGTTTTTATTTTAAAAATTCAAAATAACTGATAATAAAGTTTTAACATGAAACTTATTCGGTGTTTATTCAAAAAAAATAATTCTTTGAATTCAAAAAACTCTTAAATTTCTGAAAATTTTATTTGAATAAAATATATTACAACTCATTCATATTTATTTCATTTTTGTAGAAAAAAATTTGGTTTAGAAAAGCAACGAAACAATCCGCATACATTATCAAATGCGTTTAGGTTTTTTAATACGTATTATATGAAGGACCAAGTAATGTCAATAATGTTTTTTAGTATTCGGAACATCGACATAATTTAGGCGTTTTTCATCAATTTCGTTTATATATTTGTTCTTGCATTTCAAAATAAAAATGATTAAATTAGTTTTTTCATTATTTGGTATATTAATAGTATATTTGTATAACTTCTAGTTTTAATATTTATTTTTATCATTTAAAAGCTATCTCGTTTTTGAGAGTTCATTCTAGCAATGTGGAAATTCTTCATTCTCCAGGTTCAATTTTATTTCGCAATGCAACAAAACAACTTTTAAGTTCTGATTTTCCTAATTTCATCAGTCAATGTATGGGTTTCACTTCAAAAGTATTCTAATATTTCATTGGTTTATTTGAAATTAATATTTTTCTATCAGGTATCTCATTGGGATGGAATTTATGGGTATAAAAACATTGCCAAAAACATTCCTCGTGATGTCATTGTGTTTCAAATTCCATTTTCATTCCGTGCCATATCAGAGCAAACTTTTCCATTAGAAATGGTTAATTTGAAAAGTTTTTACTAGTATATTTTCATGATAATTTTATTCTAGGATCTGACTTCTGCAGAGCAACATCAGTTAACAGAAGATGTTATTAAATCACGATCTCAAAATGTTTTCAGCAAGTTTTTCAAGTTATATGATTCACAAGTATTTGTTTAGTTCAAAATAAAATTTATTAACATTTTTGAATTTAGAAAAAATCAACTTTGAATGAACAATTCAATCAATTGGAATATCTTTTAAAAAAAGTAAACTAATTGATTTTTTCAAACATAGAATTTTTTTTAAAAATTTTCTGAGTTTTTTTAGCGTTTTTCTAATGAAAAAGAAATTTATTAACACACATTTTTAAATTTATCTAACTAATTAAATTTTTTTTAAAGCTCAAATTAGATAATGAATTTTCAAATCGTTATGATCAATCGTTTCTGTGGTTTGAATTTAAACCCGCGAAGAGTAAATTGAGTTCTGATGAAAAAATTCTTTTTAGAATGAAAGAGGTTTGTTTGTTTTTTCAGATAAAATTTTTAAGTTTTTATTCAAATTTTAGATTGCTGATCAATTGAAAGATTTATTAGGGGATGAACGAGTTTTAATTTTGTCCATTGACATCTCTAACGATGTTGCTGTACGAAAAATTCGTCAAACTGATTCAGATGTGAGTTGAGATAAAAACCTTGTAAAAAATACCAATAATGGTTGAATATAAAACTGTCATTTAAGAAATATAATGGTTTATTGTTCTACATTTTTGTTCAACATGCTCGTTAACTAGAAAACATCAAATCAATTTATTAAGAAAGTTGTATATTTTACGATCAATCCCACACTTGACCTACACTCAAATATCTTTGAACTTAATTTAAACCTAAATCTATAAAGTGAACAGTTCGTTACAATAGTAAAATTTTTAGTCTTCTAAGCAAATAGGGTATTTTAATAAATAACATTATTGAATTATAATTAGAATTTATAATGAAAGAAATTTCTCATTTTTTCGAAATTATGTAAGTTCACATTTTTTTTTATTAATATCATATTGGTAATTAGTTTTATTCAATATTCAATTCAAATCTTTGTTAATTATAATTTTATTATTATAAAAATAGGACAAAACCAAGGGAAGAAATTTGGCTTATCAATACTCTACCGACTTTCATTCTGCATTTGCTACAATTGGTTTCGTAACAATATTTTTTGTTTTGGCAGTTTTCATCATTGCCGTTTCAATGTGGAATATCGATCCGGGTAGAGATTCTATAATCTATAGACTGACTTCACAAAAAATTAAAAAAGATCAATAAGTTTTGGTTTGTTAATATTTCATTTGTTAATTTTTTTTATTTATTCAATTTTATTGGATGATGATTTTAAAAAAAGCTTGTATTTATAATATTCTAGAAATAATTTGAATAGTCTTTGCGTGTATAATTTTGTTTATTATGGCTCAATCACTATTAACAAGAAAACATATTGTAATTACATTTTAGATTTAAAAAATAAGATAAAATGGAAATAATATTATCCATATCAAACAGGATTACTAATCTGTGTTTTTGGGCTAGAATTTCCACTATTGCTGTTGATAGTTGGCACAAAAAATTTTCTATTTACTCTATCAAAATTTTCGTTGTTGAAAGTTGTTGCAAGCTGAAAGCTAGTATCATTGGCACCGGTTGACGATGGAGACAATCCAATATTGGAAAAAAAATTATTGATTGCATTTCCATTTCCAAAGCTTGTTGATGAACAGTTAGTTGTGGTATTCATCGTATTTGACAATGATGAGTTACTGAGACTCAACGCAGCGTAATGTTGTAAAAAATCAACATGATTGATTCCATTTAGATAAGGCATGTAGTGGGCCATATTAAATGGAACAAAAGAACTTAGATTCGGTGTGGCTGAAATAACCGAAGCTGGTATTTGAGCTGAGCCTGTCATTGACGGTGATCGATAAGCTTTCAAATGAGATGATTCTAATAGTGATTCGTTTATAATCGGGGCTCGAGAAACAGAACTATTGCTCATCAAATATGAATTAACACGTGAATTAACTGCTGTTGTAGAAGTATTGTTCACTGAAGAGCTTATGAAACCATCTAAAAAAAAGTTTAGTGAAAAATATTTATCGACGATTTACTTACTTTTTTGTATTTGGCTTTCATGTTTACGGCACTTGGCTCTTCGGTTTTGAAACCAAACCTTTTGAGTAAAGAATTAGTAAAACAGCAAATTAATATTGAAAGAGTTGATCTGAAAACTCGCAAAATGATTGTTATTCATATGTTTAGTAGTCTTTTATTGTTTCAAACCGATCAAAAATCAATCATTTTTTTATTTTATTTGAAATCTCACGTGGAAATATTTGGAAATTATGTATCGAAAACAAAAACCAACTAAAAGCCGTGCCAAAAAAAAAAACAATTAAGCTAAAAGAGAAAATAGCAAAAATAAAGAATGATTCAAAATGCGTTTGACTTTTTTCTTGTTTAGCGAGTAGCGCGAGCGTCAAAGCAGCCATTAGTTCAATTGACTTGGCTTGACATTTCTCAATGGATTTTGCTTTTCATTTTTTTCTATATTAAATTGTTTATAAACGCTTGAAATAAAGTGAAACTAAACACATTTTACTTCAGGGACAAAGAGAGAAAAAGTGAGAGACTAGCTTTGAGCTCAAAAAAATCATCCATTACAATCAATTACGTTATTATTCAATTTCGATGTTATTTCTCAATGGGAATATCACTGCTACTGGGTGGTTGATTCATCTCCAAATACAAAAGTAATACGAAAAAGAAATTTGTCAATCAAGTTTACAGAAAACAATATTAAATTTTGAGCAACCACTTTTGATAAGAACTATGATAAAAGAAGACATTATTTTAGAATTCATTCATAATCATAATTTTATCATCTTTGATTTAAGGTTTCTATCTATCTAAAATTGTTGAAATAAAACCAACCCAAAAATTAAAAGATGAATTATTTCATTAAATAGTTGTTTTCTGAATCTAGAAAAGAAAGAATTTCAAAAATAAATTCAATCAGACTTGTTGGAGGAGTTTAAGCTGAGCGTTCTTTATTCATTATTTGTTAATTTATATGATGTCTAAACAAAACATTTATTTTTTAACGACTTTTTTCATTTCGTAGTGAATATAATAAATAGCCATCGATTTCATTGTCTCTAAATCAAATTAATAAATTAACAATCTGTTTTAATTTAATTAGTTTTTTTTTGTTGAGGGGTTTAGTTTTTTTTCTTAGATCGATAAAGAATACAATAGAAAAAAAGATTACTTTTAATTTCTCTTCAGAATCATTTTGTTTTTGGAAACAATACTATCATCATAAAAAAATCGAGTTTTAATTGACACTTGAGCCATAATAATTCAGTTTAATTTAATAAGAATATTAAAAAAAAAATTCAGATTTTAGTTATATTTTAAATGAATGAATCATCGTTGTTGAATATTTTTTTGATAATAATTACTTTGAGATCATCACTCAATTTGGTTCAAGTTTTTTTGTTTTTTTTTGTTCCCGTTCAACCCAAATGAACAGATAATCAAATGATTAATATTCGTTTATATAATTTTTTTAATTTTAACAAAGACATCAGTTTCAATCAACTAAAGTAAACCCATTATTATCCAACAAACAAACAAAATTTAGAAACTAGAATGGGACAAAAAACACCGAAAAAAATATATAATTTTTAGATGAAACCCGAAAACAATTTGTTTTAATTTTCTAAGTGACCATTTTTGATAAAAATTCACATCGATCTTAATTGGGTTTTTTTCTCTCGTTCAATTTGTTTTAAATCTATTTGAAAAGACAAGTCTTAAACAAGAAAGCCAAAACTATGAAGAGATCTTTTTATTAGGGTCTTTTATATGTCGACAACAATCAATAGCAAGCTTTGACACAAACATTTCTTTAAATTAAATTAGTTGAATCAGTTGACAATGAAACAATCAGCTAATCGAAATTGTCAGTAAAACAATTTTTTTAAAAATGGAAGAAATGATTTTTCAAAACAGAAAATCAACTTTTTTAGTGAGTTTTTAATTTTGTTCAGTTTGTTTTTTCTGTTAATAAAAATTTATTGAGATTTTACCTGGACTCGAGCTTCAGATAAACCAAGGCGTTGTGACAGTTCTTCTCTCATGAATGCATCGGGGTAATGAGTTTCATCAAACAGACGTTCCAATTCGTTGAGCTGTTCTAGAGTAAAATTAGTTCTAGATCGGCGTTGTTTGATTTTGCTTGTTTGGCTGTGATTGTGCAAGATTGGAGGTGATGAAACAATCATTAAAGAACTATTGGTTGCCATATTGAGCTGGAGAGGGGAATCCGTTGATTCACAATTCTCTTTGCACGGTAATTTTTGTAGGTCGATTTCGGTATAATGTCGACGAAAATGATCATTAAATTTCAATGATGATCTAGAACGCTCTAAATTTGAATGAGTGTCGGATTCTGATTCAACCACGTGCAAGCTTTCATCGTCGAGCAACGATGCCGAAGACATTGATAAAGGTGAGGCATTTTCTTGTTTCACATGATCGCAATTCAAAAAATGTTGCTTTTTCTGTAGCTCATCACTATCACTATCGTGATCAATAGCTTTTTCTCGGCTATCAGTATCTGTGGTCATAGCAAATTAAATTGTTAGTTTGGTTTTGTTGATGGTTTTCAAAAACAAAAACATTGACATAAACATATGAATTCGATTGTCAACATCAATTTAAACCAAAAAAAAAAAAAAAAAGAATTTATTCTATATATAGAGAATTTTTTTTCAACTTTATTTGTACTCTAATCAGATTAATTGATTAAATTCAGAATCAACTTTTACAATGCAAACAATCTTAATTCAATTTTGTTTGGGCCTGATTCGATTTTTTATTTTTAATCTAACGACAACCAGACCAGATGATGATTGAAAAAATACATTTGTATGATAAAACCAATTCTTTCTTTCTTTTCTATTCAGTAACAAAAACTAGTTTTCAACTTTCAACATTTAAAAAAAAAAATTTAAAACTACTGGGAAAGCTTTTTAAGCTTAGAGATTAATTTTAATTTCAGTTAGACAATAGAGAGCTTTTTTCCATTTAAAAATAAAAATTAAATTAATTTTATTTAAAATTTAATTCTAAAAAAAAAAAGTTGAAGCAACTTATTTAAATAATTTACCTGTTTTAGTTGTTGTCGCTGCTGTTAAAAGTAAATTTTTTTTATCGAATTCAACGGATTCTTTATTACTGCTAACTAAGTAAATTGAAGATTCTTCTTCATTTGCCGGTATCAACAATGCGGACAATTGTTTGTTGTTTGAAGGCCGTAAAGTATAATGACTAGTGTATGGGATGTTTATCGATTGCTGTTGTTGTTCATTTTGAGTTTCATTGAAACGTTGAAAACAATTAACCTTAGAATGAATCATTTCAACATGAGATTTGAATAATGGCGATGTATAGAATGGCCATGGCAACACGCCACTAGGAATAGGAAATGTTGTCATTCTCGAAAGAATATTGTTGATCAAATTGGCAGCATCAAATGAATTCTTTCGATCAAACGGAATAGTTGAATAATTTGGTTCAACTAATTGAAATGGAGGTAAAAATGGTAAGTTTTCTTCTTTCTTATCTTTCTCGTTCGAATCATCAGATGCAAACGATTTTTTAACAAATTTTTTCAATTGTTCCATCAATAACTTTAAAACAATTCCTCAAACATTCACCATTGTAATAAAATTTAATATTTAATTTTTTTGTTTTTATTAAAAAATTAATATACAAAATTACAAAATGAATTTATTCGATCAAACAAGTTTTCAAATGTTTGCTTTCGCTCAATAATATAATTTTTTTTTTTTAAAGCAAAACAAAACAAAACAAAAATCAAATAAATCAACTTGTAATCTTTCAAGTTTAGAGTGAAATATTTACTATCACTTTTGTTTGGAAACTGTTTGATTTTCATCATCAAAATCATAGAAGAAAAAATTTGAACCGGATACATTTTCTTCACGAGAAAGGGAAAAAAACAAGAAAAAACCAAAAACAAACTAGAATTTCTTGTCCAATACTTACGTGGTTTCAACATCACATTTTAATACTTCGATATAAAATAGATGTATAGCATGTAATATAGTAGTTGTATTCATCTATTCCTATGGCTATATATGAGACAACAAAGAGAAGAAAAAACGGGAATTCTGTTTCATTCATCCATTGATTCAGAAATAGAATCACAACCTATTTGTCCAGCCCTCTCCACGTTCTGATTGGTTGCCCGCGTACTCAACAATTTTTTCTCGTTTTGCTTTTTTTTTTCTTTCTTTGATCTTTTCAAGCTTTCATTTGAAGTTTTCAAGTCTACTATACTTTCGGGGTAAAAAAAATTACCATTTAATTCCTTTCTATTCATTTACAGCTTTTTTTTTTTAGTTCAGTCTAGTTTGGTTGTTTTGGTTTAGTTTGGTTTGGTTTTTCACAACATACCCACAACACAACAAAGAACACAACTAATCCCTATGGTGCCATTCAAGCACTTAATATTAAATTAATAAAACGAAATTAATAGAATTAACATTTTTACTAGGCCAACTGAGAGACAAACTAACTGACAAAAGAAGAAAAAGACGGCAAAAAAAAAAAAATGCATAGAAATAGAAAAAAATTAAATGGCTCATTTGCTTTAAAAGTTTTTGATGTTTTTAATTTTCTCAAATAAATCTCTACTAATCTCATTCAAAAAATGTGGAAGTTTTTTTTTCATTTAGACACGCCTTCATTCTCAACATAGTTTGCTAATAAATGTTTAGCTAATTGGTTTCAAACAATATCTCTTGATTTCAACTTAAAAATAATGAAACAAAATGAGAGACTTTTTTTTTGACAAAGAATCATTCATCAAATGAAATTAGAAAATTCATTTTCATATTCAAAGATGTATGAAGATTTCTAAAACGTTTGCTTAGTCAGAAATGAAAAAAGAACAGAATAGAGAATATATTCTTTTTGAACAGATGATTGATTTCAGAAACAAATAGAATAAATATTTTTGTTTTTCTATCAACAGAATTTGACATTTTTTTTTTATTTCTTCGAAATATTTGAAAAACATTAAATCTAAAATGGTTCCATTTGTTTTGTTACATTTTTTTCGAAAGAATACATTTTGAAAAGTAGATAGTGTTTATGATACTTCTTATCAAACAATCAATGTTTTAAAATTTTACACTAAATCGACTTTGAAATGGTAATGCATTAAAAAAAATTTCAAATTTTTTTCGACACTAAAAATTTTAGTGAAGCCAACTTTCGAACAACACAAAATTATCGTAAAATGAAAAAAAAATAAAAATAAAATTTTTTCAAACTTTCAAATAACTTAAAGAAATAAGTCAACCTCAAATTAAATTTTTTAGAAAATAATCAATATAATGGTAAAGTTTTAGTTTCACAATTATTGCTAAAAAATTGGTCGACTTAAATTATTTCAAAACAACTAGCTTTTTCAATTGATTATAAATTTTGCTTGTGAATGAAATTTAACAAGATTTGTTTTTTTTCATAAAAAAAATATGCTTAAAACTTTATTTATTAAAAAAATACATTATGGCAAAGTTTTTGCTGTCATTAAAAAAAAACAAACTACGTGATCATTTATGTTGATAAAATTAAATATTAAAGTCAACTTTGATAATGATAATGTAGCTTTAAGTAAATACTTTGAATATTGTTCTTTTTTCAATTTAAAAACAGTTTCGTTTTAAATTGATTCAATTGAATAAAGGTGACAGTATCATAATAACCTTTTTCTCTTTTGGTTGTCTTAATGGATGATGTTAATAAGTTTAATTTGAGAGAATTGTTTTTCATAATAATGATAAAAATTTGAAAATTATTTAATTAATTTTTTTTTCACTAAACTTTAGCTTGAAAAAAAAGAAGAAGAAAGATTTTAACTGATAATTCAATTTACAAAACAAGTTAAATGAATCGAAATAATGGAAAGCATATGCAGAGCAAAGAAACAAGCGTCATCAAGTTTTTTTTAGTGAAAAAAATTTTTTGCTCTAACAAAGAATCAAATGATTGATAGAGAGCATTTGATTAGTCGCTAATGTTTTTTTTGAGCTGAATATTCATGAACCATGAATTTGTTTCAGCTTCATTTGAAAACTTTTCTGAGATTTTTTTTTATTATTATAATCATCTGTAAAAAGTTTTACGATGCTAAAATTTGAAATGCATGGAAGAACTTGATAACAAACAATATAATTTTAACAACAAAAATAAATTTTTTGAAATTAAAAACTTCAATTTTTTTTGTTCATTCGAACAAGTTTAAACTGTTATAACTTGTTTGATATTATTACACTAAATTCAAATAAAAAAAGTTTGAGATTCTCAAGTCAGATTATAACCATTCAAAAAATAAGCGTTGACAATACGGAAACAGTAAAAACAAGATTGGTTTAATTTGATCAAGTTTTTCATTGTAGATTATACCAATTCTTCATTGTAAGAAAAATGCTAAAAAATATCATATTCAAAAAATTTAGATACGGAGTTTAAAAGTTTTAAAAAGAATAATTCTGGTGCTTACGTGTTTAGCTATTGAATAAACGATTTTTTGAAATGCAAAAAACGCTTAAGACCCGGTTCCGCTGTTTGTGGAAAATAAACTCTCAATGTGAAAAATTCGAAAAAAAATAATAAAATTAGTGGAATTGCCTTTAATATGAATATCACTTCAGTTACTGTTCTTTAATAACTTTTAATACAAAATTGAATTTCAATCATTTATCAAAAAAAATAAAAAATTTATTCTAGCTCTGTGACAAACTTTGTAAAAAGCTTAAATGCATCGCTTAAATTACTTGTGTTTAAAAGTTACTTACTGAAATGTTTTTTGAATGTATGCACAAGAAGCAAACATTTAAAATGATTGTTGAAGTAATTTAATTTTCACGAATATGTTTCAATTATCAAAATAGTGATTTTTATGACAAATCGATACAAAAATTGGATTTTTTTCTGAATGCAATCCAGTTTTTTTTTTGTCAAAGCAGTTAGTATTTAAGAAAATGTTTTTGAAACAACTTTCAAACATTTTTGTTTTTTTTTCAAAATAACTATTTTTAAAACATAAATTCCAAGCAATTTAGCCATTAGATTAAGTGATGTTTCAAATTAATGTTCATTCAAATAAAATGTCTTTTGAATCAATTAGCAAAGTTCTCGTTTTGTTTCTATAGAAGTCCCAAAGCAAGCATAGTTTCTTTTTAATTCAGCAACTTTAAACTATTCATTTTCATGAATATTCTATTTTTTAGTAATAATTAACAAAAACAAAAAAAAAAAAAAAAATGAAGTCAGAAAATTTTATGATGAAAAGTTTTAGAAAAAAATATTTATTTTTTTTGACTCATCGAATGCTCAAATTCAACATTCGAGACAAGATCACAAACATTTATTTGCAATTTTTGGCTTCTTTTTTTGTTTGTTTGTTTGTTTGCATAAAAAGAAGAGTTGTTGGAGACTTTTGGGAGCATCTTTCAAAAAATTTTCAACATACTTTAGGCTCATTAAAAAAAAAAAAAAAATTTTTTTAAAACATTTGGTTTTGGCAGAAAATAAAACTGTATTTTCAGCTCTGAAAAATAAAATAAAATTTAAACTGTTGTTGGGTAAACAAACCTTAATGAGAATGATGTTTGGTTTGTAAATGGAAAACGGCAGCGGTGGCTGAAAATGCCCAATGGCAATATGATCAGCTTGCTTTTGAAAAAAAAAAAAACTAAATCGTTAGACTACTACGAATTAGAAAGAATCTTTGTATTCAATCATGTTATGAACATAGAGCCAGAAAAAAAATTTTGTTATTCAACAATGATGTTTTTTTTTCAATTGAAAACTGAATGTTTTATATTCTTTTCAATCTAAAAAAAAAATATATATATCATTCAATTAAGGTCCAGCCAACGAACCAATCATATCATTCAAACAATAATAATATCAGAATAAACATTTTTGTTTTATTTGAAATTAACCAGAAAAAAAACAAGAAAAACCTAAACTGAACTAAAACTTGGCCCTAAGTTAATACCCAAACCTAACTAAGCAAGTACAGAATACCAAAAGTCTCAGAAACTAACTATTTAATATGCAAACAGTGGCTCTTTCAATAACAGCAAGAAATAAAAAAAAAAACCACCGTAATTGACTGCAATTTTCGTTTGATTATTTCACTACTCGTTGTTTATAACCTTATGTCAATTATTGACAATGAATTGTGTAAATATTGAATATAAATAAAAAAAAAAACAGAAAAAACAAACCTAAATTGATTGGTGAAGTAAATACAAATATACCAAATTAATAAATTTATATAAATAAAAGAAAAAAAAACTTCAAGAACTTATCAGATCTTGAAATAAATGAAAAAAATCTTTCTTGTTGAACGTTCTATGCTAATTGGGTCCCAATTTATTTTCTCAACCACCACCACCACCACCCCCTCAATAGTTTTTTTTAGTTGATGCTATGGTAATTATTTTAATACACTTTTATTTCTCTTCATCAAACAGCAAACAAAATCATCTTTTGCCAATTTGCAAGCTAAACATAAAAATTAATGAACTTTTTCTTCATTTTCTTTGTTTTGTTTTGTTTTTTGCCAATTGTGAATAACACATTAAGCAATTGAATTAAACATTGATTAAATTAAATATTAACAGTGATATTGAAGACAAACACAAACTAAGAATAAAAAATTTTCATCTAAAATTTTTTACCATAAAGTGGAAAAAAAACGCAAAAAATAATCAAAAACAAATAAAAATGTTAATTATTCTTATTAGAAAAATTTACATATTTGATTTAATTTCAATCAACAACATCAACTGAAAAAAAACAAACCGTTGCTATTATTATTTTAACAAACAACTTAAATCGTTGAATAAAAAAAAAATTCAAACTAAATAAAACTTTTAAATTTAACTTTTTTCAATTTTTAAAAAAATTTAAAACTCTCATTTTATAAAATAATAAAAATAATAAAAATCCATGATATTTTTTATCAAGTTTTTTTGTTGTTGAAAAATTTCTATGAAAAAATTTAAATTGTTTAAATTGGCTAAAGGCACTTAGGCGTAAATGCTTTTGATGCTCGATGATGATGATCATCGTCATCATGATGCTAAAACGAGAAAAAATTAGCTATGAAAAAAAAAAAATTTCAGAAAAATCGTGATGGACCCGACACTTTGATTGAGCATAAAGTAGATTGAAGAAATTGACCAGAAGTTGAAAAGAACAATATTCTTAAGCGAATATTGATGGCGTACTACATACAACAACCGACAACAATGATAATGTAATGACGAGTTTCAGAGGCGCACACTATAAGCACGCACACTAATGGATAAGTCCCATGAACCAAAATGTTTGCTCTTAATGCATTAGAGATGAGCTTTTTTTGTCAAAAAAATAAAACAAAATTTTTTCGCGCGTTTCTATGGATCTGAAATTTTTCAACAAAAACAAGAACAAGAAACAGTATGGTAGATCCAAAGTTTTTTTCAATGACAAATTCATTCAACTTAAAAATGTTTTTAGTTCTTTTTTTACTCTTTCATTTCAATTTGAGCTTAGTATTTTAAAAAATCGTTTTTATGATCTCTTTGTTTTCAGATTTATTGAAAACAAAAAAAAAATTAATGCGACGCTATGTTTTTTGGTCCATGATGATGATGAACACCCAGAACACGCACCAATAGGCACAACTGAGTAAAAAGTATACTCTTTCGCTCGGTTGGCCAAACCAGATTCTCTCTCCCGTTTATTTTTTTATTATTATTTTTTGTTCTAAAAACAAATAGCCAAGTAGTGCCATTAACGGATGGAAGCTCTTTAAAACAAAATAAAACTATCTCAAGATACAGAAAATAGACAATAATTAATATGATTTGTTTCATATAGCAAGATGTGTCTGTTCATCTAAATTTTTTGTTTTCATTCTGTTAATAGCTAATTTATTTACTTTTAAACAATGATAATATTCTATTATTTGCTTTACAAAGACAGAATAAAACACATATCAAAAAAAAAAAAAAAAAATTTTGAAACTTGGTTTGGACTTGAAATTTGTAACGACCATGTTTTTTTTAAATGATAATCATGATTAATCTTTCAATTTATTTACTCACTAATTACAGTACAGTTTTTTTTCAACTAAACAAATAAGAATGACTGGAAAATAAAATTTCTTTTTTTCCTCCGTTTAAAGAAATTGGGAAAAATTTTCTGAAAATCTTACTGTAATGAAAAATAGAGAATATAGTCAATCATTAAATTGTTTTAAATTTGAGAAGACCCTTTCTGAAATATTGAAGTTGATTAACTGCATGCTTCAGAATCTTTAAGAAGATAATGCTCTATAAAAAAAATTAAAATACTTAATATATTTTTAAATGTAAATTCAATTCATAAAACACAGGCTCGATATTTTTCAAGATTGAATTTAAACAAATAAAAATTCATTTTTTTAATTCAATTATTAAATTTATTAATTATTCAATTGTACTTATCTCAATTTTCAATAAAATATCAATATCAGTCCATTAAGAAAAATTTTTATATTGATGTCTATCATCAAAATAGAAATATTATTTTAATATTTCTATTATTATTTTCTGATGCATGAGATTCATCCGTTTATGAGAGCGATTTACCAACTGAACATAAGTAGGTTTGAAAGAACAGTCACAGTTTTCTTGAGAAGTTCTCAAATTTGATCAAATAATTTTTCCAAAAGATTTTGTATGTTTTCTCGCTTTTTATACAAATTGATTTGTAATCTCGAAACTTAATAACACAGTAATAGAGTTTTTTTGTAATTAAGTAGCTTTTAAACATCAGAAAATAAAGGTAGTTAAACATGCTCAAATTATAAATATTTAAAAATATCATTATGGAATGATTCCATCAGTTTGATTATTGGCTATAAGTCGAACATGTTGATCCAGTATTTTTAACCCCTTCTAAGAGTTCAAAATATTTACGAGAGTTTTTTATGTTGATTAGTGTAGCTTGAGAAGCTATAATAAAACATCATTAATTAAGCTCTTTTTTTATAATTAGTTTTTAAAGCATGAAAAATACTTACGTATCGAAGAATCTGAAACTATCATTATATAACTTGATGGTGTGAATTGCTCGATAAAAGCAGCACATTTTGAATTTTTAACTTCCATACTTTGAAATTGAGCTGTCAATTTGCTACAGCTTAGTTTAAACTGTTTGATTATATTTGAAACTTTTTCAAACCTCTTGAAAAAACTATTTAAAATTAATTTTTTTCAAATTTTAAACACTCACATTGATATCAGCATGTTTTCGCCGTTCGCAATAACAAATCACTAAAAACGTAGCTCTTTCAAAAAGCAACACTTCATCGGCTTCAATTATATTGGCAAAAATTCTCAAATGCCTTTCTAAATCTTGTACATTAGGAACTAAAGCGTAAACTATTGCTGACCAGGCTTGATACAAAGTTTCGTCCCAAATAGACGTTCGAAAACAAACGCAATCAATTGGCAAAGACATTTGCTTTAAATACATTTCTCGATCTAAAAAAATCTGAAAATAATTTTTTATTATTAAATTTTTTTTAGATTTATCATTTACAATATCACGTTGTTCTTCAAGAACTAAATCCATTTTATGAATTAAACAGAAAACTTTTGTTTCTTTTGAAAATTCGATAACACCTTCAAGACAGTTTTGATAATAACGAACATCTTTCTCAAAATCTCTAGACTCCACGTCAAATAGATAAATGAGAACTTCTACATTTTTAAAAATGTTCTGCACAAATAAAAATCTTTCATTATTTTAATATGAACCGATTTAAAAAACAACCTCTCTTTGAGAAGTAAAATAATTTTCCATAAAAGCTTCCTAAATAAAAATGAATAAATTTTCTGAGATTTGATATATTTAATAGAACCTGGCCGCCACAATCCCAAAGATTCAGAACCAAGTTTCCTAGAAACCGAACATGTGAGTGTTCTACATCGACTTGAGAAAAAATTAACAACTTTAAAAACTAAAAAAAATTAAGTTTCTTCACTTGTGGGTCCAAGTCGACGTGTATCTCTTGCAATGTAATTGGCAAAAATTATCGATCGCATAGATGTTTTGCCTGATCCACTTTTTCCCATCAAAAGAACCTAATGCAAAATACAAATGAAATATTAATAGTTTAATTATAGATGATAGTGAAACGATTAACAAACTTTTTTTTTCATTTTTTCGAATGATTTTTATAACTGAATAATAACTGTAATAACTGAATAAATTTTTCTAATTAATCAAACCAAATTCATTCATTACTATTATAATTTGAGATTTTGGATTGAATTAAGAAAAATATTTTTTATAGAATTACAGAGTTGGGAAAAACTATTCGTAAACAACGTATGATAAATGTCAAACATCTGTCATTTTTCTGTGATTCCCGGTCAAAGAGAAAGCATTATCATTCAATTCTTTTTAATATTTTTTGATTGATTCATTTAATAAATTAAAAGTGAGTGAATTTGGCAGTTCAAGATATTAAGTTTTTAAATTTTATATCAAACCAACATGGTTTATTGATTTAGAACTAATTATCACTAAAGCCTTTTCGTAATTTCAGTATTCACTATCTTTGTCAAAAAGTAACATTAATTCAAGAAAATTTATAAAAAAAATGACAAGTATTTTTTTGCATTTTAAATAAATTTTAATGTAGTCAAAATATAAGGTTTTAAACATTATAAAGTTGGGAAAAAAATAATCGATCGTGCATCAATACCATCTGACATAAAAGATTGGAAAATTCAAGTATTCAATTATAAACCAATCCCAGTCGATGTAGATTTTCATGGAAAATCTTGGGCCGATCTTGACATCAAGTTAGATTTCTATTTATGACGACAATGTGGATTCTATGATGAATTTAACAGAAATTCAAATTTCAAGCCTAAATGGAATCAATTAGACGGCAAAATTGATCGTAGAAGCCATTGCGGGCATTATTTGATTGATAAAGAAGGATACCCTTTAAATCCTAATGGGCGAACCGGCATTTGTTTACGTGGAGTTTTGGGTCGATGGGGTAAAAATGCTATTTTTAGTCATAAAAATTTTTAAAATTCAAATTCAAAGGTCCAAATCATGCGGTTGATCCTATTGTGACAAGGTTAAAAAAATATTTGCATACAATTTTCAAGTTTTTTTTTTGAATTTATTAAAATTTTATAAGATGGAAACGAGACGAGTTTAATCAAATCCAACAAAATCCCATGAGCGGAAAGCCTATTTTACAATTCGTTTCAATTGAAAGGTCAGATGTCCGAGAATGGGCGATACCAGGAGTAAGTCGAATCAGAAATCTAAAATCATATTTTAATGAATTCCTTCTAGGGCATGGTTGATCCAGGAGAAATGATTACAACGACTCTTAAACGCGAGTTTTTAGAAGAAGCTCTGAACATTCTAGAGCTTTCTCAAGAAAAAAAAGTGACAATTGAAGAAAAAATGGGTAATTTATTCGCGAATGGTCAAGAAATATTTAAAGGTTACGTGGATGATCCCAGAAATACTGACAATTCTTGGATAGAGACTGTAGTCGTGAATTTTCACGATAATGAGAATCTGTTCAATCAAATTAATCTCAAGGCTGGAGACGATGCTAGAAAGGTCAAATGGATCGATATAGATCAAAAATTGAATCTTTATGCCAATCATAAAAAATTTATTGAGTTGACAGTGAATAATAAATTTGGACATTGGTAAATCTGTACAAAATCAATTTTTTGTTATAAAATTAACGCTTACAAACTTGTAAACGAGCATTTGGCACAAGACCCAATTCGTAAAGTGACTTTTCCATCTCTGCTTCAGTGAAAGGAGGTCTTGGAGGCATTGCCAAAGATATGTTAAAATTAAAATTTTTCTGAGTCACAAATGTAAGCTCTCACAGAAGATAAAACTTCTTTAGCTTCAAATTCTTGAATCATTTGAGAACCGTCTAACATACGAATAGCTAACTTTGTTTTGCCATCTTTAGAAGCCAAAGATGAAACAGTCAAAGGCATTTGCGGTTTAGCATCTTCCGTTTTTGTTGAAAAACGTGCTTTTCTATCAGCTTTATCTTGTTCGATTTGTTTCAAAATTGCATCTCGAGCAGCTTTGGCTTCTATTTTTTCTTTTTGCAATGTTTTAACATAATTTTCCTGCTGCAATCGTTGAAGTTCATCGCGAATTTTACTCATATCTTTTCCATCTTTGCGTCTCTGGATTTCTCTCAAACGTTCTTTTTCTTTTTTCAGACTCTTTCATCAATGAAACTATTATGTTTAAAAGAATTGTTTTTTATAAGCTATACCTTCGATTTCAGTTCGTCTTTGCTTAATTTTATCTTCAATAGTTTTTTTTCTAGCTTCCAGTTCTTCAGGAGTCGCATTTTTTTCCAAATCTTCTGGTTCAGCTGGATTTTTCATGGATTGTTCTGCACTTCCATTCTCAATAGCTTCAATAACTGATTCTAAAGTGGCATTGTCTTTTAAGATGCTTAACGCTCCTTCTCTTTTAAAGTCGAAAATTTTTAAAAAATTGAAAAAAAGTTCCTAAAGTCTTACATAAGTTCATCATCAAATCCCATTTCAAGTAATTGTTCTTTTAAAACGACATGAGAAGCCATTTGGAATTTAAAACTAGAATTTTATAATTATTATCGATAATTCAACACCGTAGTGACTTGGTTGTTTTGTGATTTTTATACCTATTTCCACACAAAAGTTTGCCCACAGAAGGTTTTTTTTTTGACAAGAAAAAAAATTGTTAAAAACAATTTTTTAGTATGGCGAAAAATAAGTCTAAAAGATATTACAATCAGCGAAATCGTCAAAATTCACCAGAGTCTTCAAAACATCGTTCACCAACTAGACATCATACAAATACTTCGAAAAACTTATCTTTAACTAACGAGCAGAGATATTCTTCGGTTGATAACGAATCAGCTTCAAAAAAATTGAAACAAGCTATTCAAACGCATAGTAAAAATAAAAATGAAAAAAAATCAACAGAAAACCGAACCACTGTTTCTTTTGAAGATCAAATGAAATTTTTAAACAAAATTGATGAAATAAATAACGATTCATTTCAACAAAGTCAATTTATAGGAAATCGAATTCAAAAATCAAAAAAAGTAGAGAGTGATTCTTTCAACGAACAAGATATTTCTCAAATACCATTGCCTAAAACAGATAACTTTAAACTTCTAGGTTACAAGGTAAACTTTTATTAAATGGAAACGATTTTAAAATTTTTATTTTAATTTTATCAAGCTGATAATTGGTAGTAAAGAATCGAGGAAACAAAAATGGAAAAACAATTTGATAGCTTTCGCTCAAAAAATCATTCAAGAACAAAATAAATTTTGAATTTGGAAATAATATCTTTTGAATTTAGTTTTATGTGAATAAAATAATTAATGTTTTTAGTATAAAATTCAAAAAGTATTTAAAAATAGATCAGTAATTATGAGAAAAAAATGATCCGATTTTGTTCGAAAAAGTGAACTTAATAAATTTTATTTCAATTTGAAAAATGATTTGCATTGTATAAAATGAATTGACATGCAAACGATTGAACAAAATTGATTAAAATAAAACTATTCTTTCCGTTTTTTGTATGAACTTCGATTTTCATAATTTGTTTGGATTTCTTCCGGTCTTTTGCTTGCTTTTTTGACTTTAGTCAAAAATTGATCTAAGCCAAATGGATCATCATCTTCGTGTTTTTCAAATTGAACAGGTCCATCTCGTTTAGCAGAGCGATCTACACCTGAAAACTCTTTATCGGGAACAAATCTGTTGTGTGATAACTGTTCAATATCGTCATTATGAATTTCATTGTCGTTTTTCTTTGAAGGTCTATAAACGTTTTGAGCCATAGCCTGTGCGGATCGCCAGGGTTTATCGTAAACAGCATAATCATCGTCATCGCCGAAGCCGCTGCCAAGACCTTTACTTTGATTGAAAAGACGCTGGTCAAATTGAACTTCGTTAGCATTGACACGAGGATTGGCCATTCCCAGAGCGATTTGCTCACTAATGTCACGTTCACGTTGTCTTTCAAGTTTAGATCTTTTGTCAGGTGCAGCTCTCATCAAATTCTTTTCTCGTTGTCTTTCTTTTTGCCGTACATGTCGAATCATGTTTCTTTCTTTAACTTCTTCATCATCATCACTTTCATCACTGACCACTTGACGAATTCCAGCTCGTTCTTCGCGTGCCTTTTGGGCCAACTGTCTCAAGTTTTCCTCTTTTTTCTCTTTTTCTTTTTGAGCCAATTTTCTTTCCATTTGAGACCGAATTTCCACAGCTTCTCGAGCTTTTCGATCAGCGATATACAAAGCTTCAGATAACTTTGAAAAATTTTCATTGATGTGCACTTGCTGTAAGCCTCTACCATCTGCAGCCAATCTTTTATCTAAAGGTATTGTATAACCACGAGCATTTTTCCAATTTGATATGCAAGGAGGAATGCGCCATTCTTGCTGTTCCTTGACTGTTAATTTTCTAGTAGGACTGTGCATTACTGGCGGCGGTGGAGAAGGGGGAGCTTGAGGTATCTTTTTATTAATTTTGAATCGAGGAGGCTCAAGTGGATCCCGTTGAACATCGACAATACGAATGATACGTTGTTCGGCACCCGAATTATGGCCATCCCCTTGTTGACTTGGAGTATATCGAATGTACTGAGCTTCTCCAAGTTTTTCAGCATGTCGAACAGGCAATGCAGCTGATATTTTTCCTTGAACAACTCTTTCTAAAGCAGCTTTAGTTTCTTCGGTAGATTTTTGAATTTCAACTTCATCTGGTTTACGCAAATCTTCAGGATTAAGAACTTCTGCCGGCAATAAATCTTGAAGTTTACTGAAAATAACTTTATCTTTGTTTAATGATTGGCGTAGAATAATATCGTATTTTATATTTCCATCGGCGTCATATTGTACAGGCAAAGCGTTGCTTTTTTTAATCTGATTTTTGTTTGATTCGAAAGAATATTTAGACATTTTTTTTAATACAAAAAATAAACAAAAGCAGATTTGGATAATCGATAATTATATTACAAAAATGATTTTCACTCATATAAACAAGGTAACGTACTTTATGGAGAATTTAATTTTAGTTGCAAATTTTGTAATAATTTGTTTTTCATTTGTTTTTTAATCTCAGCATCAAAATTCTTTTTTAATATGTCGGATTTAGATCAATGGATAGAAACAACAAAACTTTGCAAATACTTGTCGGAAAATGATCTTAAGGTACTTTTGAAATGTTTTTACTTTTAAAAATATCTTTTTAATTTAGAAATTATGTGAAATTGTTTGTGATATTTTAATTGAAGAATCCAATGTTCAACCCGTTTTCTGTCCTGTCACTGTTTGTGGAGATATTCACGGTCAATTTTATGATCTCGAAAAACTATTTCAAACTGGCGGACAGATTCCAGACACCAATTATGTTTTTATGGTAAATTAATTTAGAATTTTTTTTCTATTCTAATTGTAAATTCTAAACTTAGGGAGACTTTGTTGATCGAGGACATTATAGCTTAGAAACTTTAACTCGTTTGCTCACCCTTAAAGCTAAATATCCTGATAAAATAACTCTGGTCCGAGGCAATCATGAAAGTCGACAAATTACCCAAATTTATGGATTTTACGGTATATTTTATTGAATTTTATAAAAATTAATTGTTTTAAATTTTCAAGATGAATGTTTACTCAAATACGGTAACTCGAACGCTTGGAAGTATTGTTGCAAAGTTTTTGATTTGTTAAACATTGCTGCGGTTAGTTCATTTTTATTTGAAAAAAGTACTTTTTTTATTTTTTTTAATTTTCAAAATAGATAATTGACAATGAAATTTTGTGCGTTCATGGTGGGTTGTCGCCTAATATTAATACAATAGATCAAATTCACACTATTGAACGAAATCAAGAAGTTCCTTGCAGTGGACCGTTTTGTGATCTCGTTTGGTCAGATCCTGATGATGTAGATACTTTCAGTGTTAGTCCGCGAGGAGCTGGTTGGCTTTTTGGCGCTAGAGTGACACATGAGGTTCAAAAATTCATTAATTTTTGCTTCTAATAACATTGTACATGTTTATAGTTCATGTTCATAAATCGTTTAAATTTGATATGTCGCGCTCATCAATTGGTCCAAGAAGGTTATAAATACAGTTTTAATGCAAAATTGATTACAGTTTGGTCGGCACCAAATTATTGCTATCGTTGCGCTAACGTGGCAGCAATACTCGAAGTCAAAAGCGTAAACCAAAAAAAACCTAAAATATTTGATGCAGTACCAGATTCAGAAAGAACTGTTCCAAACCGAAAATGTCCTTATTTTCTATGAAGTTTTCATTTTAATACGTTTTCTTTTTGAAATAAATCAAAACATATTTCAAAAGAAGCCATCACTTTCATAAATCGTCTATCTAAAGAATTTAAATGTTTTTTTGTGATTAATGGCCAAAGAACATCAGAAGACAACAAAGTTTCAATTATCTGAGATAGTTTTGTTGAGAATAAGTTTTTCATGTGTTGATATGTCGAATTTCTGACCATGCAACATTGAAGCAATGGGTAAAGTATTGTTATTTCATCTTGATATGGATTGCCAAAACTTTTACCGTTATCTAAAAAAATTACTTTATTACATGTTGATAAAACATTTGAAAAAAAGAAACCTATCAAAAGAAGAGCACTGTTCGAAACTTCTTTGAAAACTTCGTAGTGATGACGGTCTGCGTTCCCTATGAGGAAATCAAAAATGGCTGCATCTACAAAATCTAAAATTCTTGGTTTTATTGGGTGATTTTTATAACTGATAAACAATAATGTGGATCATTTTCCCATTTGGCTTTAATTGTTTTTTTGTAAGTTCTTTGCCAAGGGTGTCGTAATTTTTGCAAATGATACTGACTAGGTAACATCAAAATCATGGCCCCTTCCAAAAATCCATCATGATCAGGGCAAACTAAATCATATTCGTTGCAATAATAACATTCTCCATAAAAACACTCAAGAGTTTTGTTGAAGTTGAGATCAAATTTAGAAACAAACGTTTTCAACAATTTTTGAGAAGCTACAGATTTAATTTCATCAATGTTAAAAATCCGTGAAGCTACTATAGGTGCATATCGAAAATTAAGAACTCGAGATAAATGAAATGCTATAATAAACACAGTAAAATTATTAAAAAAAATTATTCACATAATGCGAATAATTTATTTTTCATCTCACCAATAATTTCACCGTTGTGGCGATCGGCGCCAGAGTAAATGTCTTTAGTAATATATTCACGCGAATAACGTTTTGGCTTGAACAAAACATTTTGGCCCCCAGCCAAAGTCAACAGTAATTTAAGTTGTGTGCCTTTTTTGATGACATCACTTTTCTGCACTTTGGAAGTTTGTAATGCTCTGAGAATCGCTCCCAATTCTTTTGCTTTAGGTGGAATAGTTTGACGAGCACGCACCCATTTTCTAGCAACTTTCCAAAGTTCATTTACATGATCATCAGTGTGATTTTTATCGACAATTGAAACAAATTTTAAATCTTCATTTAACAATTCAATATATCGGTTTATGAGAATTTGTTTCTCTTCATTTTGATTATTGTCAATATTCATCACAGATAATTTGAACTTAATTTGCTTTTCAAATAAAATTTCCGATGTTTCATTTTTTTTTTTCACTTCGGAGAAACCAACTATCATAATGTTTCTAGATTTATCGACAAAGTTGATTTCTATCTGGCCATTGAAACAAATATAATAATGAGAAAAAAATGAAAACTATCTAACCTTTTTATTGTCTAAAGAAATCATGAAATATAGAAGCATCGATACTGTAATTAGACAACAGCAGAATAAAACAGCAACAATGCGAGTTTTGAAACGAAGCATTTTCATTTTTAGTTGAATGCATTACTGGTTTGGAAGTTTCGAAGATTGTTTTAGAATTAAATTATTGAAAATCCTAAAAAAGATGTGTTCATTTTTTTCAACACTTCAAGTTGAAATAGTAAAATTTTATTTGATTTCAAGCTGATTGTCCCAAATTCAAGGACTTTGCGGTCATTTTTAGAAATATAGCTTTTTTAAACTTCTCAATTTGATTATTTGTTAAATCATGACCATAATAAATGTTCATAAATGTGCTTCGCTTTCAGATGCAAAAGAAGAGCTTCGTAAACTTGTTCAAAAAGTAGTTGACGAGTGTCGGGGTGAATTTTTTACTGTAGGGCTTTCCGGTGGTAGTTTACCTTCGATTTTGGCTGATGTACTACCATTGATAAAAACTGATTGGAAAAAATGGAAGTTCTTTTTTTGTGATGAAAGATTAGTATCATTTTCAGATCCCGAAAGTACTTTTGGCGTCTATAAATCCATCGTAGTACCTAAAATTCCAGAAATTAGTTTGAGCCAATTTGTGACTATCGATCCAAGTTTAGTTTCGATGACATCAGCTGACGATTATTTATCTAAAATGAAGCAAATATTTTCGCGTAAAAGTGAGGTCGAATTTCCACGGTTTGATTTGCTTTTTTTTGGTATGGGACCTGATGGACACACTTGTTCTTTGTTTCCTAATCATCCTTTATTGAAGGAAAGAAATGATTTATTCATAAGTTTTTGAAATTTATTTGCTTATTATTTTTGCAGGAAAATAAAAGATGGGTGGCTTATATTGGTGATTCACCAAAAGTAAGAGTTTAATTTTACATTAGTTCATGTTTCATTTTTTCATCCTATAGCCTCCATCAAATCGAATCACGATGACTTTACCTGTCTTAAACAATGCTAAATACTGCGTTTTTTTTGTCACTGGTAGCTCTAAAGCTCAAGTTTTAAAAGTCAGTTAAATATAATGTTTTTATAAATGATAATTTCATAAATATTTATAGGACATAATTGTTGATAAGAAAAACCTTCCCGCTGGAATGATCAAACCAAAAAATGGTGAACTTTATTGGATTTTAGATAATGAATCGGCTCAACTCTTACCAGAAGATCATTTAATGAAAATGTCGATTTAAAAAAAAACTGCTGTTGAAAAATTCTGTCTGTTTTCGGAATTGTCATTTCATTTGCAGTATTTGTTTGTTATTAATAGCTCCCATTATTTTGGTATTTATATTTTTAACGGTTCAAAAAGATGTAAGAATTTAAAAGTTGCTACGAATTCCATTGTTATTAATCATCGTGCTGGCTGTTGGCAAAAAACAGCTTTTAATCTTTTTTTTTCAATGAGTTACAGTGAAGTTTCGTAAGACGCAAAACTATTTAACGCTTAAAAAACTTTTAGTTTCATTGTCAAACACAAGAACAATTAACAAAAATCAAATTGATGTGATTTAGCAGAATCATTTCAAGTTGAACATAGAACTTTTGATGTATTGTGATTCTTCAATTTCAGTCTCATGAAACTGTATTTCAAATTTGATCCATTTTTCAACTTTTGTTTTGTTTGAGTTAAGTTGTTAAAATTTCATTAATTTTGCATATCGAACTTTCTATTGAGTTTTTCTATTTTTGCAGATTAATAAATCATTTTTTTTTATTGAATTTAATTGTTGATTTGAAAAAATAAAGTTCAATTTTTTTCGACTAATGAAATAAAAATCAAATTTTTGTCCAATTTTTAATTTGAAAATTTAACTGTATGATGAAATGAGAATATTTCATTTTTGGTTTGATTTACTCAAAACGATTGATAAAAAAAAAAAATTATCAATATTTTGGATAGTAGAGGTGTTGCGTGTGGGTCATGTGCGTGTTTGAAAAATTTTCTGAAGTGATGGAGATCAATGAACTTTTTTTCTTATACTATCATCATTATTTTATTGGTAAAACTCTAAATCTTTTTTTTTTTGTTATATATTCTTCTTTCAAATGAACATCCTTCTAAATTGAGAAGTAACTGAAAAAAAACTATATGCTCGTGGATATTTAGTTGATTTGTTTCATCTAATCAGTATAAAATAACAAATTGTTGAACATAAAAACGACGCACTGTTTTCTTTTTTAGTCGCTGTTCCTTATTTTTAAAGAAAAAGATTCTCAAATTTGTTTTTTCCATTCTGGTAAAGAAAGACTTGGCAGAAAACAGCAACAACAACATCGAAACACCGAACTTGAACTTGAAATAGAGGAGAGAGAGAGAAGTTTCAAAACCGCTACCGAATCGAGATGTAACCAGGAAACTGCCGATGCCGTTTTTGTTGTTGTTGTTGCTGCTGCTGCTGCTGATGGATGAGGATAATAATAATGATGATGATGATGACGATGATGATACAACATTTAAATAGAAACAACAAATCGGGTGCGACGCGCATGCGTTTCAATGAGCAGAACTATATGACGTATGATAAAGCCAACAGGGCAATCGTCTTTTTCTTTGCTTTTTTTCAGAGTTCTTCACCAGTTAAATGCACTCTTCGTTCGTTCTGTTCGTTGTTTGTTGTTGCCTGTTTGTCTGCCTATCCTGATCCATCCAGCCATCCATCCGCACTGTTATGATTGCAATTTATGTATCTTACTAAGACTGTTATTTTTTTCTCTCCATCATACTGCACTGTGCTACTCAACAAACAAAAAAAAAAAAAAACAACTGCATCAGTTTGGATCTCAAACTTTATTTGAAACACACCGTGATCCTGAAAATGGAATTGGCTATTGTTATTCTCTGAAAATTAATGACAAAATACAACTTAATTGAAATTTTTTGGTAATTCATCTAAAAATAATCTACTGATGAATAATTGCAATTTTTCCTATCATGAGCAAAAAAAAAAAAACATTTGAATCACATTCTTTTCTCAAAACTTGTTAAAATCACTTTAAATTTGCAAATTTATTTTATTTTTTCTGTTTTTTTTTTTTTGAATGTTTATATTGAAGATCGATTGAGATTTTCAAATGGAAAAAAATTCGATTTCATTTGAAAAATTGACATAATTGTCAAATATAGTTTTTTTCAAAAGCGTGTAAAGTTTATCAAATCTTGCATTATCTATTACACTTATTTTTCAATGTTGGTGATAAATTTGTTTTTAAAAAATGGCTGTTTCGCAACAAACTCTCAATTGTAGTCTTGATGACATCGATTTAAATAGTTTAAAGGTTTGTCAGTTTAGTGAGAAAAATAAAATGAAGAATTTTTTTATAACTAGGATCCCGCCGGTATTTTTGATCTTATTGAAGTAGTTGGAAATGGAACATATGGCCAAGTTTATAAAGTTCGTTCATAATGTTTTTGGCATTAAAAGTAATTATTTTAATTAAAACCAGGGAAGGCACACAAGGACTGGGCAGCTTGCTGCTATCAAAATCATGGACGTTAATGAGGTGATTGTGTATTTATTACTTTTTTTTTTTAAATTAAATCGTTACTTTAGGAAGAAGAAGATGAAATAAAATTAGAAATTAATGTTTTGAAAAAGTTTTCTCATCACCGAAATATCGCAACATATTATGGAGCTTTTATTCATAAAAATCCCGAAGGAAAAGATGATAAGCTTTGGCTTGTAATGGAATATTGTGGAGCTGGCTCAGTCACTGATTTAGTAAAATCTACAAAAGGACACTCGTTGAAAGAAGAGTGGATCGCTTATATTTGTCGAGAGATTTTGCGTGGTTTAAATCACTTGCATCAAAACAAAATAATTCATCGTGATATCAAAGGACAAAACGTTTTGCTTACGGATGATGCCGAAGTTAAGCTAGTCGATTTTGGTGTAAGTGCTCAGCTTGATCGAACAATCGGAAGAAGAAACACTTTTATTGGAACGCCATATTGGATGGCTCCCGAAGTGATTGCTTGTGATGAAAACCCAGATGCCACATATGACAATAGAAGCGATTTATGGTCTTTGGGAATTACTGCTATTGAGATGGCTGAAAACACTCCGCGTAGGTGTTGAAAAAAGTATAACAATAATTGATTTTTTAATATATTTATAGCTTTGTGTGATTTGCATCCAATGCGAGCTTTGTTTTTGATTCCTAGAAATCCTCCGCCTCGACTTAAATCAAAGAAATGGGCCAAAAAGTTTCATAATTTTATCGAGACAGTTTTAGTGAAAGATTACACAAAACGACCATTCACTGATCAACTGTTGAAAAATTCATTTATTAGAGACCAACCAAATGAACGTCAAGTGCGTAATCAAATAAAAGAACATATCGATCGTTGTAAAAAGCTAAAACGAAATGATTTTGAAGATCGATACGCTAGTGAAGATGATGATGACGAAATAAATACACCTCAAGGAGTTATTGATTTACGAGATCACTTGAATCAAGAAAATACTTTGAAACGAAACGAAAAAACTCCTCCATCACCAAACATTGAAAACAATATGCGAAAAAATTTGGCTTACTTTCAACAACAACCATCTCAGCATGGTCTTCAACTAAATGGCCATTCACAACAAGCCGGTCCATCTCATAAATCTCCTGAAAAAATGCATCAAATTCCACCTCATGTTGCCAATCGCCCTCTTCCAGCACCACCAATCAAAGCAAATGCGGTTTCTGATGCTCCTCCGAGTAAGCCGCTTCCTCCTATACCACTTGAAAATAATGACAGAAAAATTGATAAAAAAATTCCATTAACTCGAAACATTTCAGTCGAGCAACCGAGTATACACGCGCAACATCCCCAAATAACAAACAACGCTAATAGAAACTCTAGTTATTTCAAAGCTCAGTTTCAAAGACCAGAAGATTTGGAAATGTTGGCTGCTCAATTGAACGAATTGGGAAATAGTGAAATCGATAACAAAAATGAGCAAAATAGAAAAAATTTCTCTAATTTTAATAATTCCAAGTTACAGCCGCCCAAAAAATACCAAGACAAAGAGCAAACGCAAAATGGTTTAAATCAAAATATGAAACAAGGTTTTCGAGTTGGGCAAACCATTATCAATTCTGCATCAGAAGAGGATGACGACGATGATGACGATGACGATGATGAAGATGATGAACTAAGTGCTAATGATTCTGGTCAAAGAAACGATGGAACTTTATTGGCTTCGGATCCTCCAAAACCATTGTAATTTTTTAATCAAATTTCGAATTATTATTATAATTTTTTTTTTTTGTTACAGGCCTTTAGAAGCACACAATATACGTAATTGGAATTTAATAAAAAAACTAGCTAAGTCACATTTAATTTTTTTAGAAACTCCAAATCATGCTCCGAACAGGCCTTTGCCACCGCCTCCTGTCGATTCTTATCCTCCATCAAAACCTCTGCCTCCTATACCTGTTGGAAGTCCTAAAAATGAAGATAATCCATCTAATGATCTAACTCTTGTATTACGAAAAGTAAGTTTTTGTTTTATTTTTGCATTCAAAAAATATTAAATTTTCAATGTAGAAACCCAATAATTTAAGTAAGAAAGTCAAAAGTTCTCTTGAAAACAGTAAAAAAAATAGTGAAAATTTAAAAATTGATAATGATAAAAAACGGGTTTCGATCCATGAAAAAAAAGACGTTACCAAAAGATTGAGTTCTCGTTCTGATATTATTGATCGGTCGAAACCAATGGTGGCTAGCAATGTAGAAATTCACTTGAATGACAAAAATTCTGAATCCTGTTTGCCTGACAGTAGTCAACAAGATGCTCAGAAAAAAGTTTTCAGCTCGATTGTTAATAAAGATCAGGTTTGATATTTCTCACTGTTCATTATAAGCTATACAAACGCTTCATTAATATTTTATGTCAAATAAACTCAACTGAATTCCAATAAATTTCTTAAATATTTTTTTCAGAATCAAAAAAATGAATCTTCGGCTCTAAATCAAATTTCAAGGGAAATGCCCAGGCAAAGTGGAATCACGCCAGATCTTTTAGAAGAAGTAAACAATAAATCTAGTGATAAAAACAAAGATCTTGCTTTAAATCAGGTCTTTTATTTAAGATTTTAGGCAGATTTTAATTTTTTTTCTTCAGGCTCGACCACAAATATCGCATTCGATAAATTCTCAAATGCAACAAAAGCAACGTTCTTTTTTGACTTTTGGATTCGGTGCAGGAACGAATGAACACGCTCCTAGTCCTTCTCCTCGTCGAGAATCTCATGTTAATGTAAATGTATCTCCTTCGAATCAGCCTGATACTCCTGAAATCAGAAAGTACAAAAAACGGTTCAACTCTGAAGTTCTTTGTGCGGCTCTTTGGGGTGTAAACCTTTTAATCGGAACTGAAAATGGTCTCATGTTGTTGGATAGAAGTGGCCAAGGAAAAGTTTATCATCTCATTTCAAGGAGACGTTTTCAACAAATGGAAGTTCTTGAGGGACAAAATATTTTAGTGACAATATCTGGCAAAAAGTCACGCGTTCGTGTATATCACTTATCCTGGCTCAAAAACAAAATTATCCGAACAGAACAAGTATTATAAATTTGACATTTCATATTTTAACTAGATTAATTTTTTACAGCAAATCGAAAAAAAAAATGGTTGGGTCAATGTTGGAGATTTAGAAGGAGCCGTTCATTTTAAAATAGGTAAAATAGATTTTTCTTTTTTTTTTTTTGATATGAATGCTTTTCGAAGATTTCAAACACATTTAATAGTTAGTAGTTTTTTCGCATTAGCCACAATTATTCTAACTTTTTTCATTATAACTTACGCTTACAACAAAACTTAAGTTGGTTGGCAGATACCACAGCAAGTATCTAAAGATTGGGAAAATACTTTTCGAATATGGAGTGGAAATGGTATCAGTAGTTTTCTTTTTTTTGGAGCATTAGTTAGTTTTTTTCTGTCATCCAATTTTTTCAAATATCTATTTCTCTTTTTTTTTCTTTAATTCAAAAAAATTAATCTTTTCTTTTTTTGTTTCAGTTAAATACGATCGCATCAAATTTTTGGTGATAGCTTTGAAAGACAGCATCGAAATATACGCTTGGGCACCTAAGCCTTATCATAAATTTATGGCTTTCAAGTCATTTGCTGATCTTTTACATAAACCTATTTTAGTGGACATGACCATAGAAGAGGGCATTCGTCTTAAAGTAGTCTATGGCTCAACGGAAGGTTTTCATGCAGTTGAATTAGATAGCGGAAGCTCATATGACATTTACGTACCTACTCACGTATTTTTATATTTACACTTTTAGTTAAAAAACTTAAGTCTCAAATTTTTTAGAGTCAAGGACCAATAACTCCGCACACTATTATTCCTTTGCCTAATTCAAAAGGGATGCAATTACTCCTTTGCTATGATAGTATGGTTTTATGCAAAGTTTTGAATTAAGTTCTTATTTTTGAATTTTTTCAGATGAAGGCGTTTATGTTAATACTCATGGTACAATAATTCATGTTTTTTTTGAAAAATTTGTTTTAAAATTGATCGATATTTTTTGAAGGTAAAGTTAGCAAAAATATTGTTTTGCAATGGGGAGAAATGCCGACTTCTGTGGCCTACATAGGCACTGGCCAGATAATGGGCTGGGGAAATAAAGCTATTGAAATTCGAGGAGTTGAAACTGGTCATTTAGACGGAGTTTTCATGCACAAAAAAGCTCAAAAGTTGAAATTTTTATGCGAACGTAATGACAAGGTATTTTTTTTATAAAAAAAAAAACTTGAATGTGCAATGAGAACTGTTTTCTAGGTTTTCTTCTCCTCGTCAAAAGGAAGTTCATCTTGTCAAATTACTTTATGACATTAAACAAACCTGGAATGGCCAATTGGTAGTTTTTTAACAAATTTTTTATATATTTATATTATATAAAATTTTGAATCATTGTCAATATCTTTTGATTTTTTTTTATTAAAAAAAATAATTTTTATTGCTCAAATTCTTTTTATTGAAAAAAACTATTAACCCATATCGGTCTTATGTTACCTCTGAGGTTACAACAATAGTTTTCTGCAATGATCGTGTAAAGATTGTGTTAAAACATAATTTCAATTGACAAAATACAATTTTTTTTTGATAATAGTATTTGGTGAAAATCGAGCAAGAAAAATCGCGTTTGATAAGGGTTAATTTTAAATGATAACTTTCCAATATACAACAAACTTTTTTTGAAAAAGTATATTTTTAAAACGGATTCGACTTCAATAACTCTCAGGTAGCAATAAAAGCAAATTTCTTTCAACTATTAGAATGTACAAAACAAGAACACGTTTTTTAAGATTCAATTTTTTCATCATAAATACCAATTTTTATTTTAGTCAATAAAATTTTGATTCATCAATCATTGCAATTTTTTTTATCTACTTTTTTGTCGAAAAAAGAATGATCATTTGTTTTAATATTGTTTGCTCGTGCAAACTCAATTAAATCACGTTTCATAGCATAGGCATCTTCACCATCGGCATAGTATTTGGGTTCAATTTCGCTTATTTCAAATTTCAATGTATTCTGATACAAATGCAGAGCCGCTCGATTGCTCTTCCTTACATGTAATGAAACATATCGAGCATTGAAACACTCTACCATTGCTCTGGACGCTTGATCCATCAGTTTTTGAGCTAATCCCAATCGGCGATTTGTCCTTTTAACAGCCAATGATGTTATATGACCATGAGCAGTATCAGATTCTTCTTCCATTTTAGCAAGCACATATCCAACTACTCGGCCTTGATCATCTTCTGCAACGTAAGACAATTGAGGCCAGGACAACCCATGATAAAAATAATATTTCATTTGATAATTTTCAGGTAAACACAACAAATTACAATGTTGCATGTTCATCAAATCTTCAGGCTTTTAATTTGAAATCAGAAAAAAAAAATGATATAAATTCTTAAAACTATTGGGCTTACTTTTGCATTTCTAATATGCATGGTTTAGTGAAATTAAAGTTGATGATAATTCTTTAATGAAAGTACAAAAAGCTTGAGATATTCTTTGAGCTTAAGATTTTTTTGAACGATGAAAAAATATATTGAAAATATTCTCGTATACTATAGTTATACAGCCAGGTCTCTCAAAATGTATATAAATTTTCTAATGTTCACAACCGATAGTATCGATAAAGAGAACATGTGTGTAAAAAATTTTTTACTTCAATATTTAAATTTTTTTATTTTAATTAAAAAATATGTCTTATATATCAGAAAATTTGAATATTCTTCCTGGAGATTCAATAATGGATGTTATTGAGTCTCATAAAGATGACGATAAAAAGAAAATCATTGTTGGCCCAGGATTAAAGCAGCAAGACAAAAACTCTATAATAGCATACAAATCTGGCCAGCTTTTATATCAAAAATCAAATCGTTTTTGGATCAATTCGCATCAAAGGTTTTATATCCCATGCGAGAGAGACACTGTTTTAGGAATTGTTCAGTCAAAAACTTCTCAATTTTGCCGAGTTGATATCGGTGCAGCTGAACCAGCAACCTTGTCATTACTTGCATTCCCAAATGCTACGAAACGAAACAAAGGAATTGTCGAGGTATTTTTTATATTAAATGCCTATTAAAGTTATGAAACTTTCAAAATTGAACAGGTTGGTGACATTGTTTTTGCTTATGTTTTATCTGCAGCAAAAGATATTGAAACCGAACTAGTTTGTATGGATCAAGACGGTAAAAAAGCTGGTTTAGGTGTTTTATCTCGCGGTGGCTACATGATTAAAATACCTTTAAACATATGTCGTCGTTTGCTATCCCCAGAATGCGAAATCAGTCAACTACTCGGACAAAAATATCGATTCGAAAAAGCTATTGGGCTGAATGGGAGAATTTGGATTAAATCTAAATCAATGCAAACAACAATAATTATAGTCAACTTTATTAAACAACTTGAGTATATTCCCAACAATAAACAAATAAAAATCTGTGGAATGCTCTCATAAGTCTCAAAATCATTTTGACTATCTTAAAACATCAATAATTTGTTCAATACATTGTAATCCTTTTTCCTTGGCCTTAGCATCTAATCTGAAGAAATTCAAAAAACCATGTGGCATTTCATCAACAATGTGAAGATGTACTTTATCTATAATTAAATAGTTTCAATCAGATGATATTTTAATTAAGTTGTCCATTACCTTTGTTCCATTTTTTGGCAATTTCTATGCTATCATCCAAAAATGGATCATAAACCAATGGATACAGATGAAGTTGTACCTCATTGAACTCAGAAAAATTGTCTGATAACAAAGGAGATGCAAACGGGTTTGTTAAAAATTTGTTCAATTGAACAAGACATTGTTTCAAGTTTTCAGTCTGTTGGAACCAAGGTTTAGAACGTTCAACTAATAAAATTAGAAGATAGATAAAAGTTTTAAGATAAATTCAAACCTTGAAACGTGATAATAAAGTATTTTACAAAAGAAAGAATTTTGTTTGTTGTTTTCACACAAAAATTTTGTTGTTTCGATGTATCAGCGCTTCTGAAGGTAATGTTATTTTCAAAAAATATTTTTTCTGGAACATAAGCAGCCAAGCAATTGAGTAAAGCACCTAGAGGAACAAGCCCATCGATAGAAGTTATCATTCGAGAAGGACTTATGGTTGTGGTTAAGATGAAGCTAAAAAAATAATATGAAATATTGCACTGACTTATTTTTAATAGAATTACGGAGAATAAAAACAGAAAATTCCTTCAGGAAACCGATATTTATCCGATTTTTCATTTTCTTCCACTAGTTTTTGTCGTATTTTACTCAGAACCACCAATAGAGACATCGACATATTGCCACCAGCACTGTCGCCGCACAAAGCTATTTTTTCAGGAAAAAAACCAAGTTTTTTGAAACATCTTCATGATTGCTGATTATCCACAAATAACAATCAAGAACTTCTTGTAAAGCTACTGGATATTGAGATTCTGGGCTTAGACTATAATCGATACTAAGTATTGGAATCGCTGATTATATTAAAATATTAATTTTTTTATCACAAAAAAACTATTTTTTACTTTCAAGTTTTCGAACCCATTCATCAAGATAAACGGAATGCGATTCGGGTGACTGACTGATGAACCCTCCTCCATGAACATGAATCAAAAGGGAATTTTGGACTTGATTATTATTTGGATAAAACAAAACACATCTCAAAGGTTTGTTTTTTGGAAATTGCAATGAAGAGCTTTTGAATAAATCATGAACAACTGGTTCACTTAAATCAATGAGCCATCTGTTTTGCCGGGGAATATAAATATTTCGAGTGAGAACAGAAGACCAAAAACAACGAAACCATCGAAATGGATTTAAAAAAAACTGGATTAAAAAAAAGTCATTTATACTCCACATGCTTTTGAAACACTAAAAAAAAAAAAATGTTTGATGAAAATTTTTCCATGATTTTTTTGTAATATATTACATTGACATCACAGTAATTAACCATGTTAACAAACATTTTGGCTCTTTTTTTTTCACTAAACCAATTATAAATTTTCAAGCTTTCCCACTGTGATGAATAAACTGCCATAAAAGCAGTGATTAATTGTAGTATTCCAGATGTCGAACCTAACTGAAACAAAAATTAATTAAAACCAATTAATCAATTTTTCATTTACCCAAAAAAAATTAAAGTGCTCATATATTGTTTTTAATTGAAGTTTGATTGTATCCATTACTTTTAGAAGATACATAAAATCAATTTTATTCGTAAATAAACTGGGTTGAAAAACTTCATTTTTAGATTCCTTTGAATTAATTGGTTTTTTCAGAAGTTCGTCTTTTAGCTGGTAACAAATTTCGAGTGCAATATTTGTCATCTAAACAAATAGAATATTGAAAATCATGATAACGCAAAAGTCAAACTTACTTGAATCAAATTAGATATTCCGTCTCGACCAATTTTTTTTCTTATTTCAGGATATGACAAAAGTTTCAAAAACTTTATAGCAAGTATCGCTTGCGTCCAAAAACCGTTGGCATGAGTAGTGGAGTTATAATCAAATTCGGGTGCTATTTTAATGATCAACTTTATTCCTTGATTAATCTTTTCGATAGTTTCGAGCATAAATGAATCTTTTTCATAAATCAATTTAAATGACGTATGCAGTTCTTCTAATTGATCATTTAAAGATTTTTCCGGATCCAATTCAATATTGAATGGAGAAAAAAAAAATTTGGCAATTAAATTTTTTATTAGATGCCACATTTCGTCTGTTATGACAATTCTAAAAATTATTTTAAATAAAATTCAAAGCTTATTTGAACACATTCAAGTACAGAAAAAAAAAATGAAATATACAATTGTCGCAATTGTGAAAAAAGCTAATTTTTTTTAAGATAGAGTAGCAATTTTGAAAAAAGATCACATTATAACGAAATAGACAAGATAATAAAATGATTTTTTTTTTCTTTCAATGATCCTTAGTTTTTATTCACAAAATGGGTTCATTTTATTTTGGCAAGCGGAGCAACAGATGGCATCCATAACATTAAATTATTCAATTTAAAGTTGACCTTAATTTTTAAAAAATGAATTTAAAAATTTGACATTATTTAATTTGGTGATTAACAAAATTATCCAATTGTAAATCATTTTGTTGATTCAAGGCGGAAAAAAATTTATAAATTAAAACATTATTTGAAAAAACAAAACAAACAAAAATCAAAATTAAACGGATGTTTCTTTGAACACATTTACATTGACTAAACAGTCAAAGGATTTAGAAGCTGAGGTTCCTTCTTTCTGGGACGACAAACCGATGTTGTTTTGGGCACGTTGTGAACAATAGATAAATTTTTTGATAGTTGTATCTTGTTCTTTTATTGCATTATCAGTTGATAGTTTTCTATTGCATTTATAATTACCCATTTTGGTACTTTTATCGGAAGACTTCTGAATCGTTTGGGCAAATTTTTTGTGTTGTCGACTCAACGAATCTATTCACATACGAATACCAAATGAATTCGAAAGAATAGAGAAAGATTAAAAAAACATGCTAAAACTTCTTTTAGGCATCATATCATGCGCTGGTCATGCATATTCTTCAGAACCCAAATTTTTATTTTAGACTATCTTTTTGGTCGATTATAATCTCAACTTTTGATTTTGTTGATCATTATTCTTTATGATTTTGGTCTTTCATCTATCAAAAAACCAATCAAATCATATAAATTTTTATCCCCTCTAGTCTTATGATCTTTTTTCTAAAAACTTGCCCACTAATCTGTATTGATGTTATTAAAATTGATAAAAAATCATAAGGATATAAAATTTGATTTGAAAAATACCAAACTATCAGCGTATTTAGTTTCAACAGGCTTGCACTAGTTTATTAAACGTTTTTAAATATTTGTTTATACCAAAATATCAATTTCTGAAAAACAAAAAACAATACAAAGTTGAAATTTATGATAAAAAAAAACTTAATTATCTAATAAAAATAGAATAAAAACTTTTAATTTAAAATTCTGATATTCATATTTCATTATTCATTTTTGAAATTAAAAAAACAAATAAAACAACCTAAGACAAATTGAAATAAATTCATGCAAACATAACTTTTATTTAAATTTTTTTAAAAACATAACATATTTTTATTTTTCAATTAATACCTGGTGGCAACGCAGTGAAATCAAAAAATACATAAACTGGCTGTAATAAAAGTTTGAATAAAAGTTTTCATTTGAAACAATTGATTTAACGATAATTTTTGAGTTTTCACTTACTTTATGATCCCCCATTGGAGCGTCAAATCCCATTATATCATATTTAACATTGACGTTTTCCTAAGAATTCAACATTAAACATTTTTTTATTTTAAAAAAAAAAGTAGTTATTACTCAACTTAATTTTGACTGATAAAAATTCAAAAAAATAAAAAAAGCTACGGCAGTTTTTTTCTAAAAAAATCTTACTTCAAATAATTTTTTGGCCAATTCGTTCATTAAAACACGGTCGCACCAAGCTGGGCAACGTGTATTCATGTAAAAAGAACAGCAATTGACGCTTTCTTCAAACGGATAGCTAGGCATAAAATTTATTTTCAATTCCATCATCATTTCTTTCAAATAAGATGGTTCTTTGTCTTGTTCGAGTAACTGAAATTTCACAGAAAAAGATGAAAATTCATTTTTTTTCTTATTAACAAACCCATTCAAGATTGCGTCGATCTTTAAAAAAATTCTGGTCAGAGAAATAAAATTGTTTTTTCTCAATCAACAACATGCGATCAGTAACATGATCGCAATAAACCAACTTTTTATTTCTCCATTTTTTGATTTCACTTGAGAAGGAATGGCATTGTTGGTGAGATGCTAGAAAAAACAGAAAAAATTTTATAAATAAAAATCAAGCTTAAGTTTGATAAATACTTTAATGACTTGTTGTGAATTTAATCTGAAGTTGAAATCACCGAACACAAATAAAGGCAGCTCTTTCAGATTATTTAATTGATTGAAAGCATATTCTAAAGCCTTAATACGTGTTTTAGCATAAACTGAAGGAAACTGAAATAATAAATTACAATAACATATTAAACAAAAAAATTTTTTTTTACTTCTGAGATCGAAACAAAATTAGATTCATCATGAAAACTGAGCAATTTTTCAAAACATAAAATTATTTTTAGCAATTTTTTTGAGAAAAACTCACAGATGAATGTTGATCAAATCAAAACACGTTCCTTCAATAAGCCAACGAGTTTTCATTAAGCCTTTTCGAGACCATTTGCACTAGGAAAAAAATAGAGAAATTTTTTTCTTTTTTATTTCGAAAATGTACTTGAGGAAAAAAATCTTGAGGAAACTTCATTTTATGTTTAATAGGCACAGTTTCAATGTTTCCAGAATGAATTTCTTTGCCAATAACAGGCATAAAAACATGCTCTTTTTGAAAAAAAAAACTGATTATCAAATTTTTAGAAAAAAATGATCGATACTTTGAAAATCCCAGATAAAAGCCTCTTTTGATTTATGAACAAAATAAAAACTACCAAGGCCTAAAAAATAGAATAAATAATTTTATGATAATATTTACAAAAATATTAATATTTTCAAATTTTATTAACTCAATTAGTTCTTACGGTGAATTTTTCATTTGAAGAGAAATTTTCGTCTAAAATACTCGAATATGCTCAAATTCTTGTAATTCATTACTTGAAAGCAGTATCCTAAAAATTTCAGAATAACTTAAAAAACTCATAAAAAAATAGAATGAAAAATACCTCAAAAATTCGTCCACACAGCTAAAAGATTTTTCAAAATTTTTTCCGCCAAACTCCTAAATTGAAAACTGATTTTATCGAAACAATTTAGCCTTAATTTACTTGACAATGTAGAGCGATGAAATTTGGTTTTAAATTTCTAACTGTCTAAAATAAAAAGAAATTATTCTTCTATTATTGAATCAAAATTATACAAACTTTCATGAACTCACAAATCCAAGGTTTTAGCAAGCTTCTAGGCTAAATGAAATTTCCCAAAAGTATTAACAATAACCGCTAACAAGAATTTAATTTTTCTTTTAAATTTTTACTTACATCTTCAAAAATAGATCCAACGTTGGCGGTGATCAAAAGAAAAAACGTCATAGCTTAAATGGCTTAATTAGAGCGATGCCTCAAATGACGAATCGTTAATGAGCAAACAATAAATTAAAATTTAATGAAAAATTTGCCATTTATTATATGCGTTCACCCATTGCCATTCATCGAAAGAAAAGTACAATTTTATTTTCATTTGAAAGTCAACAATATAATCAAATTTGAACTAATCATACAGAAAATATTCTTCTACAACAAATCAACGGGTTTGGTCTCAGTTTTTTGGTTGAATTCAAACATCAACAGAAATAATCCGTCAATCATGACTGCATTCAATAAGCTATTTGGCAACTGTGAATTGAGTTTATTATTTTCTTAATGCCACTGCAGAAGGCGTTACTGATGGCAGTCAATTTCAGCTGTTTTTTTTTAATAACTATTTATAAATTTTATAATAAAAGACAGTTTACAGACTTGACGTAATGACAACATTTTTATCAGAATTAGAGCAGGTAGTTTCTTGATTAAAATTTTTTATAATAATTATCATTAATGATTTAATATGTTTTCAAGGATCCGTTTGACGTCGAAGAGTTCATCGAACGTTTAGCTTGGAGAGCGACTAATGGAAAATTCGATGAAATATCTTTTGACGCTGATACAATATACGAAGCTTTTGAAAATGGAATAAAAGATTTGAAAGCAATTTATGATACAAATCAAAAAAAATGTGAAAGATTAGAGATGATTTGCCGTGAAGAAGAAAAAGGTCACTGGATTAAAGTAGCAGAATTGCAACAAAAATGTAAAGATTCATTAGCTACTTTTGAAAAATTAGACAAGCGGTTGGATATTGTGTCAGACAAAGTAGTATATCTTGGTGAACAACTTGAAGGTGTCAATATTCCACGAACCAGAGCTGTTGAAGCTCAAAGACTGATGAGGCATTTTGCCTGCTATCTTGATCCTGATGAAGATGATTTTGATAGTAAATTTTACTTGAACAATGATATTGGAAAACTTTACGAGGAAGCAGACATTATTCAGAAATTATATCTCATTTCACAAGAACTGCCTAATGGAAGTAAATTTGACAACTCAAAAATATTAATTGCTAAGCGATATAACTTAATTGAAAAGCAGCTAATTGAAGAGTTTCTATCAGCTCAAAAAAATGATGATAAAATTAAAATGAAGAAAATTGCTTTGATTTTGAATAATTTTAAAGGCTATTCTCAATGTGTCGATGTTTTTATTGAACAAAGCCAAATGGGTATGTTTTTGGGTCAAAACATATTCAATGATATTGTCCCGTTGTGCGCAAAAAACCAAAAAACTATCAAAGAAGTTTTCACAAATTCTGAACAAGTAATGTCTAAATTTGTTTTAAACATTTTTCATGGAAAGATTCAAGAATTTATTTCTAATAAAATAAATATCGATGAAGTTGAAGAGTTTTTAAATCAGTTACACGATTTATATGTGAAAACCAATAAACTGATAGATCAACTTGCTAAACTTAAATTTTTAGGATGTGACTATAATTTTCTGCAAAAAATCACTCGGAACATTTTTACAAGCTATCTAGATTTATACATCACAAAAGAAACAAGTTATTTAAAAGAAAAATGTTTTAATATTCTTCAAGTTTATTACGAATCAAAAAACCATCAAAAACGTCTTCAAAGTTCTGGTGGTATTCAAGAATTAATACAGTCAAAAATTGGCAGAGCAAATTTAACCAGTTTAAACACAAGCAATCAAGATCATTGGGGAGAAACGTTTTTATCTGAAGAAATTGCAATATCGATACTTCAAGAAACTAAAGTGTCACTTCAAAGATGTAACTTACTCTCCAAACCACAGGAATTGGCCCAAAACGCCATAACGATCTATGAAATTGAATTGCAAAGTCTTTGCATTGAACATATTGATTATGCCATTGAGTTAGGAATGCAAGCGATTCCATCGTCTGAGCCAAAATCCCAACCCGATATACATTTTTTTGATATAATTCGACAAAGCAATGAAATTTGTCATTTGAATGAGAAGCAATTTGTCAATTGGGTTTTGCCTCTAATTTCTTCAAATGTCAAATATACTGAATGCATCAAACGTAAACAAAGTATTTATAATCAAATGGAAAGCAAACTGAATACAGGATTAGAAAAATCGATTTCCAGTATTATTGGTTGGATCAAAAATATTTTACAAAATGAACAAAAGAAAAACGATTTTAAACCGGAACAGAGCAATGATGATATTATTCCAACCAGCACAATCGTAATATTAATCAAAACTTTGATGTAGTAGAATTTAAAATTAATTTGTTTTAGGCGTGTAATAAAGTAGTCAGATTCATAAGTTTCTACAGGGTTAAAATGACCGAATGCTTGGACGGTAAAAATATGGAAGACGTTTTTACAGATCTTGGTTTGAAAATTCATCGTATCATTTTCGAGCATCTTCAATCGTATCAATATAACTTTTTAGGTAATTTTTAGATTTGTATGCTTTTACTTGAGTATCTTTTGTAAATCAAATAGGTGCCATGTTTGTTATTTGTGATGTTAAAGAATATCGAAATTGCATTGATAAATTCAAGATACCTTTGGTCAGCAATCTTTTCAATATATTACACGCTTTGTGTAATTTATTGATAGTAGTACCAGAAAACTTGAAACAAGTCATTAATGGCGATCAACTGGTTATTATTTTAAAAAATGGTTATGTATTTAAAAAAAATTGACAAAATTTTTTTCTCTATTTACAGGTCAAGTTAGATCGTTCAATTCTACTAAACTTTATTCAATTGAGAGCTGATTACAAATCATCGAAATTGATAAATTATTTAAAATAATTAAAAAAATTTTTTTCAATAAGTTATTTATAATATTATTTTCTTTTGTTTTTGATTTGGTTAAAATTTTTACTGCAGTAAAAATTCCATGAAATACGGTATTTTAAAATAAATTCAGTGTTAATAAGGTTAAAATAGAACTGTTTTCTACATCATTTTTCAATTTGTTACCAATTCAAAATTTTGCAAATGGAACATAATTTATCTGAAAATTTGGCTACTGTGGTTGAAAAAGTTAAAAAATCGTATCTTAGCGTTCCGAATAATAAAAATGTGTGTTTCTAATCAGTGAATAAAAGTTGTTAATTTAGATTTTTCTTCCAGAAATATCCTACTTTGTTGGCCGTGAGCAAGTTTCAACCAAAAGAACTTATAATAGAGGCATACAAATTTGGTCAAAGACATTTTGGTGAAAATTATATAAACGAGTTGTTTGATAAAGCAACAGACTCTGAGGTATCATTTTCTAAGTCAATTCAAGTTTTATCATAACAATTTTCTTTATTGATTTTTTTAGATTCTTGAAAAATGTCCTGAAATTAAGTGGCACATAATTGGCCATATTCAAACCAATAAAATTAATAAATTACTTGGTAACTTATATTTGATAATCATAAAGTATTCTATAAGTCTATTATCTATAAATATATAGCTGTTCCAAATTTACATTTGATTCAAACGGTCGATTCAGTAAAAGTTGCGTCAACCTTAAATTCAGCAATTGAAAAAAATGAAAAGTTTCCTAGACAAATGAATGTTTTAGTTCAAATTAATACTAGTGGAGAAGAAGGTATTTAATTTTAGAACTTGATAAGTTTTTTTAAAAATTTTTTTTTTTTTAAAGCTAAATCAGGCATTGAAGAGCAGAAAGTTGAAGAATTCGTTTTTTTCATCATAAATCAATGCAAAAATCTCAAGTTTTGTGGGTTGATGACAATTGGCGCCTACGGTTATGTTTCAGAGAATCCTAATCCAGATTTTCTAAAATTGATTGAAATTAGAAATTCTATTGAAAAAAAGTTTTCTCTAGTTCAATCCGACTTTGAAATCAGTATGGGAATGTCATCAGATTATGAACACGCTGTAAGTTTTTTTTTCACTTCAATTAAATCCAAACCAAATTTTATATTTAGATAATAATGGGAAGCACTATTGTTAGAATAGGTAGTAGCATTTTCGGAGAAAGAAAAACAAAGTAAATGATCATTTTTATTTTATTATTTATCATTATCAGTTGGTGTAAATTTAACAATTAAAAAAAAATTCAGTTATAGACCTTTGTTATAGTAGGCAGTTTTACTTGAGTTTTTTGTTTTTTTGACGTAATCTTGAATTTCTTGTTCCAAATGATCAATGGGTACTGATTTTATTTGAGGAAAAAATGCACAGCATAATGGAGTCGCAAACGTCAAACTTTATAAATTTACAAAATTTTGCAATATTCAATTTATAAAAAAGTATCTTGAAAAATTGATAAAACTTACAAAAAACCGCATAAAATCATTTGAGCTGGAGCGGAAACCCAGGGATATGCTTTCAGTGTGCCTCTTTTTTCTAAACGATCCATTATGATTGGAGGAACGACTAAAAATAAAATGACAATCTGAATGTTGCAGAAAGTCAGTAAATTTCTAATCAACTTACTCATTCCTGGACAAGCCATCAGAATACGTGACATCACCACTTGAGAAATGGCCACTTTGGCCATTTTTTTTGAGTTGCCAATTTTTTCACCATTTTCATCATAAACAGCGATTCCGTTGGTCAATTCGCTAGTTGAATAAAATGGTTTTTTTAATTCTTGTTTTATAATACTGACCTATATCGCATCATTGGTATATTAACACAATTGGCAGCAGCGACTTTGAAAAAATGGATCAAAAAAATTTTTTTTATAATTGACTTTGAAATACCTGCAACCAACGGAACAAAACGTCCAACCAGAGGTGGAAAACGTTTGACTAAACTATTAAGAGACAGGGCTGTGATAAGCGCACCTGAAGTTGCGAAGGAGTAAGATTTTATCAATTGTCTAAAATATGAGCATAAATCAAATTGAATATGAATGAATTCAGATGAGAGATTTACGGTACTGGAATGGATTATCTCCACTTCTATTTGTATAATTGACTAATGCATTGAAAGATTGATTAAACCATTGCCAAAATATAGTCTGATTCGGTGTTCTATAAATTCATCAAATAATTCTGTTTCTCAAATCTTTGAATAAAATATTTACTTGTAAAATGTCAACATGCCTAGAAAAAAAAATATTTTATAAACCAATGTTGTTGTTATAGATAGTAAACTCACATCCAGTGATAGCCATATTCATTGGAACTTGGGCGGACATTCGCCCTATAATAACCATTTTTTCGCCTGTATCAGGATGAAAGGCTGAATCGTAGATGTGTTTGTAACGCCATAATTTCTCTTCGTTTAAACTAGGTACAATTTCCCCTTTTCTATTAAAATAAAATATTAAAAAATTTAACATTCTGGTATTAAAAAATTGAAAGAACCTGTATTTGTTTAAAACTGTTTTAGCTTCATCAAGTTCAGTGTTAGTACAAAGCAAATTTAAAGGATTAGTTGTTGCGAAAAAATGTTTGGCTCTTCCCATATAAGTATCTATGGATGAAACAATTGTTAACTTAGATTATTGAATATTATTGTTTAGAAGTACTTTGATCCCATCTTGGCTTTTCAATGTTGATTTCAAGCGAAATATTTTTGTTTTGGCTGTCCATTTTGAAAATTATTGAACGTCAAAAATTGTTCAATCATAGCAGGTTAAATGCAGTGTCTGAACATTTTTTTTTTTCACTATTAAGCAGGCAGTTTTGTTGTGTTTTTGTTTCGATACTTCAACATTTATTTATTGAATGATATGCAACAAACTTTGAAGGACATCAGCTTAATGGATGTGGTTGTTGTTGTTGCATCAATGCATGGTGTTAATTGTGATCAGTAATGATAAAAAAGGCCGATAAACGATCCATTTATCTTTTTACTACAAAATATCATTCTCTTCTATATAAACCATTCTTTGTGAAAAAAGTAAATTTGATGTCAATTTTTCAAAAAACTTATTTGCGCCGTCGTTATGGATCTATCAATAATAAGCGGAGGGTTTAATTTAGGCCTGAATAGCACACACACACAGCAGGTTTGATTCATGCGCCATTGGAAACTCACGTTCATTTCAGGATACTAGGTTTAGTACCAAATAAATTGAAAAGTCGTTTGTTCTCATGGGTTAATTTTTTCTAACAAATTTTACCTATCAGAACAAGTGAAAAAAAATTATTCGCGATTTTAAAACAACTTCAAAGTAATCATGTGAATTCAAATTTAAGCAAAATAATATTAGCAAGGTATGATTAAAAAAAAAAAAAATTTCTACAACTTCGAGATGAAAAAAATTTAAATTCAGTCTTCCAAACAATTGAGTTTCAACCATTTGAATTAGTGAAATTTTTACAAAAATTTTTTTTTCCTTGAATTTCGTTCTTATGCTGATTATCGCTGAGATTATATCAATGCTTTTTGCTACTGATTAACATCATAACTGTTCAAGTGCATAATATGAGTTAACGTTTATATTATAAACGTTGGTTTCACAGTTCAAAATTTGCTTTGCTAAAAAAAATTGAAAAAAACAATGATTTGCCTTGAAAAAAAAATTTCACCTGAAGCCTGAATGAAACGATATTTATAAAAATACTTAACTTTATTTTGAAAATTTTACTTAATTTATATACAGTTACATTTGATTATAAAACTCTTATAACAATTTTAAATTCAAAAATTTTTTGTTAATTTTAAATTTAAATCTTTAATTTAAAAGAAACAATATTAACAAATTAAAGCACCTATTATTTTATTATTATTTTAAATTAATACAGAACAATAAATATATTCATGCCCGAACTGGGTTCGGGCAATCGCAAATTTGCACGCTATGCATGCCCGAACTGAGTTCGGGCAAATGCGTAAAGTTGTTAAAGAAATTTATTAAAAGAAAAAAGTTTGAAATCTTTTTTCCAATATTTATACTTCAACTTGACTTAAGTTGTTAAAATAGAATTGAATGCACATTCTGTATTTTTTTGTGCAAATAAAACTATATTTTAAATTTTGAAAAATTAAATTTGAAAATGGCACGAAACGCTGAGAAAGCTATGACAACTTTGGCAAGATGGAGAGCATCACAACTAGAAGATACGCAAACAGTTCAGAAACAAAGAAGACCATATTTGACAAGTGATTGTATTGATTTGAAAGATGCTCAAAAATGGAGATTGGATATTATCCGAGAAATCAGTCGTAAAGTTACTCAAATACAAAACGCTGGTTTAGGTGAACATCGGATTCGAGAGCTGAACGATCAAATCAACCGATTACTTCGAGAAAAAAAACGTTGGGAAGTGAGAATCAAGGAACTTGGGGGATTAGATGTCAAGTAACGTTTTTTTTTAATGTGCAATGTTTTGAAATTCATAATTTTATAGACCTACCGAAAAATTTGAAACTTCAGCTAAAGAAATACCGGGATATAAAGGCTACAAGTATTTTGGTGCTGCCAAAGATTTGCCCGGGGTACGAGAATTATTGAAACAAGAATCAGTACCAGTACCAAAAAAAACTAAAGGAGAATTAATGAAATCAATAGATGGGGATTACTATGGATATCGTGACGAAGATGATGGCGTCATTTTGAAAGAAGAAGCTGAGGTTCAAAAAAGAGAACTCTCTAAGTTAGCTTCTGACCAAAAAAATTCCAACAATTTTGAAAATCTAGAAAAAAGAATAGCTCAAATTAACAAAGACTCAAACATAAATGACAATATAAAAGAGGAACTGGATTTTTCAGGTCCTAAAAATTTTATATCCCACGTTCCAATGATTCCTTCTCAACAAGAAATCCACAATGAATTACTTCGGAGAAAAAAACAACAGCTTTTAGAAAAATATGCATCTGAAAGTTTTTTGGAATCAGAAAAACGAACAAAAACATTGTCTGGTGTAAATTGATTTATTTATTTTATAATAAATGTTTCAAAAAATCATTTGATAGAGCTAGATGTGTCCATTTGAGATGTTTCATGATCTGATAAAGATGGTTCAATTTTTGGTTTAGCATTTTGAGAGTTTTTTATTTGCAATTGATGTTGAATTTTTAAATGTTCAAGATCATTAAAACATGACCTAACATGCTGAAGACGATGTTGTGAAAGTTGGTAAATTTTCATTGTAGAATATGTTGATCCTTCGTGAGGTTGAAGAGTGCTTACTTGAGATAAATACTGCAATTGCTTGCTTACGCTATTTTCGACGTTTTCCAGTGCTTTGACAAATTGACTAACTTGACTCTCCACGTTTTTTATACTGGGCTTATCCTTGCTAAATTCAGTCAGAGCGCTGGTGGCTAATTGCATCATTTTATAAACTTGTGATTCTATTTGATCTAAAACAATAAGTTTATCGTTTGAATTGTCCATTTTGACAAATTTAATGCAAAATTTAAAAACAAATTATTTGAGGATACAGTGAGAAAAAGTCTATTTTAACATGATGTGATTCTGAATTCTTCATTCTCCACTTCAAATTCTCTCTGTTTCAAACTTTTTATATTTAAAAAATAAAAAAAAATCGATAAAATTCAGTTTTTTCTCAAGGAAATTCAATTTCAAAAAAATATTTCAGATAAAAAAATAAAACTAAAAAAATTCTGTTACAATGCTTCTTTTATTCAAAGAAAATTTTCAAAATGTTGTGTTTCAACAACCAAAAATAGGTATTTGAATTATTTACTAATAAAAAAATATTAATTTGAATTATTTCAAAATGAAATGATAATTTCTTAATAATTTTGTAAAATGAATATTTCACAAAAATATCGAATATTATTTTTTGAAATGCGCAAGCGCGATTAAGTACGAGCCAATCAGAAGCACCCGTTTAAATAGAGCTTTGGTGTGCCAACGGTCATCTCAGTAAAAACGTTAACACTATTGCATCGAATATTAAATTTTATTTTATCAATTAATTTCTATTATTCATTATTTTTAATAAAAGTTTATAAATTTTTAATATGTCAACAAATATAAACTGGATCAGTTATGAAGAAGATGAGTCATTGGATTCATTTTTCCCATCAACGTAAGTATTTTTCTGTTTTTAAAATGTCTATTAAAAATATTGTTATGCTATAGGTTTGCTGAAATTTTTACAGCACAAATCAGTGAAAATCTGAAAAACTTATTTTGTGAGCTTGGTGAAATTTGGAAAGTTATAGGTTTACCTGTGAATCAAAGAGATGATAATATCGAAAAAATTCGTCAAAATCTTGTTGGTCAATTGGAAAAAATTGTTGATAAAGAAAAGGATTTTCTGAAGGAATGTCAGAATTACAATCAATTAAGTTGAGAGAAATTCAGAAAATTCTTGAAGATCTTTCTATGGAGCCATTCTTATTAGCCAATGATAAAAGTTTGATTTCTCAAAAAAAATCTCTTCAACTTAAATATGAAGAATTGATGGAAATTAAAAATGAAAGATTTGATCGTTTGAATAGAATAGAAGAAAAGTTTAAAAAAACTTGTTTTTCGCTTGATTTATCTTATGAACGACCCGAATTGGACACAGATATTCCCAATGAGTTTGAATTGAAAAATTTTGGAATGCTTTTGAGAAATCATGAAAAGATTTTGTCTGACCGAATGCAACAATATGACTTATTGAAATCAATAATTACAAAAATTCAACTTGAACTAGATTATGCACCAGAAAATGAATCAGAAATTATGATTTTAAATTCATCTAAAGAGACTTTTATTTATTCTCAATTAAACATTTCTTTACTAGAGAGTTTTCACAAAAAATTAGTTCAAAAATACGAAGATTGCAAAATTTTGCTGCAAAAACTTCAAAATACTTTGGAAAATTTATTCAATCGTTTAGATGCTGATGAGGAGCAAAAAAAATTATTTCAATCACAACTCACTGGAAATTTTGCACAACAAAAGAAACTTTTTGAAAAAGAAATTCAAAAATATGAAATCATTAAAAAAAATAGTATTCAAAAAATTATCAAAAATATTCGACAAGAAATAAATGTTTTATTGGACAAATGTTTGGTGGTGGATTTCGAAAGCAGTTTCCTTGAATCAGAAAATTTCGACGAAGATTTGCTCGATAAGTTAGAGAATGAATATGAAAAGCTTAAAAGCTATTGGGATAATTATGCAAATATATTTGAAAAATTAAAAGAATGGGAAGATTCTTTGCAAAAGTTAATCGAATTGGAAAAAAAATCGATGGATCCGAATCGGTTTAACAATCGTGGTGGTGCTCTTCTGCAAAATGAACGAGATAAAAAAATTCTCAATAAAAAACTGCCTAAACTTGAAAAAGAAATTCGACTTTTAATTATTGAAATAGATAATCGAACTGGCATACCATTTGATCTTTATGGGATTGTTATAGATTTGTTTTTTGAAAAAAATTGGAAACATTTGTCTGAGATAAAGGGCGATAATTTGAAAAATACATCGAGGAAAATGAATTCGGGTGAAAGTGCGAAAAAAACTTTTTCATCAATCAAAAATTCTAGAATTCCATTTTCTCCTAAGGAAGTCAATAAAAGAATTGAACAAAAAACAGCTTTTTCAAGACGTCATCTCGATTCTGATTTGAAAAAGGCTTTTGACTCTTATGAAAAAAACTTTCAGGTAAATTAAAGTTCTGAATTCAGTTTTTCCGCATACTATCTGTTTGAAATCATTTCAGAAAGGTTTATTAAACAAAGAAGATTTACATTCAACCATGGTCGATATTGAAAATATCCCGATGACAGTTCATAATTATTTATCAGTCAATAAAAAAGATACTCGTCGAAGATCAAAATCTTGCGATAATTTTATTGCTAAATCCCATAAGAAAATAACTAATTGTGAATCATCGAACTCAACTAAAATCATAATCGAAGCAGTGACAAAAAGACGACCTTTTATTCCATAAAAAAAAAATCATAAGTCATTTAACTATATATTGTTGATAACTTTTATTAACTGGTAAACAGAGGAGAGATATGAACTGACTCAACCTATTGCCTATGCCTGTGTTTATATTGCTTTCCTAAGTCCTTAACACCTCATCCTGACCTCAGTTCAGCTCATAGCACCGGCATCATCGTTCTCACGTCCAACAATATTTTTTTAAAGTTTCTATTTTTTTAAAATTTCATTTGATCACATATTTTGTAATTTTCATTTTGATATCGAGACTTTCAATATTACCCTTTTCTCATGAGAAATAAAATTTATCATTCATGTAGTTTTTTTATTTGTTTAACCGAAATGATAGATTTTTTTCAAAAGATTCGTATCAAAAATTGAAGAGTATGAATTGAAAAAACTTTTGGATGTTGAAACAAAGAAAAAAAAACATGAAATGAAACCAATGCGAACGCTTTTTTATTTTGGTTTTATACTTGATTGATTCTATGACGGCAGAGGTAGCGATCATACATCATTTTTCTATTGTAGAAAATAAATGCGCACTTTTCACAGCTTCAAACTTGCGTTGAAAAGAAAAATATCTCTCCACTGTGTAGTGAATCTGTTTATATATTAGTAAATCCTATGGGTTTGTTTACACGCAAATACATTAAAAACAAAAGAAACTGCGCGCCCAATTTCTTCATTTGTAAATCTTGAAAGTAGTGAACATATTTGTCAAACATCATTTTTCGTTTTTACCATCTTGAGATTTTTTTTCCTGAATTTTTTTTTCCATAGTGTCCTTGTTTTGACGATAAACGAAACTTCATCAACTATTAAATAATGACTTCGACACCAAACAGCGTCGATGTTGTCTCACTAAATGGTTTTTATATTTTATGAGTTTGATTAGAATATTTTAATTTTTTAAATTCATTGATTCAGATTCTTGGGTCGATATAAATGATAATAATAAATCTCCTAGCGATACTCCATTTCATGGATTTAATAAAAACACAGCCCCTACTTTACAAAGTTTAGAAAAGCTGTTACTTGATGCTCAAAAGGAAAGTGGACAATCATCATTGAAAGGAAGTTATTTGGACTCTTCACCGATCACTCCAGATGGTCTTCAAACGCCTCCTAACAGTTTATTTTACAATGTAATTTTATCTGGTTGAAGTTTTTGCTGAAAAGTTTTTTTTAGGATCCAAGAGATCGAAATCAGATGAACACAGATTGGCTTTGGGATTGGAGTAATAGAGATTTATCATCAAAGTGAGAATGAATTTTTGTTGAACAGCTTCTGACTATTGTTCTACTTTAAATAGAGATTGGAGTAATTCCATCCATAATCGCAAAACTCGGCTAACATTCAGACAATGGATAATTAGACGTCATATATTATCAAAAGAAGTGCTTTTTGCACTTCTTTGCACCAACATTTTCTCTTTGATATTAGGTGCAGGAATAGGTTATTCTATCATAATACGAAAAGCTTTTTGAAAATAAAATAACCCATTTTTCTCAAATTTTAATTAATAAAATATTTATCAAAAAGAGAAACTGATACACTTGATTATTTTTTATTTTAATTGATTAGATTGTTTTTTTTTGAATTTTAATGATCCACAATGATAGAAATGTATTCTTTAAAAAATGACTAGTATTTGAGCTGTAATGTTTCATTTAAAATTGCTCAATTTATGACCAGTAGGTTCGAATTACATCGACAATTCGAGCTCGACAAATCGGACAGTGGCCCGATGTTTGCCATTGTTTCATTGAACACTTGAAACACATGCAAACATGTCCACAAGTGTAGAAAACGCTGTTAATTGGCTCTTCGTAACAAACTAAGCATTCATTGCCAAATGTAGTGTTATTAAAAGAACCTAAAATAATAAAAATTTTGTTAAAACTTGAAATTATTTTTCAAAATTTAGTTTACACTTACCAGAACTTCTGTTAGTGGTTGATACTTGATAATCTATTGGCGTATCATAATAGCTATGAAACGGTGAGGTATTTTGGGATGAAGTAATAGCTTTTTTGTTAGCATTTAATTGGTTTTCATTTTTAATCGTATTGCAATTCGAGAGCGCTAAATGACGATTTTTTGATTCAACGAATTTGTACTGATGTGAAAAATCATGATCCTTAGTTAATGATTTGTGCATGTTGTGTAGTGAAACTGAATGGATGCTTTTTAGATTTGCACAATTCATTTTTTCTGAGTGGTGACAGCCGAGCATTCGAATTTTCAGTGTACTTCCGTAAAGGTCAAAAAATCCCCACAAAGATTGACTAGTGTCCACGTGCATCAAAATAATTGGACGTTGACGGTTCTTGGTCATAATCACTTCTCCCTTTTCATTAATACTAAATGCGATTTCATCTCCCGCCATTGGTGAGTTAGCCACATCTTTTATCACTACCCAATATTCAGATCTATCCAACAATCGATGAGAATCTTCAGGGAGATCAGTGATGTTCAAATGACTGGGATTACATGAAGTTAATCCAAAAGCCATACTTCCAGTAAACATTTCATCAGTTTTTAAAACTTGAATTACGATTTTCACACCGACTTTGAGGGGAGTTTCTGTGAAAACATATCCGTGAGAATAATAATTTTTATTTCTTTCGGCTATGCATTTGTTTGATGATAATCGAACATTGTATCCTCTCGTGCGATGAAACTGAGAAAGCTCTAGATTTTTTGAAGAATAAATTTGAGGAGATGGTTCACGAGAGAGTTCGTTTGGCAAATCAATCATTGAAGTCGACGATAAAAGAGTTTCATTTTGATAAATATTTGTCGACCGGTTATTTAATTGAAGTCGTGGGTCTAATAAAATTAAAAAAATTGAAATTCATTTTATAACAAGATGAACATACCGAGTGATTCAATTTTAGTTGTATTTCCATATAAATCTATCAAAGCCCAAAATGGTCCATTCATTTTGATGTTGGATAAAATGATTCCTTTTTCGACACCATCTATACTGAAATGAACACTTCCATTTTCGGTGATACGAAAACTCAAAATACAGTTTTTGTGTGCATATCTTTCAGGAAGAGCTTTGGCAAAAGTATGTCCACAATTTGTCAGATTTGGACAAGCATATTTCGGAAGTGAATCGCGGAACATGACCGGATTTTTAGTAGTAAAACCGAAACGCAAAACTCCACTCCAAAAATGTGACATTTCAACAATACGAATACAGACAGGTTCGTTGATTTGAATGGGACGATTAGTGAAACAAATGCCTTTGCAATAGCTATTGCTTCGATTGGCCACAGTTCCATTCGATGATAATCGTATGTTTTCTCCATGGACAGGATGGAAAGTGATAGGAGAAAGATTGTTAGTGGCAACTGATGTGGTTGAATGAATGTGCTTCTGTGAAGCGGCTACATAAATAGAACAAAAAGTTCAATAAAACTTCATTATGACAAATTATAAAGAAATAAAACAAAAAAAAAAAGTTAAAAAGTTTTTATTTCTTTTTGAACTTTTTTTAGAACTTTTTCGTGGGAATTTTTTGACAAAAAAAAACTGATTCTCATGGATATTTAGAATGAGTAGCTTGCGCGACAGCGGAGAGCTATTAACTAACGGAAATGGTCAATTAACCTGATATGACAATTTTTTATTACAAATAAACTAAATTAACATAAATATTCTAGTTTCACAGCATATAATATTTTGAAAAATTTCATTCAGAAAAAAAACTTCACAACAAAAATTCGTTTGAAAAAAAAAATAAAGAAAATTCAATTACCAATTCTTCGAATCTTTTTCAACAATTTCATTTTTCTTGTATTTTCTAAGCACTTAGTAGAAAAAAGTTCTCATACAGAGAAAAAAAATTTTCAAAAAAAAAAAAAAAAAAAAAACATTCAAAAGTTGGAACGATCTTGTCAAGAGCGGTTAAGCAACTAAACTAAAAAATCATTTCATGCTTCCAATATAAATTTTGAAGCTAAACTCGCAAGCTAATTTTGAATGAAAAATAAGAGGAAAAAACCTTAACGAATGTTATAGTTTTCTCTCTTTAAAGAGAAGGCTAAACGAGAGAGTGTGAGTGTGTGTGACCTCGGTCAAATAGGAGGGTATTGGGGTAAACGAGACTGTAATCACCAAAATGTACTATGCAAAGCCATATCTCTTCATGCTTTGTTTTTCGCATGCAACAACAATGTCACGTCAGTCAGTCAGTCAGTCAAAGAGCGTATCTATTTGGCCGCTAGTTAAGTTTTTTTATTATGATGATGCTATTTTTCAAACGGAAATCACACACCCAGTTAAAAATATTCAATGAAACCATGATGAATAATAATGAAAGTTGTTTAAAATTCAAAAAAAAAAAAAAAAAAAAAGAAATATTATTTTTTTTCAAATGTGAGAAAAAATTGAAAAATAAAATTTTGTAGATTTTTTCTATTTAAAACTATTTTTTTTAAACCAGATAAATTTTTTTTTCAAATGTTTCAAAGCACAAAAATAACTAATAGTATATTTGGGTTCTGAAATTATTTTAAGTTGACGCGTGCCAAATGATAACGATGGTGCATATGGCGTTAATTTCCAGAATTAAACAAGCATCTGTTGCTGCATGATAAAAACATCTGTTCCACAGTAGTATCGTGGCCCATGATCTTCATTTACAGCAGCTTGTACAATTGATGATCAATTCAGCTTATGTTGGTTCAGATTTTTTGGGTTTAGTTGTTTCAGCTGTCACGTGCCAGGCAACACGTTTCTCTATTCGTATTCAAAGTTTTTTTCTGACCATATTATAGTCAAGCTCAAAGAAAAATCGACAAATGTTGTGGCACGCGTCTGCCATCAGGTCACAAAAGGCCCACATTGTGAAGATTGAAATTATTGAATCATCTGTTGCTTTGATAGCGCAAAACAAATGTCCCAGAAAAACATCTGGTATTGAAATTATTGATCCATTTGATTTTATCATACCTTTGCGCATCATTCTGGAGCGCTTGTTTTTCATAAATGAAAAGTTCTATTTTAAAAACTTATTAAATTTATCAATTTCATTGAATATTCGTAATCAGAATAAAATTTAACAAAATTTCATTGAAACTTTCTTGAAAAAATTTGCTAAACCATTGATAATAAACTAATATTTGATCTATTATAGATTTTTAAAAAAAATTAACTCAGCGGTAATATTTTTTTTTACTGACAAAAATATATTGAGTATTCAAGATTGAAAGTCCTAAGGGAAAAAAGTGTTTTTAATTTTATAATTTTAATAACTGAATGATCATAAAACGTCTTGTATTTTAAAAAAATTTTTTTTTTAGTGAATAATCTTTCTTGAAGATTAAAAACTCTTTTAAAAATTCATTTTGAGGATTTGTAATATTATTTCTTGGGTTCATTCTTATACAGTTTTTATTTTGTTTTTTTTTGTAAAAGTCCGTACTATCTTAAATAATCACGCAAAAAGTATAGTTGTCTCAAGCAATGGTAAGAAAAAAACTAAACCTTTATTTCGTGCGTTTGAATTATAGACAAAAGACGAGCATCTCGTTTTTGGAAGCGAATGCACCACCATAAAAAATACAATTTTTTTCTGAAGACATTGTCCGATTGATGTGAAGAAAAAAGTGAAAAAAATCAAATAAAAAACTTGTTGCGATTTAAAATTTACTCAAGATTGCGATACAGTAAAATTAAAATTGCTTGAATATAACTCCGGTTAAAATCCAACTTTGGCTGTTTTTGTAAGGTTTTTATTTTAGAATGAAACCAAAATAATTAGTCTCATGAATGAGTGAATTATGGTAGCTACTGCATATTTCAACATTTAAGAAAAATCCAATAAATTTGTTTCCAAACCAATATTAAACAATAGTACTGCTAAAGTCTTTTTTTATGAGATTTTGATTGTGAGAAAAAAAACAGTATGGACTGGGAAAGAAATAAAAATTATCAAAAAATAAATAAAATAATCGTCGTATGATGGAAATGATAACATGATAAATGCAAACGGGTGTTCAAAATTCTCATTTTGTTCAATTGGGTGTGCCTCGAGATTTTGATGATTGATTTTGGCTTGTGGAACCAGGTAAAAAATAATTATAATATAGTCTGTATAATAACGTCACATCCTCTAGGACCAGAAAAAATATAAGTTTTTGTGCTATAGCTTCTAGTAGATAATCGTGAGATTTTATTCAAATTTTACATAATACTTTAACAAGTGTGTTCTGAATTAATTTCCGGGAGAACTGTCGATTTTTCAATGTTTTCAAAATCTTCCCGCTATTCTAGTTCATTGTCATCATACGAGCACACACACAAGAAAACATACATCCGCTTTTAAAATAAAACAACGGACACGACCTTTTGGTCGAACAAAGAGAAAAGCCTAACGAGAGCGTCAAAACGATACATAGAGCGGAAAACACAAAGTAAACTTTTTTTTATGTCACGCAGCCTAGCAAGCACATATGGTTGGTTGCTGGTATTTTATTTGAATTAGGGCTTTTACTTTGTCATCATCGTCATTTATATATTTCGAAAAAGACTGCGAACGGAAACTTTTGTTTTTCTTTCTAGCATGACTTTGGTTCTATTTTTGAATTATTTTAAAAGTTTTAGAATCTCAACGAAAAAATTTATAATATAAGATTAACTATTTACCACAAATTCAAAGAAAAATTTGATATTTTTTTAAATTAAAAAATACTTTCTTTTCTGGTGTAGCTTTTTCATTTTTATCAAATTTTATTCCAAATAATAAAAACTCATATAGACCGTATAATGATTTTCATTGAATAGTCAAGTTACATAGTTTATCGTTTTCTCAATTGTTTTATCAAGTTTGTACACGGTACGCCAGTTTGACCGAGTTGAAAGAGTTTATATGCTAAGTTAATTTGTTAGTTAATTTTTGTAAAAATAACCATAATGTATGAGAAAAAATACCAACTTTTATTAGAATTGAAGGTTGAGGATTCATGTTCTAGAATACTACAGTTGAAGCCGACCAGAACGCTACGATTACAGAGATAAAAGATAGGGCGAAATAAAATAACTCGAATGTTTCATGGTTTGCTGTGCAAAATAATATAAAAATAATAACAAATAATAATAATTAATAACAATTTACAGCCAAAACAGATAGTTACAATTTTCAAAATTGTTGATATTTTTTGAAAAGTCAAAGTTTGAAATTTGTTATTTCAACCATTTGAGAATTGATTCTAAAAAATGAAATACATTGATCGAATTATGTATGATTCAACATGATTAAGAATAGATAGAAGTGCGACTCGATACATCGATTTTTTTGTTTTTAACAGTTACTTTCAGGTCATTCTAATTGTAATTCACCAGTATTCTTGTTAAGTTTTGTTTTTTTTTGTCAATTTATTGTATTATCAATTAATTAGCTAAATATGGCTATGCGAGCGTTGCGAAATATTGGAAATTTATTAGTTCGTTCAGGATTTCAATGTCAAGTAACTTTTTTTCCATTTGATTCATAAGTTTTAAAATTATAAATGATTTGAATTGACAGAACTCTCGTAACATTTGCCAGTCTAGTCAACTGTTCAAACAAAAAACTGAAGAAAAAAACAAAAAAATAAAATGTACTCTCATTCCTGGTGATGGAGTAGGTCCAGAATTGGTTTCTTCAGTGAAAGAAATATTTTCTTCTATTGGTGTTCCCATCGAATTTGAAGAACTTTTTCTTAGGTAAGCATTTTTTAAAAATATTCTGTGGAAGATTTAAGCGAATTATATCAAACAGTGAAATTTATCCTTCAATGAGTGTTTCTGTTGAAACTGTCATTGATTCTATTCAACGAAACGGCATAGCCTTAAAAGGGATTCTTTCGACTCCATTTAGCAGTTATGCAGGTGAACTTCAAACTCTTAACATGAAACTTCGCAAAGATTTGAATCTCTATGCAAATGTAGTTCATATTAAAAGCTTTCCCGGCATTAAAACCAAACATGAAAATCTCGATTTCTACGTTATTCGAGAACAAACTGAAGGAGAGTACAGTGCACTTGAGCATGAAAGTGTGCCTGGAGTAATAGAGTGCCTGAAAATCATTACAGAAGAGAAGTCTAGGCGAATAGCTAAATTTGCATTCGATTATGCCACTAAACATGGTAAAAATTTTTAAAATCATGAATTTTTGTATATTTAGATTATTCTTTTTAAAATTATTTAAGGACGTAAAAAAGTCACTTGTGTACATAAAGCAAACATTATGAAATTGGGTGATGGGTTGTTTTTAAGATGCTGTGAAGAAACGTCTCAACTTTATCCACAAATAAAATTTGATTCAATGATTATTGACAATACTTGTATGCAACTCGTTTCTCATCCTGATAAATTTGATGTCATGGTTATGCCTAATTTATATGGAAACATAATCGATAATCTTGCTTCTGGGCTAGTTGGTGGAGCAGGAATTGTACCAGGAGCATCTTACAGTACCGAATGTGTAATTTACGAGCCTGGAGCTCGTCACACTTTTGGAGAAGCTGTTGGAAAAAATATTGCCAACCCAACAGCCATGCTGTTTTGCTCGGTCAAATTATTGCGACATGTCAATTTGCATGATTATGCTGACTTGATTCAAAAAGCTGTGGAGAAAGTTATTAAAAATGGCAAGATACGAACTCGAGATATTGGAGGCTACGCTTCCACCACGGATTTTACTCACGCAGTGATCGCGAACCTCGGCATCTAGTCAACACGACAATCATTTAATTTTCTTGGTTTTAGAATGTTCAAATTAATTAAAATTGTTTATTTCGAATCAGAGGCGAAAATTTTATTGTTTCTTTGCCGCAATCTCTAATACGTTCAGTTTTATAAATATATAAGAAATATATTTATGACTAGAATAAATTATGCGTCCAAGAATCAATCAATTGTCTTTAGTTGTTTTTTGCGTGGTAATGTTTTTGCAAATCCATTCGATTCCATCCTATATCAGAAAAAAAAATTTACTTTTTTTTATAGAAATTTTTCTGAAACCTTTAATCCTTCTCCAGATGTAGCTGAGCAAGCTTGAATTTGCCATGCTCTATCTCGAATCGCAACAAGATGTAGCTCTTCAGCAAGTTCTCCCGCTGGTACAGCATTGATCAAATCTTGTTTGTTGGCAAACACTAATAATGGTACAGAATCCAATTTTTCTTCACTCAAAAGCTCATTCAGTTCGACCGAAGTTTCTTCAAATCGTTTTTTATCGCTACTGTCAATTACATAGATCTTCAACAAACATTACATTTTTCTAAAAACATTGCATATTTCTATTTTACCATACCAGTACATCAGTGTTTTCAAAGTAATTACGCCAATATGGACGAATTTTGCGTTGCCCGCCAATGTCCCAAACGTTTAATTTAAAATTCAAAGATTGAACACTTTTAATATTAAATCCCTAGTTTTTATAAAGTTATAATATGAAAATAAATTAGTTTTATAACCTGTGTGGGAGTAATATGAGTTATATCTTCAGATGCTAAATTCTTCAAAATGGTTGTTTTGCCTGCCTTTAAAAAAAACTTTAAAATTGAAAATTTTTTCCAATTGTTACATTATCAAGACCAAGCAACAAAATTCTCAATTCTCGATTTGATATCGTTTTTAATTTCTTAATTAAAGATAAAAGACCCTGAAAATTAAAACAAAAAGTTGTAGATAAACTTATTTTTTTAAGAATGTTTTTTTGTAAATTTTTCAAATTTTAACTTACCATTGTAATTTATTGATATAAAAATTGTAATATTTAAATAGTACAATAAAATTATTCATTAGTTTATTAATGGGGAAAAATCATTACCGAATTCGTTCTGTTTGTGTATTTTGTTATGTTTGACGTTGTCAACGGTTACCTAGAATACTATCGGAACGAAGAATTCAAAAACAAAAAACCACAGAACTTTATACAAAAAAAATACCAACATGTTTAGCAAGATGAAAACCGAATACACTCTTGAAGACAATAGATTATTTTTAAAAATTATAAAACTAGAAAACTTTGAGATATACAAAAAATTTTTTCTGTAATAATCATATTTGATTTGAAATTTTTAATCCGAATATTTTATTATAAGTTTTTGAAAAATTCATATAAATGAATCAAATCTAAATTCTTTTAATTAAAAAAAAAAAATTGGAAAAGTTTTTACATTAAAAAATGAATTGTGAAGAAGCAGAGACATCTTAGGGTTTTGAGAAAAAACTTTAATCGAAACAGTTGTTCGCGGTTGCATTCATATTTCCATAGATAATTTTCTTTTTTTATATTTTATTTCTGGACCAATTTTATAAATAATGGCTTCTTTAGGGAAAGTTGCAATTATTGCCTGTGGTTCATTTAACCCACTAACATATATGCATTTAAGAATGTTGGGTAATTTTTTTTTATTTTTTATTTTATTAAATTGTAACTTAAATATTTCCAAAGAAATTGCTAAAAATCATTTGAATAAAAATTATCAAGTGATAGAGGGAATCATTTCGCCAGTCAATGATCACTATGCAACAAAAAAATATCTGGCTCCATCAAAACATCGATGCGCAATGATCGAATTATCATTGAAACCATTATTGGGCCAGAAACATTGGATTGAGTTAAATGATTGGGAATGCAAACAAAGTCATTGGGTTAAAACGGTAGATGTTTTGAAATATCATCATCAAAGATTGAACAATTATGAAAACAAAGATTATAAAAACGCAGTTCGTTTAATGCTCGTTTGTGGATCAGATATGTTCAATACATTTTTGATTCCAAATTTATGGCAAGATGAGGACATTGAAACAATAGTTAGAGATTTTGGTGTTATCATAATTGTTAGAGACGATGCCGATCCCTATAAAACAATAACAAATTCCTCGAAATCGCACATATTGATGAAATATGAGGTAAAACTTGAAGTTTCTGTTGACAAAATGATATTTATTCTATACGTTTCTATAAAGAAAAATATAAAAGTTATAGTTGACAAAATTAAAAATTCCACTAGCTCTTCTTTAATCAGGTAAATTGAAAAAAAAAATCCAAATAAATTAATGAATAATTGATTATTTTAGAGAATTTCTTTCAAATAATGAAAGTATTCGATATTTAACCGACGATTCAATAATTGAATACATCCACCATCACAAACTTTATCAATGTTGAATGAATAAATAAATTTTTAGGCTTTTTGTTAATTAAAATTTTGTTTTTTATTATTTTCAAAATTTGAAATTATTCAATATTTTTTTTACTTAAATTTAAAAACGCAATATGTTCAAATAGCCGAGGCAAAGAAATTGTTTTTCTGAGAATATTTTCATAATTAAGAAATATCTTATCTATTCAATAATGTTCAAATAAAAACTTCAGACAAATATTCTGTTTATTATTTCGCAATGTTGTTTTTCATGTTAATCGGATGGCTTGGAATAATAAGTATGGTTGCTAAAATAAAGTTCTACATTTTTTTTTCTAACAATTGTTTTTCAAAGTTTTAATTCTTTTTTAATACTCTCACTTGGTAAGTGGCTTTTTATAATCGTTTGGTTTTCTTTATATAAAAATTTTTTATATCAGCTGCCGGATTATATTATTTAGCGGAACTGGTTGAAGAGTACACGTCGACATCAGCCAAAGTGATCCGCCATTTAAATACTGTAACACAATTGATTATTTTTCCAAGAAATAATTTTGATAGTTTTTTCTTGCAGTTTGTCATTTTCGTTTATACCGGATTATTTCTGTTTGATGATTTACCAAACTATTTGATCTTATGTGGCCTTTTTAGTCATCTTAATCACATTCTTATTTTGAGAACGTTTCCGTTTTTTCAATTATCATCACCATCGTTCATTGTTTTTATAAGTAAACAAGAAAAAAAAAGTAAAATATTAATTTTTTCAAATTTCAGTTTTTCTTGTGATAAATCACTACTTGAGTTTTACATATTTTGCTGAAGTCAACCATTATTTTATTCAAGTCTTATCTTACTTTACTATATGCCTATGGCTTGTACCATTTGTAATTCATAAATTTTAAACTATTCACCAATTAGTTTTTTTAAATTTTAGGCTTTTTTTGTATCTCTATCAGCGAATGATAATGTATTACCGATTTCTATTGAAAATAGAAATTCAGGTTGGTTAAAAATTTTGAAAAAATATTCATAGAAAAAATTTATTTTTTTCAATTAGATGATAATGATTTGATATCACATTATTTCTCTCGTAAAGAAAAACGTTCAGGATTGCTTTTGTTTTTCAACTTTGTCAAAGAAAACATTTTCCAACAAAAAACTAAAAAATCTTTTTGAATGAATCTTGTTTTTTTAAGTTGAATGTTCATCTTGTTTCAATAAAGTTTCATTCCCATCTAGATTTTCGTTCTCTAAAAATTTGAGTATCATTTTCATCCAATGCAACATAAATTTTAGACTTGGATGTCTCCGAATTGAGGCTTTGGTTCCAATAATAGAAATAAGATAAACACAAAGCAAACGAGATCAAACCAGCACCCATGATGTATTTATTCTATACAAAAAGTATTTTTTGTTAAAATAATAAATTAACAAGAATTATTCTTCAACCAACCGGTTTGACAAATAGTTCAAAATTGAAAGCTCGAAACAATGTTGTCGAATTTCTTGTGTTATGCTTCTCGGCGTAATTTTTTGCCTCAACTTTTTTTTCATTTTGAACTTTTTCTCCATTTTAACAATTTTTTTTTCTTAAAAATTTTTTCAAAAATTGAAAATAATGATCAAACTATTTGTTTAAAAATTCTCTGGATTTTTTTTTTAATTTAGAAAAAAAATAAATATCATTGTATAAACCTTGCCTAAGCTCATCGCCAAAAATGTTTTTCTTTTTTGGTGTGAGAAAAACATGAAAAAAAAAACTCTCCTCTCTTTATATACGAAACAAAAACGACTGCAAGGACTTCTATTATAATATCAATCAACAAATATAGTTGTGGCATGGAAATAACACAACACGCTGTGATAATATTTTCTTTCTTGACGGCCCCCCTCAACTCATATGCTGCTTTGCTTTTATAATTTTTTTGTTTTTTGTTATTTCGTTTTGTTTCGTGTGAATGGTGTTATTATTATATTCCTCTGTTGCTTGTTTGCTTGGGGTATCACAGAGCACAGGAGCTCTCGTCGCTCTACTCGTTGTTGCGCCAATGTTTCTTTGCTCTTATGCGTTATCTGTTCGTTCGTTTACAAAATAATATTGAAGAAGAAAAAAAAATACACACCCGCTACGCCGTCGCTTCAACACAGTGTTTTTTTTCGGTCCCCGCAAAAATTTCGCGGTTTTAACATGGCTGCTTCAGTGTACTGTTCTTGTTGATAATAAAAAAATTGTGTGAGTGTGTCTTGTTGTGAACACGCGTTTCTCTTTGACGTGCTTTATGAGTATGTGTAAATGCTCTCAATTTTTTTAAAATTTTGTTTTCTCGGCACATTAACTGACCAATGTTTTTTTCAAAAACTATAAATTACGGTTATTAGGTATTTATTAATTTTGATTAATCACTTTTTTAAAAACGTTTTTTTCAGTTTGCCGGTTGCTTGAACTCACTTTTTTTCTTTGTTGTTGAAAGTTTTTAAATGTAAAAATGAGTGTTTCAAATAAAGTCGACACAATGAAAGAATCAACAAATCATCAAGTTGATGATACATTCACTAACGACGAGAGTTCTATGGTTTCTAATGAAAATGAAGCAGATGTTTCTCGAGATGATGATAAAGATTCTCATGATGATAGTTTGCTTGATACTGAATTCAATGAAAACAATGGCGACGATCCACCATCAGAATTAGATAGTTCTCAAAGACGTAGCTCAAGAAATCGAGACTCAGCAAACAAAATCGAAACAAAGCTCAAAGAATCTAAAAAAGGTTCCAAGCGTAAATCAGTGCCTAATGCAGATAGTGTTCCAAAAAAAACTAAATTACCTAAATATGAACAAGTGCCAGTGAGCTTAAAAGCGAAAACTATTCATCTTGGTGGTAACCGTTCAAATTACAAAATTTTGGACAGATCTCGATTGACGACGATTCCACCTAAAGAAGGATCTTACGAAGTTGGTGATTTGATTTGGTCAAAAATGACAGGTTATCCTTGGTGGCCTTGTATGGTGACTATTGATCCCGTCACCGGAACTTATTCAAAAGTGTCAGGCATGTTTTTTATTTTTTTCTTCAACTTTTAATTTTTGTTTAATAAAGGTGCAAGTTACAAAGCTGATCGAGTGTACCACATTCAATGGTTTGGTGCACAAGCTTATAGAGGATGGACAAATATTGGAATGACAATGTTGTTTGAAGGAGCCGACGCATTTTTTAAAAAAATTGAAAATGAAGTTAATGATTTAGACAAAAAAAGGAAATCTAAAGTCATGGCAAAGTATGCAGTCAAAGGGTCAATTCAAAAAAAACTCAACGAATCGATTGCAGAAGCGGAAGAAGCTTTGAAGTTGGATAAAAAAAATCGACTCGAAGTCCTTAATTTTAATTATATTTTAGAATCAGAATTAAAAGAATCAAAGTCTGTATCAAAAAGTGTGAATTCGACACCCAGAAATTCTAAAATGAATTCTAAAAAGAAGAATAAATCAACGGATGATATTTACGATTTTGTTGAAGACGAAGATGACGCTTTTGATGATGGACTATTATCTGGTTTTAGGTTCCCTAAACGTAAAGGAGATTTTAATGTTTACGTCAAAAAACATTTAGATGATGAGCTTAAAAACTATCCCGATCTCAGCAAGTCGGATATTATTGAAAAAATGAGGGAAAAATGGAATGGTTTTCCAGAAGAGTTCCGTTCTCTTTATGTCGAAAGAAAAGCAATCTATGAAGATGAATCAAATATGCTTGTTTCAAAACGATCCAATTTCGACGATGATTACTTTGATTCAGATTCAGATTATGACGATAGCGATTCTTTAAAAAACGGCTTTGAAAGAAGTGAAAGCTTATCAATCAAGAAAGAAGATGCATCTAAAATAAATAAAAAATCAAAAAAGTCCAAAGTGAATAAATCGGAACAACTTTTTGATAGAATCAAAAATACAATCGATTTAAATGACTCTGATATAAAAATAGAAAAACCCAAGCGCGTTTCGACGCCACGTCAAAAATTTAAAAAAGATCAAACAAGTTCTGAGGAAACAGTCAATACCTCAATTATTTTAAATACAATTAAAACTAAATCGAAAAATGAACAATCCAATGAAAAAAGTGTTAAAAAATTGAGTTCAACAATTTCAAAATCAATTTCATCAGTAAATGAAAATAATTCATCAGCTGTCGGCAAACCGATCAACGATGTTGTCAAAGAAAAATTCAGCATAACATCTGAAGAATCAAATGATGCTCTTAACAGTGATGTTGATTCTGAAATCAAATTAAAAGTCAATAATGGCAAAATGCTTGAAGAAAGTTTTTGCCATCAATGTGGGGAATCTGACAGAGAAGATGATAAGTTGGTATCTTGTATTGGGAAATGCAATCGTAAATATCATCTAAAGTGTGATATGGATGTCAAAATGAATGAAGCTGGAAATAATAAATATCAATGTAACGAATGTGAATCAGGTATTTTGCAATTGAATTTTTTTTTTTTTTTTTTAAGTTGTTTTATATAGGAAAATACAAATGTGTGGCTTGTAAAAATCCAAATGATTTAGAAACACGAAAATGTGAAGATGTGAAATGCAACAAATATTACCATCTAAGTTGCATCGAAAATTATCCTATACGCGTAAATGAATCTGCAAATACATTTTTGTGCCCGTCTCACAGCTGTATAAACTGTCATTTATTGACCCTTGATGATAATGAATGTCGTGTCAACAAACGCAAACTTGTTCAGTGTATTCGTTGTCCGATTTCATATCACACGAAAGAAGTTTGTATTGGAGCTGGAACAATTAGAATATCGAAAAACTTTGTGATCTGTCCTGAACATTATGATCAATTCAGCACCTCGAACCGAAATAATCGTCATATCAATGTCAATTATTGTTTTGCTTGTATTAAAGGTTCATTGTTATGACAATTATATCAATTCATAATGATTTTTTCGATTTTTTTAGTTGGAAATTTGATTTGCTGTGAAAAGTGTCCAGCTGCTTTCCATGAAGAATGTCTCGAATACAATTTCGACCATGATCAAAATTTTTATTGTTCTGGTTGTCTTCTTCATAAACAGCTGCATTACGGTGATATTGTTTGGGTAAAATTAGGACAATATCGATGGTGGCCTGGTAAAATATCACCTCCAAATGAGACACCAGAAAACGTTCTTAAACTACATCACAATTATTGCGAATTTCCGGTGTTTTTTTTTGGTTCCCATGATTATTATTGGGTACACAGAGGACGAGTTTTTTCGTTCGTTGAAGAAGATAATCAATGGTTAACTTCGACCCAGGTCAAAGGAAACAAAAATTCTACTATCGCGAAAACATTTTTCAAAGGTAAATTAAAAATTTTTTGTTATAAAAATTTATTCTTTTTAAAATCAGCTATGACAGAAGCTGCAATGGCTTTTAAAGATTGGCAAGAAAACTCCAATAAGAAAAATGTGTCTACCATCTCTGCCATGCCACCAAAATTTCACCACATTAGTGTAAATATTATTGACATCAAAATTTTGATTTTTATTGAAATGTTTTGAAATTTTGCAGTGTAACAAATATTTGAATGCTAAGAATAATGGGAATTCTAGCGAATTAAATAATCATATTTGTGATTGTGCTCCTGAATCAAAAGACCCTTGTAGCGATGATAGTTGTTTAAATCGTATTAGCCGCATTGAATGTGACTCTAGTTGTCCCTGTGGGGAGAAATGTCAAAATCAACGTTTCGTTAAAAAACAATATGCTAATGTTGATTTTTTTCGAACAAAGTCAGCTGGCTGGGGCCTTAAAGCATTGGAAGATATTAAAAAAGGCCAGTTTGTCATTGAATATGTTGGAGAAATAATAGACGAAAAAGAGTGTGAAGTACGGTTGCAAAAAACGAAAGCGAACTTCTATTTTTTAACTATTGATAAAGATACAATAATTGATGCTGGTCCTAAAGGAAATTACGCTAGATTTATGAATCATTCTTGTGAACCGAATTGTGTCACTCAGAAATGGATGGTGAACAATCAAACACGAGTTGGTTTGTTTGCTTTGAAAAACATTCCTAGCGGTATATTTATGAAATTTCATATCATTCGAATAAATCTTATTTTCATCAGGTACCGAATTGACGTTTGATTACAATCTCGAATGTCGTGGTAACGAGCAAATTCCCTGCAAATGTGGTTCTATTCTATGTTCAGGTTATATTGGTCTGCGATCAAAAACTACCGAACAAAATGACAATCAAACTAAACAATTAATAACCAAAAATGGAACAAAAATCAATGATAAAAAAAATAGTAAGAAAACATCGACTCATAATTTGGAATTGCATGATCACATTCGCGAATGTTTTAAATGTGGCGAGGCGAACGGGAAATTAGTTGACTGTTCTAAATCAGAATGTTTAAAATCTTATCACATAGCATGTTTGAATATGAGCCAGGCACCCGAGAATGAAGACCATTTGGTCTGCCCTCGTCACCGATGCATGATTAATGAATGTAACGAATCTGCCCACATTTTCTGTTCTGTTTGTCCTAATTCTCTTTGCAAACAGCATGCTTCCAATGTAAGCTTTTGGTCAACGGTCATTTTATTTAAAAATTTCTATTTTTTTTTTGCAGTGTCTTCAACTTCCTGACAACAAATTTCTTTGTGAAGATCATAGAAGTAGCGATGAAGAAGGCTTGATCACGGAAATCTCTGAAAATAATGTCCAGGAAACGAAAAATTGAAAATGACTTAAATTTTAAATATTTGTAAATATTTTATTTTTGTTTACTTCGAATCAACCTTGTTACAAAAAATAAGTAGCCAATGAAATTTTCAATTCTATTCACCACTCAATTGCTGATACAATTTGGGGACGTAATCATCCCATTCTGCTTGATAAAAATTTCCAGCAATTGGTTCACCTAATTTATATTTTTTGGAAAAATCACGAATCTTGAACTTTTTTTTTAAAACAAAATAGATTAAAATTTATTAGATTTTATTTTTTGAACTAATATTTTGTTTACTTACATTTGCTCTTCCTTCACCACTTCGATTTGTCAACCGTTTTTCGTCAGTTTCTATTCTAGAAGGTTGTTTGTAGATCAACAAAATATAACGATGCAGACCAGTTCCTATGAGATAAAAAAAAATTATAGAAAAAATTTCAAGTTTTTTTCTTTACCTTTGGGTGGACCAGATCCAACATATTCACTTAAAGTTTCACCTTTTCCAATATCATTTCCAGGAATATTAACAACAAGCCAATGATGCCACTCTCTGGAAAAAAACCAACATCAATGAATATTTTTTAGGATAACTCATAATACCTGTATTTCGGTTGCTGACGACTTGGAGCATCTGGATCGGTCAACGCTAAAGTGTAAAGAGCTCCTGGTTCGCTAGGCCAAGTGATCGATACAGGAATATTTTGTACTTGAGTAGGCGTCAATTCGTTACCCATCTAAAAATCAACTTTTAAAAAATCATTTCCAGCAAATAGTTCACCTTCATTTCTACACCAGAGGCATATTTGACCTGAAAAATAAAGAATTTATTGTTTTAAAATAGATTTAAAAGTTCAAAATAAAAAATTGACCTCGGCAGTATGCAGAGGAACGGTGTCGATGACATCTGAAATTTTGAGATTATAAGAAATGTTTGATTAAATTTCTTAAAAGTCACCTCTGACAACTTGATGTGTTTCCATTGTTTTACGAAGGGCAATTTCACTGATAAATCTCAACTGATGATTCCTGATTAATGAATTAAAAAGGAAAAATAATTATTGAGAAACTTCTAGAACAGCGCTCAAAAATTTTCACTATCGATACTGAAACGATTGTACCGGGACATATCAGTGCCAGTGTGACTTTGAGAGACTTTTGGTTTAAATTTTTATTTCTTAATAATTAATACGAAAGCATGATTTTTTTTATTATCAGATTTTTTAAGATTTTTCTCAAATACTAGACTAAAAAAATAATTTCAAAAAATAACCTTTCAGAAGGAGGATGAAGATGCAAAGAAAATGCAAAACTAGTGTATACTCCATTTATTCGATTAATTTTATTGAGAAAACCCATATTTCTACATCGAAAAATTGTGGGGGGAAAAACTTTGAGAAACATTTGACTAAAATATTTTTTTGAAACTAATCAATGGTAATTTTCAAACGTTTTCTTCTGTAACGGTTAAGTTTTTTTTTTTAATTTTTTCAGTAAACACTCTCAGAAACTTGCAGACGAATTATCATATATACATGGTAATTTATTTTTTTGTTTAACAAGTGAGCATTTCATAATAAACGTACGTGTTTGTTTTATTTTGCAATTTCAATGATATAAATTTATTAACATTGTAATATATGAAAAGAATATTAATGAAAAGAATAATTCGGAAAAAATATTTATTGAAATGGATTATATTTTTTTGTTTTTGCTTAACTTGTTTAGTGTGGGTTAATTTAAGTGTCAATTTTCACAGTCAAAATCAATTGAAATCCAACAGAATTGAAAAGGAGTCCAATAATGTTTTAAACATTGATCTGTTGTTAAATATTATAGAGAAAAATAACCAAAGTTCAATTAACAATATTGAAAAATTCAAGCCGTTATCGAATTCTTCCTTGGTGATAATTGTTCAAGTTCACCGGAGAGTGAATTACTTGCAGAAGTTGATTGATTCACTTGCCAAAGTAGAATCGATCAATGAAACTTTTATCATATTCAGTCATGATTTTTACGATAAAAAAATCAATGAATTAATTGAGAAAATTGATTTTGCTAAGGTCACTGAAATGATAGTTTTAATCATTTGTAATAAATTTATATTTAGACTTTGCAACTGTTTTTTCCATTTTCACTTCAAATATGGAACGGTACTTTTCCTGGAACTTCTCTTAACGACTGCACACGTGATTCAACTAAAAAAAAGTATTCTGATTAAAAAATTTTTTTTCTGTTTTTTTTAAATTCAAATTATATGTAAATAGTGCCAAAAAAACAAATTGTTTGAACGCAGATTCTCCTGATGCATATGGACATTATCGAGAAGCTCATATTACGCAAACAAAACACCATTTTTGGTGGAAGCTCAATTATGTATTTTTAAGTTAAAATTCAGTTTTAATTTGAGCCATTAAATTTAGGTGATGGAACATTTATATTACACTAATCACTATTTTGGAGATTACTTGATGATTGAAGAAGATCACTTTGTTAGTCCTGATTTGGTTTTCATGTGGAAAAAAATGAAGCTTTTCCAAAAGTTATTTTTTTTAAAAATAGAATTAGTACATCATGTAATCTTTTTTAATTCGATAGAAATTTAAAACACTCTGGCACTGATGTGGACTTATTAACTTTGGGAAATTATTTGAAAAGTCTCAATTTTGAGTTGAATTCGAACAAACTGAGTTTGATTGAATGGTTTTCTAGCCAACATAACATGGCTTTCACTATTGATAAAGTTCTGTGGAATAAAATTAAATTATGCCAACATAAATTTTGTACTTTTGACGATTATAATTGGGATTGGTCGCTTCAATCCATTATAAAAGAATGTATTGGTCATCATTGGTTTACTTTAGTTGCTATTATTCCAAGGTAATTCAGTTTTATCTAGATGGTTTTTTTGAAAAATTTTTTTTATAGAGTTTATCATATTGGGGAATGTGGTTTACACCACAAAAACAAAAACTGTGATTTTGAAAAGAAAACTAGAGAAATTGAAACTATGTTTTTTAAATATGAAAATTATTTGTTCCCAAAAAATCTCACTTATATAAAATCGAAAAATGCAAATTTGAAGAAAAAAATTCAAAAGAATGGAGGTTGGGGTGATCCTCGTGATCATCAATTATGCAATCAATTTAAATTTAATTTTAAGGATATTTTAATGATTAATACAAATTTCAAAAATTTTTCTGAAAAAATTTTGTCTTATTTACATTAGTTAAAATTTTTTATTCGTTAAAACATGTTAAATATTTTTTTTCAGTGTATAAAACTTAATTGTGATTTATTTATTTGAGCAAATCCAAATTTCAATAAAAACTATGAAATTAATTTTTTTTTCAAAATTCAAAATTTGATTTAGTCAAGTGAAATTTTTTTAAAAATTAAATTTCAATTCAATTTTTCAAACAAAAGTTCCCTAATGAAGCAATAAAAAATTTAACAATTTTGATGAATTTTCAATTTCTTATTTTCATTTTTATTGTGAAAAAAGAATTTATTAGCCATCTTTGAATCCTTACTCTGTGGATGAAACAATTCAACCACATGTCTTCGATGTGTAAAGTTATTTACAGTTGGTTAGGTTATACTTTTTCTCCTTTTTATAATTTTAAAGCTTTTTTCAAGTGGAATGAAGCTTTTTCAAAATCGAAATCTCTTCTACTTTGTTCAAATTAGAAACTCGCGTAGTTCTGTTATACAGTTTCGTAAAAGAAGAGAAATATTGAAAAATTTTAAACTTGAACAAAATTATGAAGAAAATGTTTACCAGAAACTTGCTTCACCGATTGAAAAAATAGTACCAATTAATGAAAAAAAAACTTCAATCACTATTGACATTCTTGGTGAAAAAAGCTACAATGAATTGAGTGAATGGCGTAAAGATAAACTAGTTCGTCGCGCACGTCGAGTATTACCGCTGCCTATTTCGTTGACCACCGATGATAAGATTGGTTATGTTTGGAAACAACGCTATTTGAACTCGCTATCAAAAAAATATGATTCTTCAGCTTTAAAAAAAAACAATAATTCTTCGATTCCTCATTTCATCAAAATGATGATTGATCAAGATGAGCATCATTTTAAAACGAATTTTCCTGATTTGTATACGAAATATATGAATATTGTTTCGAAAGAACATAAATCTGATAATTCATCAAAAGAAAAAAGTGTTTCAAAGCTTTATTTTCCATTCATGGAAATTTTAGACAACCATTATTCAACAGATAGTAAAGAAAGTGTACTTAATGAAATTAAATGGAATCAATTGATTGATGAAGATTACGAAAACTATGTTAAGCATAATGAATTGCTTCAATATTTTGCTTCAAATTTGAAAAACATCCATTCCCGAGATTATGATTCTGAAATTGATGGATGGGCTTCACAATTATGGTTGAGGTTTGATTTTCAAAAAGAACTTTGATTATTTTATAATAAATAAATTTTTCAATAGAAAATACGGTTATCCAGATCCAACCATACCACCAAGTAAAGTTCCTTGTAGTGGCTGTGGAGCACATTTACATTGTACTGCCACCAACATACCCGGTTTTGTACCAGTTCAAAAATTTACTTTGTACTCAGAAAATGAACTTCAAACTTTGATCTGCCAGAGATGTGAGTTTTTGAAGAAATACAATGTAGCACTCAACGTTAATGTGTCAAGTGATGAATATCCTAATTTGATATCAAAGATACAGTCACAAAAATCTCTTGTTATAATTTTAGTTGATTTGCTTGATTTTCCATGCAGTGTTTGGCCTGGAATTATCAATCTTATTGGAGAAAATCATAAAATTTATTTAGTTGGAAACAAAGTCGATTTGTTACCTAAGGACGACCAATTTTATTTAGAACGAATACGAAAATCTTTGAAAGAAACTTTAAAAACCAATCGAATTTCAAAAAATACTAAAATTAGAGACATAAGTTTAATTAGCGCCAAAACTGGTTTTGGAGTAGAAGAATTGGTTAGTAAACTTTTTCGTGATATTAAACCTGGTTACGATATTTATTTAATTGGGTGTACTAATTCTGGGAAATCAACCCTTTTTAATGTTTTCATGCAAACCGATTTATGTTCAAACAGAGAAAGCGATCTTCTTAATCGAGCAACCACTTCTGTTTGGCCCGGAACAACTCTTAATTTGCTCAAATTTCCAATCAGAAAGTTAACAGGATGGGAAAATGAAATGCGTTTGAAACAGTTGAACAAATTCATGAAAGAAAAAGTCGCTGAACATAGAATTAAAAGAGCTACTCTTCATCCAAAAAAATATTCACAGCTTTCAAATAGAATGGATTTGTATTTAAGCAATGAAACTCCATACATAATGAATGAAGATCATCCCCTGTCTAAAAAAAATATCGAAAAGAAACCTTTTAATCTTGATTCAGCTAAATCAAAAAATTGCAATTTTTTACACGATACACCTGGAGTAATTTATAAAGATCAAATTTTAAATTTATTGAGCACTGAAGAATTGCTTCGAACAATACCGAGAGAGATAATAACGCCAAGGACATATACTTTACGACCTGGGCAAACTTTATTCATTGGTGGATTGGCAAGAATAGATGTTTCTCATGCCCGTCAAAATGTTTGGCTAACAGTTTTTGCTTCACAATATCTTCCAGTTAATATAGTATACACTGAACAAGCCAAAAAGTTTTATGAAACTCATGTTGGAACAGATTTTTTGAGTGTTCCCATTGGAAACGAAGAAAGACTAAAATATTGGCCAATATTAATTCCGAAAGAATTTTCTATAAAATGCATTGGTTGGGAAGAAAGTTGTGCTGATATTGTTCTTTCATCAGTGGGTTGGGTGGCCATCACCGGGAGCGTCGACAGCGAGTGTACTGTCAGAGCTTTTACCCCTGAAGGTCGTGGAATTTATCAACGCACTCCACCGGTACTTTCTTTCGCCGCTAGGCTCAAGGGTAAACGGATACTCAACACACCGTGTTTCGAGAATAAGCTTTTCACCATAGATCAGATGACTAGAAACACATCAGCTTTTTTTAAAGATCGAAATCAACATTTCAACGAACATAGACTCAAAAGGGCTATTGATTTTATTAAATAATTAAGTTTAAAAAATTCAAAAAAAAATTGTAAAATTAATATTTGTATCAAATAATTTTTTTAAATAGAAAAAAAATAGCTTTTCAAAAAAATTATGTACAAAATCGTAGAGCGTTCTGAATTTAAACATTTCAAATTTCAATTTAAGTCAGCTGACTATTTAAAAGATAATTGTTACTCTCCCTCTTCAATGAATAAAGCCAACTATAGACATGCGCGCTTGCGAAGAGTCAAGGCAGCAATCACATCATTGGCTCATTGCAAATCAAACTTGATCAACAACAAAAGAGCTGTTTGCTTGCTTGCTTAGTTTGCATTAGCATAGCAAACTATTCTAAACTGATGGTTGATTTTCTTTCATTTTAGAAATTTTCGTTATTAAAACTACCTTTCTTTCTATATCCTACAATTGTTTTTATTATTTTTTAGAATAACAAAATTTTTTAATTTATTTAAACCACGTTTTTTAATTTTTGACGGGAAAAAAGAATACCTGCTTGAAGAGTGCCTCGTTATAAAGACAACAACCAAAAAGAACAAAATTGCTCAATTTCCAAATTTTCGTAATTTCCAAGTTGGATTGGCGGACATAATTGACTTGTCCCAATCTCTAGTCAACATGTGGAGTTCACCAAAAATCGATCATTCCTCACATTTGGATCAATGTTTCAATGAGCTAGTTGATGAGTGTCACCATATTGGTATGTGTTTTTTAGTGAATCGTTTCGAGTTTCACTCCGTTTCTCTTGTTTCAAAACAATTTTATTTGAAAGCCTCATCATTCAATTATGCTCCAGATATCAATCAGAGCATCAGAACAGAAAAAGTTTCGATGTCTTATGTCTAGTTTATTTATTTATTTTTTAATAATTATTGTAGCTGTGCGAGTCTTGAAGCTATGTTTATAAACTTGTTTGAAAAAATTCGGTTTCATCATTTTCATTTATTAGTAATTTCAAAATGTTAGTAAAAATCTATTATGCGTATTTTTTCAAGGATTTTTCCCCAAACTTAAAACTTTTTTTTATCGAAATTTTTTCAATAGCTGTGTTTTTTTATTAAAAAAATAGAATGCATTTTTTAAAAATCCAAAAATTGATAATCAATTCTAGAATAAAAAAGCTTTTTCACAATCAAATATCTAGATTGCTGAAACATTGATTCTATTTTTATAATAATCGTGTTGTGGTTTTGTTTTTTCTGCTTAATGTCTTCGTTTTTGACATTGAAAATTTGATGTTTTGGCAAGAATTAACAATTTTAGGCTGGCAACTCTTGTTAGAATGGATTTTTCTTTGTTTTAAGGCATTTCAGAGATTAAATGACATTGAAATTCTTTTTGTTACACTAAAGAAAATCAAAGTCACAGCAACCTTCAAGCTAAACTAGTTATGTAACTAACTCTTTTTTCCTCAAATACTTCAATAATATATTTTTTTAGTTTTTTTTTCAAAGTTATTTGAAACGAAACTAGATTTTGAACTTAATGTTTTGGAGCATTTTTTTAATAAAGTCGTTTTCAATGCAACAATTAAAAACCACTTCAAATTTATGATGTTACTCTATATTATGTTTTCTATTCTTTATCTTTGAAATATCTTTGTTTACTATTTATTTAATCATCAGCGAGAAAACATTCAAATAAATTGGAAAAAAGAACGAAAAAAAAATCAAAGTTCAACAATGTAAAGTTTGATGGCCGCATTAGGTTGCATGCTTGGTTTTTTCAATAGACTAACTGATTTCCGTTCAGCTAAATATGATTTTGATTGAGTTTTAATATAAAAAATAAATAAAAATAATAAAAATTGAAATATTTTCATATTTCTGAAATGTTTGAAATTTTAATTAAAATTTGAACTAATTTTGTTATTATTTAGAAAAAAATTTTTCATGAACATAAAAATCGTTTTGAAATCGATTTAATCTTTTCTTCTTTTTTTTTATCGGATTTAAAATCAAATTTGCATATTGCTTGAAGAATTTATTATTTTTTTTAATATTTAAAATTTCTGTTTATCTTAAAATGAACTTAATTTGGATTAATATTTGTTTGTATTTCTTTTTCTTCTTCAAGCTCCTAGCGCTAAGCTTTCATTTCTGCTAAGAAATCGATTGGAAAAACTATCAGTTGAAGAGCGAAAATTAATTGCAGATCGTCTTTTTGAAGGATGTTCTCCATTGTTTATTTCCTGTAGACGAGGAAATGTTGAAGTAGTCGAGTATTTACTCGATGTTTGTCATGCAAATATTGAACTGAAAGGAGTTTATGAGGTTCCTGACGATCGTTCCATTCATAATGTAACTCCTCTTTGGTGTGCCGCAGTAGCTGGCAGATTGAAAGTTGTCAAATGCCTTGTTCAACATGGTGCCAATGTAAATAGTCCATCCGATACCGGTTCTTCGCCAGTCAGATCTTGTTGTTTTATGACTAATTTGAAAATTGTGAAATATCTTGTAGCTAATGGAGCTGACATACTCAAACCAAATTTCAATGGAGGAACTTGTCTTATAAATTCTGTTCAAAGTGTTCCCTTATGTCAGTTTTTGTTAGATAATGGAGCAGACGTCAATGCACAAGACATTCAATTAAAAACTGCTCTCCACTATGCTATTCAGGAACATCGATTTGAAACGACAAGACTTCTTTTGAAGTATAATGCTGGTACTTTTTTAATTTATTTTAAATAAGTTATTAAAAAGAAATTTTTTTGGTTTTTGGTAGATCCTTTCTTGAAAAATCGATACGGTGATGATGCTCTTCAAACGGCTTGTCTTAGGGGAGCTACGCAAATTTTCAATTTTCTGATTGAAACTTTGCCGTACGACAAAGAAAGAATCACTGAAGCATATGAGCTTCTGGGTTCAACATTCTTAGATGAACACTTTGATTTGCAATTGACATTGAATTATTGGAGAAAAGCACTTGAAATTCGTCATTCGGATAACCAAAATATTCTACAAAAAAAACTCATCCCGCCTAATCATGCTTACATGAACTTGAAAGAATTTACTACTTTAGAAGAACTTGAACAAATGTCCAATGATTTAGATTTGATACGAACTCAATCTTTATTGGTTAGTGAACGTATCATAGGGTCAACGCATAAAGAAATGATCTACAGATTGTTGTACAGAGGTTTGTTATCCGTTTTCAAATTTCAAATTTAAATCAAATTTCTCAATTTTCTCTTAAAGGAGCGGCTTACGCCGATGGGCTTCAATACCAGCGATGCGTAAATTTCTATTTCTGATTATTTAATTTTAATTCTTTGATCGTTTTAGATCGATCTTTGGAAGTACGCTTTTGTGTTGCGAATACAGAAAGATACATTGCTTCATAGTGAAGCTGCGTTTGCTGCCCATGCTCTAGTAAAAACATCAAAGTTTTCAATTTTCAAAATGTTAAAGTTTATCTTTTAAAAACTCAGGTTAGACTTTTTCTCGACTTGAATGATAAAGTAAGCATTGGTGCAGTACGAGAGGAACTGAAATACTCAGATATTTTAGAAACTATCGAGTTAATTGTTGATCAACTTGATTCTTGCAAAGAATTACTTTTAACAAGACCAATTTTTAAAAAACATCAAGAAAATTTTGATAAGATTTTAAAAGTTTGTATTTTTTATGTGAAAATGTTTAATTTTTTTTTTATATAAGATTTTGACTCATTTTGTTTATATTTTGGGTGAAATACTGTGACAACTAAACAAGAAAGCGCAACTTTCAAGTTGTTGAATCGTATTCGTGAATTAGATCCCCGAAATTCAAACAGCGATAGTCTTTTGCATCTAGTTTTTTTAAAGACTAACGTTCTTAAATCCCACATGAATGGTGTTGAAGAAGCTTATTCGTCAGTGTTTCCTGATTTCAAAGTTTGTCAATTGCTTTTGAAATCTGGTTTTTACGTTGATTTAGTGAATCAAAGTTTGGAAACTCCATTACATATCGTTTCTTTTACATCAAAATTTTGATGCCGAAATCGTCAGACTTTTTGCTTTCTTATGGGCGCATATCGATCAAAAGATCTAACTGGAAACTTACCGTGCAAACGTTTGGCAGCCATTAGTAAATGTGCCATTAATCCGCTTCGATACATAACTCTTGAATGTTTAGCGGCTAGTAAATAAAAGCTTATAACTTAGAATATGATCATCTTCTTCCACCACAACTCAGAGAATTCATTTTATTACATTAAGGATATTATTTTGGAGATTTTGGTGTTTTGAGTATTGCTAAAACTTCGACTTTTTTTCGTTATTGCTATTAGCTATGAAAATTTACTTTGACTTTGAAAAAATTTCTCTACCCTCTTTCTTTAACTACTATCACTTACCATTTGTATATTAGACATATTGACAAATTTAAGAATCTTATTTTTCAATAATTAAATTTGAGAAAAAGAAATTTTTGCTAGTTCTGCCAAATTGTCAACTTTTTTTCATCTAGGTTATAATGTTTCATGTTAATAAATTGAAAATGAAAAAAAAATCATACTAAAGACATTTTATTTCGTTGATTAAATTTTAAAATCATTAAACAAAAATTTGATTTCCAAACTTGATAAATGCCTTTTGTTTGTTTTAAAAGAAATACCTTTGTTGAAAGGTTTTAAGCAAAATTAGCGCTTCGAAAATTTGTTAATTGATGATGATTGGGGCGTCATGCGCAAACCATACAGGAACTGCGGCAACCTCGCAACAACGCTCCACCTCCAAAATCCCAAACAAGGGAGAGAGTTTTTTTTATTTATTTTTATTTTCATTTCTTTTCAAAAGAAGATAGCGGCAAAAAACAGTATCCTCGATGGATGAAAACGTAAAATGTGAGGCGCGTAGTTTTTTTTTCTTTTCTAACACATCAAGTTGAAGCAACATTTACCACATTTCAACAGTAACAAAGATCACAAACACGAGTCTACACCGAGAGATGGTCGATTTGATCGAGCTTATACACTGCGGCAGTCTGATATACTACAGTTATATCTATCATATCGTTGTTTTGGATCCTACACTTTTTTTTTTTTTGTTCTGTTCTGTTGATCGGTTCGTTTTGGTTTGGAAAAATTCTTGGTATACAGTTTCTCCTTCTTTTTTCGTCTCTGTTCAATTTTATAAATATTGTTACGTCTATATAGATTGTTGATGTACTAATGCTCTCAATAGTTTTGTGTTTTTTTTCTGGATTGAAGAGACTCATCACATTGCTTTTTACCCGGCTGGCTGTTTTTCTTTTTATTATCACTGTTTGATTAGTAATTATTATTGTTTTTTTCTTGAGAAGAAAATCGTTTATCATGAATTTTGTCATCAGTGAAACAAAAGGAAAACGCTATCAATAGAAAAAAAATAAACTTTTAATTTAGTTTTGATATACTAATATTTATTTAGTTGGTTTATTACTTTTATTCAATTCTTTAAATATTTTTCTTTTCACTGTTGACCTCTTTTCAAACAAGATTTCGAACTTGACTTTCTTTGAAAAAAATTTGATATAATTTCTTCAGAATCAAGATTTCTACAGTTTCAAGTATTCTGAATTTTTTTTTTCATCCGGAAGAGTTTCAAAAGTTCAAAAGACACTAATTATTTATTTTTCAAAACAGAGAAGAAATACAGAGAAAAAACTAAGTCACCAAGTCTCAGATTTATGTCGCATGTTCATTGAAATGGGTAAGTTTCATCCTTTTAATTTCTTTTTGTTCTGAAGAGTTTCTTTTATTTTACAATTTCATTTATAAATAATAAAGAATGGAATAATCTTATTTGTTTGTTCATTCTTTAGAAATGTTTTTTGTTTGTTGGTTCTGGTAATAATTTCAAAATAGAAGAATAGACGGAAACAAAAAAAATCTTTTATGACGGAAATTCGTTTTTCTCTCTTGATGATGGCTTAGATTTTAATTGTTTTTATATCGTTTATGTGTATGTTTGTATCAATGTGTACCTGAATGAACAAAACAAAAACAAAAATATGGTGGATGGTCATCATTTGTGAAAATCATTCATTCATAAATTAACCGGTTTTATTTTTTTTTATTTTTTTGGTGGGCGCAAACAATGAAATAATAATTGTTAGAATAATTTTGTCAGGCCAAACGTATTTATCTATTTTCTGTTTAGTTTTCAATGAATAGAATATTCACTAACACCATATTTTTGTCTCTCGTTAAAATGAATCGTGTCCCAGTGAAAAATTTTTCAGAAAAAAAATCCTCCGATCTGTGAAATGATTCATATCTTCACACCACAAAAACTTTGAATCTCAAAATAACTTATTGTTCGAATTCAAAATTGAATAAAGACTTTTTGAGGGAAGTTTCATTCAAAGACATTCATAAATTGAATGTTTTAAATTTAATTTTTTAATCGTTGTTGTTATTAGAAAAATAATTCTTCAAAAAAAACTATAAAACTGTTTCAAAAAGAGAATTTCGGTGAAGAAGCCACCCAGCAGTTTTTTTTGTTGTTGCTGTACTTTGTTTTCCCATTTTACTTATTTGCTAGTTGAATAGAAATATCTGTTTTTTTTAAAATGAAATGCTTACACTATTTTTAGATGGAAGAAACAGAAAGAAACCTAAAATCTCCTTATTGTAAATGCTTAAGTTTTTTTTTTTTAAATGATCACAATGAAATCATTTTGAAGAAAACTAAAGTAACAAAAAGAAGCTACAATTGAAAAAATGCAGTTTTAAAATTCGAAAATATCTGTAAAATGAACGACATTGAAATTTGACATTAAGTTATTAGTAAAAAAATTTTGTGGTTTCTGTAGATTAGATAATTAAATTTTTCTCTTTGGCTTTGATTTTCAATTTTTTTTTTCAAAAGTAAACATTGAGTATGTTTGTTTAGTTTAAACTACAATGAATGAAAAAGAGAAAAGGCAGAATTAACTTTTTTTTTTTGAAGCACTTTTATCTTTTTTGAAGTTTGAATAATCATATTGAGATGTATACGATGTTTTTTTAATCATTCGTTTTATTTGCTGTTATTAAAAGCGATTTTTTTTGAGTTGGAAAAAAATTAATTTTATATTGAAATCGACTAACTAACCTGATGCAGTCTCTCTAAATTTCTCTTAATTTCTCCATTCAACTGATAGGTGATTGTTGATGTTTTTGATTTTTTTTTCCTATAAAGAATTTGCAATAATAAATTAAGCTTTGTTCTTGTTACATAGATGACATACACAGTTGTCCTTCAAATGAACCGCATGCATCTCGCATCATCGCTTGATGCACACAATCACAGGCGGATTCGCCTTTTATATAACACAACTGTTGTTTTTTCACAATTTTTTTTTATTCAGGAAATTTACATGAACACGAAGTTGTTTCTATTCAAAAAAAATTATTTGAAATTTATGTTTAGAAGAAGAAAAAAACAAGACAAGTATTCATCAAGTATTTAAATTATTTTAGTGATAAATTTTTTTTAGAAAACTAAGTTTCTTGAATATATTTTGTTTTTCTGGTTATTCTCTCTGCTTTTCAATTGTTAAACATGGTAACACCATTGTTTTTGGTTAAAAAACAATGTAAACCGTTTGTGGCTTGCTTACACAAATAAAAAAAACAACTATCCTCATCAAATATGAATCATATAACGATGCTTAAACTAATAAGTCGTTTTTTTTTGGTTTTGATTTTCAAAACGCAGTTGTCTTCAATGTATTGAATCTTCAGTCTTTGGTGTTTTTGTTTTCTATTGATATTTCAATTGTTGATTTGTTTTATTAATTCTATCAAATAGAAAAATATTGTTAAATTAATCAAATATTCAATTTTTATTTTATTTTTGTCTCTATCAAACTCATTTGAAATTGAGATAGAGACATGAAATCAATCGTGAAAAATATACTGCAGAAACAACAGCCTTGACAGGCTTAACTTCGTCCGCATTAATTAGATCAGAGATATTTTCTGATGACTAGCTTATTGATTAGTTGATACGTTCAGAGAAAATATGAGCTGAACTGTTAGTTTGATTGACTGGTTGACAGTTGACTTGACTTCTCTGATCACTAACACATGAACAAAAAAAAACGTCAAAAATCTAGCTTTCAAAAAAAAACGAGCTCGAAAATTCATCATTGTTCATTGTTTTTTGTTGATTGACTAACATGAAAAACTTAACCATTAAAGAATTTTATATTTTACACTCTCCAAAACTATAAAAAAAGACTAATAAATTTCTTTATCAAACAAAAAAATTCTGAAATATTTTTTTAAAAAAAAATGGTTCGGTAATAAATTTAATTATGATTTTTGTTCTATTAGTTTTAATCATTAAGCAAAACGAATCCACAACACTTGATGCTTTATATTTTTTAGAGTTGGATCAATGAAATCTTTGGTAAATGTTATAGTTTTTTTTATAAATAATTTTAAAACAAGTATTTTACTAAAAATACTGAATCATCACTAACCTGTAGTTGGAAGTTTTTTTTTTTGTTAAGTAAACTAGCTTTTTTTTATTAAGGGCATATATGATTGATAGTAGTCATTTTTATCCATAGTCATTGACAAGAAACATTGATAACAAAATCTTATTCTAAATATTCGACAGAAAAATAAATATTACTAATAGTACTAAACTAAATATATTTGCTGTTGGAAATTTGTTTACTCATACACCAGAAAAAAAACTCACTAAGATGACAGAAAATAGAATAACAAAACTAAAAATGAAGTTTTACTATATTGAGCCGTTTTGTTTTTGTTGCTTGCCTTTAAATATTATCATTCTGCAACTGTGTCAATTAACTTATGACATTACTTTTTTTTTTTGATTCGTGCATTGTGTATTTTGGGTTGTTTGGTAATATACCACGTAAACACACCACAAGTTATTGCACATAACATAAACTTCTCTTTTTTGAACAACAGTTTCTCAGTTTATTTTATTGTGGAGCTTAGTGTTATTATATTTTATGTATTTTTTCTCTGTGTTTGAAAGTTTCATTATAGAAGAAAAATTTTAAAACTTGTTTTAAAAAGTTTCTTTTTAAAATCGAACTGTTTCTCAGCACAAACAAGCACAAAACCATTGAGAACCATTGTTTTTATGGGTTTTCATTAATTTAGAAAAACAAAAAAAAACAACCACAACAACAATGAAAAGGGAGTTTTTCTTTTACGTTCGTGAAGCTTGTCATTTGAAGAAAAAAAAATGGAGCAAAAAATGATAGAAGATTGAGGCGTGAGCCATCACGCCACAAATTCAATCAATCGACAGAAATAAAACTTCCTTTTAGAAAAAAAAAAATCTGATGGTTATTTAGTTTTTGTTTTAAAACATTTTAATTATTTATTTTAATCTTTGTTATTATCTGATAAAATTTTAGTAAAAAAAATATCATATTTACATTTTGATGATAAATAAAAATTTTCTTTCTCTGCTGAAAATGACGTTTTCAACTACGTTGATAATTGAATTTTCTTTCTTTTAGTTATAATATTTATTGAATTCCTTTTGAACAGATATTTAAGTTTTTTATGATTTTATTATTAAATTTCTCGATAATCGAATACAATTTTCTATAGAAAAAGTAATAGTTTTTTTTTTGGAGAAAATCTCTATTTTATTTGAGTTTTTAAATGAATTTTCAATTAGTTGATAAATGAGCAATAATTGGGTAATTATTGTAAGTAAATTGAAACAGTCTCTATGTGGTTAAATTAGTTTTAGTTTATATGAAAAAAACAATCAATATATAATTCAGTTTTGATAAACAAAAATAATACTTAATTTCATACGATAATTAGTTTCCAAAATCACTTATACTATTTGATAATGATTAATAATAACGAAAACAAAAATACAAATACAGAACAAGCATCATATTGTGTTTTCAAAAAAATATTAATATGTTTATTCAACTTAAACTTTGTTTTTACATTAAAAAAATGAAAAATAGATCAATCAAGAACAAAAAAAAAAATCATTTAAGTTTAATAATAAAGATAATAACGATAACTCGATTCAGAGTTTAATTTTCAAACAGAATGGTCACTTTTAAAATGAGAATTATTTATTAATGTGTTTTTTTTGTCGCAGAATAAAAATAAGTGATGTTGGTAAAACACAACACTGCAATACAATGGGTTGAAAACAAAGCAATTAATAAACGTGTTAAGGTTTTTGTGAAAAGTCTGTCGATTTTTTACTAATATCTTTTACTAAAAACTTTCTAATATTTTCATTAATAATTTTTTCTGTTTATAGGAAAAGTTAAAGTGTTATGTGAGGTTTGCTTGAAAAAATGCTCTGGTAATGTACTTCGTGTGGGTAAAGTTTACTTCCATATTGATTGTTTCAAGTGCCATGGTAAGTGACAAGATGAAATATATTTGATCTTGAATTTATTGAAAGTTTTTTTTTGTTTTATCAATTTTTAGAATGTCATGAATCTCTAGCCAAAGGTGGTTTCTTCAGTCATTCGTTTAACAATAATACCAACTATTATTGTACTAAATGTTACCAAAAATCATTTGGAACCAAATGTGTGGCATGCAATGAATTTGTTGAAGGAGAAGTTGTTACTGCTTTAGGAAATACTTATCATCAAAATTGCTTTCGGTGCAATCGTTGCAAGTAATTGAATTTTTTTAAATTTTTTTTTGTTCAAAATTTGCTTTTGTTTAAAAAGGCAGCCCTTTCCGAGTGGTGAAAAAGTGACTTGGACAGGCAAAGAGTGTCTCTGCTCAAAATGTATTCAGATTCCCATAGTTTCCTCTGAGAACAGCGATGGATTGGTTCCAAGTAATATTACATTTGTTTTTTTCATGAAAATGATTGATTAAAACTTTTCTTTATCAAGTTTGCAACTCTTGTAATAAAGATATTTCTGATGGTCAAGCTTTGATAGCCCTTGATAAACATTGGCATATTTCTTGTTTCAAATGTGAAACCTGTGGCTGTATTTTACATGGTGAATATTTAAATAAAGATGGCAAAGTTTATTGTGAAAAAGATTATCAAGTAATTGATTGATTGTAACTATAAAACAATTTTTTAAAAATAATTTAAATATTTTTAGAAACAATTCGGCATTAAATGTCGTCATTGTGAGCGTTATATTACTGGAAAAGTTTTGCAAGCTGGTGATAACCACTTTCATCCCACTTGTGCAAGGTTTGTTGACGCTTTGAAAATTTTTTACTGAATTTTTGCAATTTAATTTTTTTGTTCTTAAAGATGCATTAAATGTGGAGATGTTTTCAGTGATGGAGAAGAAATGTACATTCAAGGTAATTTTTTTTATCGAATTTATTTTCAGTTTAATTTAGATATTTTTTAAGGTGAAGCTATTTGGCATCCGAAATGTGGACCTGGACCTGGAGAAAAAATTGATGAAATGGATATTAATACGGTATTATTAATTTTATTTTTCCATTTAATTGCTTGCTTGAATTTATGAATAATAAGTTTTTTTTGCATGCTTTTGTTTTGCATGGTGCCTCGATGACCTTCTAACTAAATGCTTAATGAAATACAGTATCAAAGAGCACCTACTCCTAGCATGTCTAGCTCATTATCCCGTTCTATTACTCCTCTTGGCTATTTAGGACAGCAGGTTTGTTCGTTATTTTAGATTTTTAAAAAATTTTTTTAAACTCTAGTTTTATAACTAAACTTGATTTTTTGTTTTTTTTAGCTAGATCAATCTAGTCCATATTTAGATAAAGATTCATGGACAAATGAACATGGCCGGCATTATGCTTACAGCTATTTGACAGCAGAACCAACTTTGGGTTATTTACGGAAACCAGTAGAACCAAGGCCTCCCAAATCACCTCAGTTTCATAAGCCTCCAGGTTCATTTTTTCAACTTTTTTGATCAAGTTTTCAATTTTCATTCAATCAGATTATAGTTATCGACGAAGTCGAACTTCTAGTCGTTCACCAAGACAAGGAATGCAAGCTATGATTCATCAAATGCAATTTTCTCATCCTAGACCTAAATCTCCATCAATGAATAATGAAGAACCAATTGAGCTATCGCATTATCCTGATGCAAAAAAACCAAATCCAAATGAAGTTGCCAAAATCGAAAGAGATGATTTTCCTGCTCCTCCAGTTAATTTTAGAAAAAAATTTTATTTAAATTTTAAAATTTTTTTTTTTTTTGTGGTAGTTTCCCTACACTGATCCAATTAGAAGAAAATGGTACAGCTCTAAAGATGATCTTGAAGATGAACCTAGCGAGAAGGAAAAAGATAAAAACTATGTTGATCCTCAGTTGAAAAAAGAAGAAGAAGAACTATCTAAAATAGCTTCTGGAATAGGAAAAGTTTTTTTGAAAACAGTCAAGGAGAGAGAAAATAAAATGGCTCATCGAAAAGCAAACATTGACCCAAGAAATGCCTCTAGAACTCCGTCAGCAAAAAACGAAATTAATGCTAGACTTAGATATGAAAATCCTGTTAATGCATGTAGGTTTTTATTTTTTTCAATCAATTTTTTTTCAAAATTCTTCTGCTACTTTTTCTTCTATCCGATTATTGTAGCTCCTTCTCGTGATCTAGATAGACCTAAACCATGGGAACAGGATGAATATGAACGAAATTATTTTTATCGTAACACTCAATTCACTCGAAGTCAGCCACATATAAATTATAATGGTATATTTAGAACTAAATAATTTTCTGGAGATCTAAAATAAACCCATGAAATTTTATTAGTGGTTTCTTCTTTGAGGCATGTACCAAAGCCAGGATACAGTCTTAGAAGTCGTACTGCCAATGTAATTGAGATTTAAAATTCTTAATTTCTAAGAAAAAAAAATTATATAATTGTGCATGTTTTGAATTTTTTAGGGCAATGAATACCCGTACACAGAAAAATATTTTGAAAAAACTCAAAGCATTGAATTCAGTAGCGGAAAATCGGATAGTAAGAATTTTTTCATAATTAAACTCATCAGTTTCATATTAAAATTTAGTTAATTCTAATCCTGTTTCGTTGACTGCCAGTCTCGACAACATCCGACCATCACGACAAAAGCCTACAATATTATATGGTTTGATAATCGAGTTTTTTTTAAAAACTTGAAAAATCTTATTCTCGAACAATAGAATCACAGCTCAAGTGGAACGTTTCGAACAACGCCGTTCTCTGAAGGCTTTGGAACATACCGCTACAACTCTTACAGCCCACATTTTCGAAGATCGATGCCCAACGTAAACTTTCATCAACATAGCAGCGAACCAGCAAGACAATATCCATATCATTTACTGGTGACATCAAACTATCGTTTACCTCCTGGTACTTATTCAATGTTTATACACTTTAAAGTTTATTTATGTTTTTTGAAAATAGATGTTGATCGTTGTCACTTAGAAAGACATTTACAGGTAACAAATTCAACTATTAAATCAATAAAAAAAATAACTAAGATTTTTGTTTAATTTTTCACTTTAAATTTCAGAATTCCGAATTTGAGCAAATATTTGGTGTAAATCGAATTGAATTTTATCATTTTCCTGAATGGAAAAGAAACGAACTTAAAAAACGAGCTAAACTGTTTTGAGATTCAACATAAAAATTTAAACTGAAAGCATGTTTGAACGAAGACTTTAAATCAATCACTGCCTTATATTCAATCGTTAAATATTGACAAAAAAAACTTCAGTCACAATCTTTTATTTTGCAAAGATTTTTAGTCTAGAAAACTTGAAAATATTTTCAAACGTGATTTTATTAATTAAATAGATAAGTTAAGTCATTATCATTTCGTTATATTTTTTAGAAAATTTCAATTAAAAATTTTACTTTCATTTATCTCAACAAAAAAAAAAATTAAACCAACAAAAAAAACAAAATTAAAAAAACTTTAACTTTTAGCTGCTACAAAATTTGAAAAAAATATTATTTAAAATTGATTTTCTTGATTCATTCATGTTATTTTAATAATAACTAATTTATTAATAATTTGATTTCAGTTTACTATTAAATAGAAGCTTATTTATTAGGTCAAGTCATTATATTAATATTTTTTTCAATATTTTCGAAACGTTCATGAAAGTTTTCGGAAGATATTGTTGACTCGGCTTAGTAATTAAAAACTTGAAAATTACAAGTTTAAAAAAATTATCAAGTGATAAATTGTTATCTGAATCAATTTTTTTGTAAAAGGTGACTAATTTTTCATTATTTAATTTCAGTTTTTATATTAATTTTTTTTAAATTTGAAAATTCACTCACGACAATAAAAAATTAATAACTGTTGTTGTTTTTTTTTCTATCGAAAAATAAATGTCATGAAAAAAACGTAAAGATTAACACAATCAAAGCGAAATTGGCGACTATTTTATTAAAACATTTTTAATAAATGCAAAAAAATGAAAAAATTGTTTTTTTCAATTAGAGTTTTTATAAAAGTTAAAGTTTAGAGTATGAGTTTTTTTTTTGATTTATATTTATCTATTGAAAGTATTTTTCATTCTATTAATAGTTTTCAGTGAAAGTTACTAGCTAAAAATTGTGGCAAAAATCCAGTAAACCAGATGTTTATGCATCTTCTGAATATGTTGCAGTTTTTTTTCTCTTTGTTTGAAGGGTAAACATTGAAGATTGTAACTTGCCAACAAAACACTGCGTTTAAATTTTGTGTTTTATCATTGTTTTCCACAGTTTCTTGAAATTTTCATTGTGTTCAGTTGCCCGCTTCTGTCTTGAAACTTTTTGATTAAATGTTTAATAAAAAAACAATAAATGTGCAGAAATTTTAATGAAAATTTCAAAAATTCAAATTCCGACAGTTCAATTCCAAATGTATTAAGAGCTCTTATCGCTTTAGAGCAAAATGCTCATAATGATAATGCCACAATACTGAGTTTATTGAATCAATGTATTGAAATGAAATCTATCCTAAACAAATTGATAGTAACTCATATTGATTCGAACGATTATGTCGATTCGCTTTACAAAAGAGCTGAACAATTACAGAAACATTTGAATACGTTCAAAAATATAATTTCAAAAGTCGATATTGGTTCAAATGTTCGAACAGATTTTGAAGAATTAGCTCTCAAATTTGAACAATATTCAAAAGAAAAATTCAAGTTTGAAGATGTTTGGAATGAAAGTATGCAAACTATAAAAATGGGCGAAGAAACTCTTGTTGAAAAATTGTTGAATTTGAACGAACTGAAACAATTAGCAGATGAAGCATACGAAAATGAACATTTTTTCGAGTTGAGACAGTATAGAAATAAATTTGATGAAGAATTCGACATTTTAAGTGAGTTGGTTCGTATGTGCGTTGAATGTGGAAAAAAATCGAAAGAAATCGGAAGTCAATTGTACAAGCATTTGGCAGACCTCGAACTAACCTTTCAACAGATTGTTCGAAGTTCTATGAACAAGATAAATGAAATTAAAATTTCTACAAATATAAAAACAATTTGATTTCAGTTTGAACATCAATAAAACCTCTTTTTAATTTTTTTTCATCATCTGCTGGTTTTTGTTTTTTTTTTATATCATTTCTTGTTGAAATTGAAACCTTTTTATATGCATAAAAACATGAAAAAACAAAAAAACTTGTGTAAGCAGTTATTTTTGAACATTTTTTTTAAAAGTTCCATTATGAATTTTTATTTGACTTGAATTTGCAAACAAATAAAAGTTTCAATTTGAAAAAAACCTAAAAAATCTCTAGTTTTCATAAAATTAAAAAAATTTCGTGTTTTTTAGGGTTATTAAAAATCAAAATGTGCCAAATTTAGAATTTTTTCTAAAATCTCTCATGGAAAAAAAACAACAACAATATTAAATAAAATTTACTTTTAAATGATAAACTTAAAAAAATTGAAAACATTTTTTATTCATAAGAATAGTTTTTTAAAAAGAAAAAAACGTTTGTGCTGATTTTAAATTAAAACTTTTCTTCTCATGCAAACTTGACAACGGGAAATTTTTTCTTTTAACCGATCAGCTTTCAAAGTCATCGAATCTGGTGTTTTGAACTGTTCGTAATGATCAATAACAGCTAACCAAAAACTGTAAGCAGTCGTATAATAATTACAACGTCCATGACCTTGGCATTCAATGAAAGGATTCGGTCGGAATTCTTGTAAACAAGATCCAGGAGATGATAGCGGCTGACCACTTCCTTCAGCTCCAGCATCTGTATTCTAGAATTATTCAAATATAAAAATTATATTTCATTATAAAATAAATTAAATGAAAAATTTAGTTTGAAACTCAACTCGTTGGGAGTTAAAAAACTATCAACTATAAAAAAAACTTGAGTCTTTCCAATTTTTCCAATAAATTCATGAATTTAACAGAATTAATTCGTACCATGAAAAAACTATAGCCAATCCAAAGACCGTCCCAACCATCAGGGCAACTAGGTATTACATTGCTCTGACTATGCATTGCAATAACTTGAGTTTGAGATTCACAAACAGAGCACCTGCTAATAAAACTTCTTATATTAGAGCCTTCAATAGGTCTCATATCCATAGGCATTGGTTCTGATGTACTCAGCCAATAACTATAGTCATTTCTTGATGCGAAATTGCAAACATTATTTAAACCACAAAACATGTAAGGCATTGTACTAAATCGCCTTAAACAACTTCCTGGACTACCCAAATCTTGCCCATGAGCCCTAAAAATAAAATAAAATTTTTGAATTACTTTGGTATTTAAACAAAAGTTTTAACAAACCTTTCATTTCCCATAATATATAACAATGAATATCCAGACCACATTAACGTTGTGTTAAATGGACATTCCGGATCTTTAACAGCTTGACTATGTCTAATAAATTTGATAATGAAATCAAAATAATTAAGATCATTTTTTGTTATCTTCATACTTTGTAAAAAAATATCCTATTGATGACCTTTCACCAGAACTCGCTCCTTTCAAACCCACATCTCCAGAGTCTCCTACTGGACCTGGCAAACCACTAGTTCCTAAACTTAATTTTTATTAAAAAAGAAATATAATGAAAAAACAAACCAAAAAATCCTGAATCTCCTTTCAATCCTTTTATACCAACTGGACCAGAAATTCCAGGTAAACCATATGAGCCTCTATCACCTCTCAATCCTTTAAAACCTGCAACTCCAGGCCGTCCTTGAAGGCCCATTACACCTCGATCTCCCATAGAGCCTATGCAAATTATTTTAAAAACTATTATTTGTTCAATCTAATATATTCAAACCTGTTTCGCCTTTGATGGCCAATTGGTTTTGATAATCTCCTGGAAATCCTTTGCTGCCTTTAATTCCTTTAGAACCATATACACCAACCATTCCTCTTGCACCAGGGTCACCAATAACTCCTTTTTGACCGGGAAAGCCAATGAGACCCATTTCACCGGTTGGTCCTTTAAACCCTGGATTATCGAAAAATTGAAAAAACTAAATTTGAAATTTAAAAATTTTTTTTTAACCTTTTTGCCCCGGCAACCCAGGAAATCCCTTAAAATTAAAAAATTTAAAAAAATGAAATTAGTTGAAATCAACGAACGATTAGTCCTTGAGTTCCTGGATATCCTGGTTGACCTGGAAGTCCGACCAAACCCTGATCACCAATTTGCCCCTTTATACCAGGATATCCAGGTAATCCCGAAAATCCCATTCCACCATTTAAGCCAGGAAGACCTATCAAAGATTTTTGAGCTTGTAAAACTTGTTTAAAAATTCATAATTTTTACCGGGAACTCCAGGAAAACCTCGATCTCCTTTGTCACCTTTGAGTCCAAAAAGAGATCTTCCATCTCGTCCAGGAAGTCCTAGAAATCCATTTTCACCAGGAATACCGCGATCACCTTTGACCAAATCTATGCCTATTTTTAGATTGTTTAAATTGATATGTTAAATCTCATTTTACATACAAGTTATATTAGTGACTATTCCTTTTATTCCTTTTGAGCCCTAAATTAAAAAAATCAAGAAAAAATGAAAAAAAATTTGAACTAGATAAAACTTTATTTCCTTTCCATCCTTCTCCTTCTCGAAACCAGGAAACCAAAACCAGAACCAATAATCTCTTTCTATTGATACCTTTTTTTGAAATTTAATAAAATATACTTTTCGTATAACAAAAATATTACCTTGTAAGCCAGGAAACCCCGAGTCGCCATTTAGTCCTAATTTATTTTTAAAAAATGCTTCAAAAAATTTAGATAAATTATTTTCACCTTTTAGCCCAGGTATTCCATTTGGACCAGGATCGCCAAGGTCTCCTCTTGCTTGAAATTGAAAAGAAATTCCTGACAAAAAAAATTATTTGCAAATTCAAAACTTTATTAAATTTAATTTGAGAAAACCTGGATCTCCTGGCTGTCCATCAAGTCCATTAGCACCGGGTGTACCAGCAAAACCTTTGATAAAAAAAACTAATTTTAAAAGCCTTACGCTATTTAAAATAACCTTCATTTCCTTTCTCTCCAGAACTTCCTTTTAGACCAAAAATTCCGGGGTCGCCTTTCATACCCGGTAAACCTTTTTCAAAAAATTATTTGAAGCTTAATTAAAAAAAGAAAAAATTACCAGCGATTCCAGGGTAGCCAGGTCTTCCAGACTTTCCTGGAAAACCAGACAAGCCAATTGTTCCACGTTCACCAACATTGCCATATTCTCCTTAAAAATTTGAAATATTTTTTTGAATGTTAAAATTTTAATTTTCTAACCTTTTTCACCCGCCAACCCATAATCTCCAACATCACCAATCATTCCTTTATCGCCAGTGAAACCAATAATACCATTTAATCCCATGTCTCCTTTTTGTCCCTTCGGACCCGGGAAACCACTTAATATTTGTCCAGGCTCACCTCTGGAACCTTTTTTTTAAAATAACAGCTATTTAACGTTTCCATGCTAAATGGCAAACCTTTAACGCCTGGAATTCCTGGTAAACCATTTTCACCAATGAAACCTTTTAAACCTAATGAAGAACTATTAAAAATTTATTTTCAATTAATATTAGGTATATAACCAGTTACTCCCGTGTTTCCTAATTCTCCTTTTAAACCCTTGGTTCCAGATAATCCGGGTGGACCAGGTTGTCCAGGATCACCAGAACTGCCAGTTTCTCCTTTATCACCAAAAACTCCTGGTAAGCCATTCAATCCAGGAACACCCTCATTTCCAGAATCCCCTTCAATAAAGTTCGGTATGAATAAGAGTTATCAAATAATTAAATACCTTTCAAACCAGTCGCGCCTCTACCACCAGGAAATCCAGGATCTCCAGGAGAACCAAAATTTCTATCTCCTTTTGAACCATCCAAGCCATTAAGACCTTGAACACCATTTTTTCCACCTCTTCCAGGTAAGCCTGGAATTCCTTTCAGTCCAACATCTCCTTGCAAACCCTAATTGAAATTTCTCAGTTTTGATAAAAAATTCATTCAATCAATTTAACAAACCTTCAAACCAAATATTCCATTAAGACCAGGATAACCCATTTGCCCTGTTTCTCCTTTTTCGCCTAAAGAAAACGAATGCATCAAATAATGCTTGAAAATTAAAAACTATACCATCGATTCCAGGAGGGCCAGGCTTACCAGGCAAGCCTCTTGGTCCGAAATTAGAGATTCCAGGCTCTCCCTTTTCTCCTTTGAAACCGTGTAAGCCTTCAAAACCAGGATCGCCTTTTGAATTTATAAAATTGAAAAGTTTGATAAGTACTGAATGAGAGCAGAAGAGCGTACCTCGAAAACCAGGCAAACCTGGATCTCCGTAATCTCCTATCGATCCAGGATAACCAATTTCTCCGAGATTACCTGGAAAACCTTTAGAACCAGGAAATCCTGGTACTCCTGGTAAACCCATAATATCATTTTGTCCTGAATCTCCCATTTGTCCCTGTTTGTGAGTTTTAAATGAAAAATGTTTCGACTGGATATCGAACCTTTGCCCCAGGATAACCAGGCAAACCGGGTTCTCCTGGTTTTCCCGCTAAACCAGGTCGTCCTCTTTGACCAGAGTCTCCAGGAAATCCTCGATGACCTTAAATTTTAAATTAAATTATTCAAGTTATAAAATATAAAATTAGACCTTGATATCCCACAATTCCAGGTTGTGAAAGTCCATTCGTACCAGGATCGCCTTTTAACCCAACTAAACCTGGCAACCCGTTTTGACCATCAATACCAGGAATGCCTAAACGAATACAGATATAATTATGTATTAACTATGTAATTTCATCAAGTTTTGTTGTACCTGCATCTCCTGGTTCGCCTTTTTCACCTAAATCTCCAAAATCTCCAGGTCTTGCTTTTACAATAGGGATTTCAGTTTGAAACCAATCTGGTCTTGAATAATAATCGCCTTGCTCTCCTATTATAAAATATAAAAACCAATTTGAATTCTATTTCATTGTTATCAACCTTTTAAGCCTTCATCTCCTTTGTCGCCTTTTTGTCCTTTTAAACCAGATTGACCTGTTCAAAAAAGCTATTTATTCTAGGATTTAAAATAAAAAAACGACCTTGCAATCCTGGTAAACCGACAACAGTGTTGCCTTTTTCTCCCTTTACTCCAGAAACTCCCGGCAAACCTTAGAAAAAAGAATCTTAAAAAAAACAAGTTTGATAATACTGACCTTCCAGTCCAGATAACCCAGGTATGCCTGGTTCTCCAAAGTTGCCCTAATCAATTTTTTTAAAAAATTTTTACTAATAAAATAATATTCTGACTTGATCTCCTTTCAAGCCAACTAATCCATTCAATCCTGGCAAACCCATCAATCCTTAAATTCATTTTTAAATATAACTATTAGAAATAACAAATATTATTTAAAACCATCAAGTCCGGGTGTTCCTGGTTCGCCTCTTGATCCATTATCACCCTTATCTCCTTTGGCTGGAATTATACTAGGAATAATCAGTTCTCCAGTTTCTCCTTTGACACCCCTTTGTCCTAAAAAAACCATGATTAAATAACAAATTTGTATTTTTAAAATACCGTCTTCTCCAGGTACACCATTATTTCCTTTGCTTCCTTTAATTCCAGGAAGACCAGGCATTCCTTGATATCCTTTTAAACCTATTCGACCAACTTCTCCACTAAAACCGGTTGCTCCAGGAAAACCTATTTTTTTTAAATTAATTGAATAATTACAAAGTTTCCAAATTTACCATTTCTTCCATTTTCTCCTTGATCTCCTTTTTCTCCATTCAATGCTGGATAACACGTTATACAATCATCTCCTTTTTGACCTATTTCTCCTGGTTCACCTGAAAACCCATCGGATCCAGGATCACCTAAAAAACCCAAAAAAAACTTTAAAAAAAAATTTTAAATTTTGAGTTTACCAAAATCTCCAGGCTCTCCTCTCAGTCCTCGTTCTCCATGTTTTCCTTGTTTGAGAACACCTTGTCCTGGATAACCAGGGTCACCTAATTTTCGAATAGAAAAAAATTTATTTAAAATTTGTTTTTTTGTTGGCAAAAAATATTGCTTTGAAAGTTAACCATTGGTAAAAAAAATGAAACATTAATGTAAAAAAATAAAATATCGCTCAATTTAAACTGAAATTTTTGCTAAACAATAAAAAATGAACTTTATTTCTAAACAGCTAAACCGATTGTTGCGAATAGGAGAGGGGAGCTCAACTTTCTAATCAATTTTTTTCAATCATCAGAATCCTTCAGAAAAGTCGAAGATAAAGTTTTTATTGTTGAGTTTGCTCTTGTATCGGTTTCAATTTTCTCACGAAAAGATACCAGCTGAGTAAAAGTTTTTTAAGCAGCTTCTCCAAAACCTTCTTGGTTGATTCAGTTGACTATTTTGATAAAAAAACATTTAAATTTGTATTTTTGAAAAAATGATTATCAAAAAATAATTTGAAAAATTTGATTGATTCAAAAATTGATAAAAAACATGAATTTTCAGACAAATCCAAACAAACTAAATTGAAAAATTATTTTCAAATAAAACGAATAACGGACAAATTATTTTAGCTAACGCTTTCCAAGTAGGCGAGATATGGGCTCGAAGAGTTATGAACGAAAAATATTCCTAAAACTGTAGTTTCAATTTTATTTGAACGCTCACCTCTATCTCCATCAGCACCTCGGATTCCAGGTATTCCAGGTAAGCCGTTCAATCCAGGATTACCTGGTTCCCCGCGTGGGCCAACAATATTTTCCCCTTTCTCTCCTCTTGATCCTTTCAAACCCTGAAATAAAAAACGCATTTATTTAATGTTAAAAATCAATAATATTTTAAAACTACTTGTAAGCCCGGAAATCCAAATCTACCAGGTAAACCTCGCAAGCCTGGCAATCCATCATCTCCCCGATCACCAGGCAAACTTATTCCTGGTGGACCAGTAACACCTGGTAACCCAGGAAGACCAGATTCTCCAGGATTTCCCATATATCCCATGTATCCAATAATTCCAGGTTCTCCAAAAGAACCAGGAATTCCGCTATCCCCAACTGGTCCTTGAATTCCAGGCGGACCAGGTAATGGAACTCCAATATCAATTAGTTTTCCTTTTACACCAGGATCGCCTTGTGTTCCTGTTCTTTAATTTCCAATAATAAATAGAATAAACTTAAATTAAATTTTGAAATTTTAAAATAATTTACCGTCCAGATGAACCAATATTTCCACGATCTCCCTGCAAATTTTTTTTATTATTTTTGAAATATTTGATACTAATGAATGTCTTACTTTAATGCCGGGTAATCCTGCTATTCCTTCAAATCCTGGTTCACCTTTTTGCCCTTTATCACCAATCGCTCCCTCTTGACCAGGTTGGCCTCTTTCACCCTAAATTTATTGGTTTTTTCAATCAGATAAAAATTTTGAATTTTAAAAAAACTTACTCGACTTCCTTCATCTCCTCTTTCTCCTTTTTGACTTTGAAATCCTTTCGGTCCTTTTAAACCCTACTCAAATAATTTTAAAAAAAAAAACATTTATAATTTCAATTTATTACATTTAATCCTTTTAATCCAGTTTGACCTTTTATTCCTTGGATTCCTTTTTCACCTTTCTCTCCTTTCTCACCCTGAATTATTTTTTAAGAGAATTATGTGAAATTTATAATAATTGTTTAATACCTGCTCTTTGATGGTTTCGTTCTCTTAATAGATGATGAAACAATAAAATATTTTTAAAATAAAATTTAAAAAAATTAAGTTTAATTTACTGATTGATAAAAAGACAACATCTCCTGGTGAGCCTCTTTCGCCTTTTTGTCCCGCAACCCTTGAACTGTATTGCCTAAAATAAAATAGTATTTCACTATTTTTCATTCTTTTGAAATAAAATAAAATAACCAGAGGGTCCTCGAGGACCCGTGTCTCCCATGTCTCCTTTTATTCCCTAAATAAAAAAAAAAAAAATTAAAGTTGATAAAATAAATTTCGATTGAAATTAAAAACTGACTTTTCGCCCAGGATAACCAAGATCTCCTTGATCACCATAAAGACCTTTTTGACCAGGAAAACCATCCGAACCTCTTAAACCAGGTACACCTTGATCGCCTTTAATACCAACAGAATTGTATCCTCCTTCTCCAGGATCCCCCTGGTTAGAAAAAAATAATTATCAAAAATAAATAAAAATTTTTAACCTTTAATCCTGGTGGCCCTAAAGGCCCTAAAAATCCTGGAAGTCCAGGCATTCCTCTACTTCCAGGATATCCGGGTCTTCCATCAGTACCTAGTTTTGAAAAAATCTTGGAGCTATTTTATTTGAATATTTATTTTTTTACTTGCCATTGCATCCATCAATACCCGGTGCTCCCGTTTCGCCAGGATGTCCAAAAGATCCCTTTATCAAAAAATAATTTTAAATTTGTTTGAAAAACTTTTCAAAACGCACTGCAACTCCTTTAGGTCCTTCAAATCCCTGAACTCCAGCGTCTCCACGAATGCCTTTCAACCCAAAATTTCCAATATCGCCAGATGAGCCTTTAAAACCCTTCATCCCTTTAAGACCAATATCTCCAAAGGCTCCTGGTTGGCCTAAATAAAAAAATGAAGTAGACAATCTATAATAATTAATTTTTATTAATAATGAAAATACCTTGAACTCCTCTTAGCCCAGGGACTCCAGGATTTCCCTTTGAAAAATCGAATTTATTCAGTGAATCAGAAACAAAATTAAAAACATCATTACTGGTTCACCATTTGATCCCACACAATAGCATCGAGATGACGTGCAGTGACAATCCTATGGAACAAAACATTTCAAATTAAAAACTGCTTCAAAAGCGGATTGAATTTTATTTTTTAATTTTGCTGAATAAAAAAATTGAATAGTCTTTATTTCTTTAAATTTAAGTTTTTAGAAATGAGTTTTATTTTAGTTTTTGTCCCTCAAGTGGTAAAATTATTATTATAAGGCAGCAATAGTACACCATAGATACAAAACACTTTCAGACATGTGTTTTTGATAATGGATATTTGTTTATACAAAAAAATGGGTTCTTCCAGACATCATTATATTGTTGAAAATAAATAGAATTTGGTTAACAAAACAACATTCGTCTGCTTTTTATCTTTTTGTTTTATGAAAAAATAGAAATGCTTGGAAAAACACTCTATGTGAAGCCCACTGTTCTGAACATAGAATAATGATGATTGATGCTATTATTAGTTCTTTCTTATCAAATGTAACATTTTGAATGCCTGGCGCCAACAACATTTCTTTTTCTTCAAACTGAATCTTGTTAATCAAGTGAATTTGAAAAAATCTCAATTTTTTACAAGTTTAAATATATGACACTAATCAATAAATGAATAAATTGTTGAATTAAACTTGCTGATTATTCATATGCTGAAAAAGTTTTCATGTCAAATCACAGCTTGGAATTGAACGTTTCAACAGAATATGCGATTTTACTTTTCTTTGAGAATTTTTTCTTCAAAAACATTAAACAACTTTTTCAAGAAGTGAATGGCTGTGATTGATGATTTTTCTTTTACCATTCAACCAGATTTATTACAGAATTGATTTTGTTTTACCAACAATAAATATTGATGAAAATTAAGTTTAAAAAAAACTGAAACACTTGTTGATTTTCGGTTAAATTATTAATAAACAAATAAAAAATAAATAAAAATACCTTGGTATTTTGGGCAAGATTGAGATGAATCAAAAATGAAACTATCAAAAATTTGAATGTCAATGAGCAGAATGTGAGTTTCATTTCACTTCAATAAATTTAAGTGATTGGTTGATAGAACTGATTTTAGATTCAATCTGAAAACATGATAGCTTTAAAGAATTTTTTATGAGATTAGATAATAAGTTGACTAGAAAATTTTCACGAGTGCTAATTAATTTGAAAAATATTTTTTTTATAAATATTGTTAGAAAGAGAAAAGAAAAAAAATCATGAAAAATAGGTTTGATAACATAAAACTGCAATAATCATGTTGAAATTATCGGCAAAAGAATACAAAATAAACTTCACCAAAGCCTCAGATGCACATAGACGCGCTAACGCACTTGATCCAAACTACTGTTGAGAAGTTTTTTTTTCAAAAAAAATGTTACCAACCATCACTGTCGATATGGGCGTTCAATTCCCATGAAAGTAGAGGATTTTTTCTCTGTTTCAGGTGGGGCTGAAATCATAGTTTTTTTTTTTCTTCGACTGGCGGCGTGCTTTTGACTTTGACTTGGGAAGAAAAGGTCTTTCTGGTGCAGCCACGCCTGAAGAGTTCAAGCCTGTCATAGAGCCTCCGCGCTGCATCTTTTCATGTTTTTCATGTGTGTGTGTGTTTTAGTTTCTTGATGCTTTCGATGCTTTTGATGATTTGAAAAAAGATTACAAAAAGCGGCAAAAGCTTAGAGCCAATCTGAACAAAATCACCTACTGTATAAGATTTTGGTTGTTGTTGCTGTTGATGAGGATGTCGACAACGGTGATAATATTCACCAATGATGCTGGTTTTTTTTCTCCTTCAATCTTCTTCCTACTTTAAACTGTGTTTCGTTCTTGGTGATTGACTCAATTACTCTAGTTAGTTGGTAACGTCACTTTCACATCAAATGAAACGATCATCAATCGGTATTTGATTTATCTAATTTGTTGTTGTTGTTGTTACACATTTTCATCCCACCTTCATTCTGTTTTTTATTTTATTTTATTTTGTTCAAAGTTAAAAAAAAGAAAAGAAAATTTGGTACTCATCATTGTTTTCAAATTTTCTTTTCCCAAAAGTAATCGATAAAAACTTATTGGTTTTGGAAATTCGATTCCAAACCAGGAAAATTTTACTATTGGAATAGTTGGACATCAACAGAAAGATTTGAGCTTCTATAAAAAAATGACTTGATTTCAAATTCTAAAAACATTCTTGTTTTCAATAAGAAAAAATTCAATGCTGCCTATTTCATTCAAGAAAAATAATCAAAAAGCTGCCATTTGATGGGTTCTTGCCTCCTTAATTTAGTTTATTCTTCTATGATTTAATAAATTGTTTTTTTTTTTGTTTTTTTTTCAATTATCTTGGAATATTCTTTGAAATCCTGCCTCAAATAAATATAGAAAATAAAGGATTAAAATATGCATTTTAATTCAAAAAGTGTTCAGCAAAAAAAATGTTTTTCAATTTTAAATTTTTTACCGATGTTTTTCCATTTAAATAACAAGTTTTTAAAATGGTAGGTCTTAACATAAAAAACAACTCCACTAACAATTAATTCGATTTCCGTTTTTTTCTCAATTCGTCAATTTTTTTTTTTTTTTTGTTTCATGAAAATTAAAACATTTTGAAGGTTTTCAATTTTCGTTGTGTTTATTTTCACAATAAAATCTGCCAATTGTAATGTAAGTAAACATTTTATTATTCATTTTTTTAGTGAAACTTTATATGCAATGTTCGCGCCTTTGCACATAGTTCAAAATAATCATGAAGACAAAAAAAAAACTTAAAAAAAACTTCGGCCATGTCAATGATATTTTTTTTACAATCAATAATCTCTATCAAAGTATTTTAAACATTGCTGAACCGTTTGGGTTTTATCAATTGTGCATCAAATTTTTTATCGTTGTTTTTTTAAAGAAAAAAAATGAATTATTTCTTCTATTTTTTGATAAACAGTTTTTCGTATGAGAATCATGTGTTTATGGCCAATTTTTTTTTGTTAAGCGGTGTCGGCATCGTTTACAAGGATATCTTTTTAAAGGAAATTATTGAAAATCGATTGGTTTTATTTGGAGAAACTTCTTCAAGCAAATCAACCCTTGTTTGAGTTTTGTTTTCTATTATCAATAGCTTTAGAGTGAAAAAAAAAATTGGAAATTAATTAATATTTGAATGTTTTTATACTTTAAAGAAAATGTAAATAAATCTGTAAAGGTCAAATTGTGATATCATATGGTTCAAGATGAATCTAAACTGGATTCAAAAATGTTTGATATAACACTTGATTACTATCAAAAAGTTAGTTTTTCAAAAAAAAAATGAATGAACTTCACAATGATTTCTAGCAATAATAATAATATTAGATTGATTTCTCTTTAAATCAAGTCACAGTTTTTTTGACCGATTGAAAATGTTTATTGTACAATTTTTCTGAAATTATTTAATCAAAATAAAAAAAGATTTGCCTTATTTTTGAAGAAATTTTTAAAACTTTCAGATCTTATTTTTTTCAATATTTTAAAAAAAAATAAAAATTCTCCTGTTTTTTTTATATTCCAAGTTTCCAACAAGTTTCCTGTTTTTTTTCTGTTTAATAAACCATACATAAAAATATCATGCAATAAATAAAATTAAATGAAGTTGAACAAGATGGTTGAAAACATCTAAAAAAAATCATAACAAGAAGACCAGAAGTATTTATTTTTACAAAACGGAAAAAAACTAATTCAGAAGTTTCAGTATAAATTTTGTATAAACAAATTTCTATTTTTTTTTACACTTTAAGAAAACGAGATTCTTTCTGATGGTTTCGGATGGATGGATGGATGGGTGGGTGTGCATGATAATAATTATACACATCTCAAACATTAAAAATTTTTAGAACACACACACAGGCATAATGTTCTTCAAAAAGTATTTTATTGTATTTTTGAAACAAGAATAATTTCTTGAATATTTAGCATTAAAAACTCAAAAATCCGAACACGCCATTGATTTTCAGTTGATCATTTGAAGAATTAATCTTTTAATAAGTTATCAAGTCTTTTATTCACAGGGTTATAACAATAAAAAGAGTTTAATTTTGTTTGATACAATTTTTTTCTTTTCAAGTGATGGATCTATAGAATTGATTTAGATTTTTGTTTTTTATTTATTTTAAAAAAGAGTAAAATTAAATTTAGATTTCAGTAATTATTTTATATTTTTCAACAAATTTTATGATTTAATTTTTCTTCTCTAAAATGAATCATCTAATTTTATCAGAAAAAAGTACCAAACAAATGTCTGAAAATTTTAATTTATGTTTATGTGAAAATCACATAATGAGAAAACACTAATAAATCAAAATCTTTTCATCTTTCGTTTTTATGTTGATAAAAAAAAATCGAGCATATATTTTGAGGTCTACTAATTTTTTTGTTAATTATTTGCCTCTGGAAATCTCATGCTGTTGCTTTTTTCAAATAAAAAAATGTTAATAATCAATATTAAACTATATTTTGTTTTATTTAATTTTTTTTTCTATTTTAATTGAAAACAATAATAATTCAAAAAAACTCAAATAGATCACAAATTCTTATTTAATCAGCTGTGTCAGAGTAGGTATATACTTTACTAAAATATTTAGGTTCACTCGAGAAAGAGATAATTTTTTCAAAGGATCGGTTTCTTAATCAAATCGATATTTCAAAAACCTAATAGAGAAACACCATCTGGGAAAATCAATGGCAGTAATATAAAATCTGTTTATGTTTGCGTTTTTTTTTTTTTTTTTTTGTCGATTTATGTTTCAATGGTTAAGTTTGGGTGCACCACCCAATAAGTAGTCGAATGATATTGCAGCACGCCGAAGTTTGATCAAAGAATTCGGATATAAATATCTATATATTGATGAGGTGGTTATTTCTATTAAATTAATTTTGTGAATTTGAAATGAGAAAAAATTGAAATAAAAAAATTCTGAGTTACAAGTCTTATTATGGAAAAAAAATCCGGTGCTTATTTGCATTGGAAGAGGAAAAAATTTTTGTCTTGGCATGCTTTTGGAATTATTTATTTGTGTTTTGCTTTCAAAACACAAATAAAACAAGTCAAGATTTAAAAATAACTTGAATTTTTGTTTTAGAATAAACAATAGAGAATTATCATCAGCTTTAAGTTTAATTTGTTGTTTTTTTAAATTTTGATGTTATCCATGCTACATTTTTTGTTTTGTTTTCTTCACTGTTTAAATTGAGTTTATAACAGTATTTTCTACAACACATACAAACACACACATACATTTGAACTGTATATTAAGGAGATAGCCCTTGATGTTGTGGGTGGCATCGGTGCTGGTTTGTTTTGAGTTTTTTTATTCAAAAGAATATTTAAAAGATTATTTAAATTTTTTTTTAAAATCAAAACACTTACATAAAATTCAATGAGATTTAAAAAATTTAATTACCGCAAATAAGCAGCGGCTTATCACCAAGAACTTGGAGTATTTTTTTCAGAATTTGTCATTATTGTTAATCGAATTGATCGGTTATTTAAAATAATGAGAACAATTTTTGACATTCGGTATACACGTTTATTTGTTTTATTATATTTAGTTAAAATAAAGCTAAAAATATTTTTAACAAAAAGTTCTCAAATGATCATATTGAAAAGGCGACTATTGTCGAAAAAGTTTTCTCATTTTCAGGATTGAATTTTTGTTGTTTAATCTTCAAATTTGATTTATACATCTGATTGAAAAAATAACATATGCTTTTTAAAGCTCTCATACAGTGAAAACGTTTGTTTTAAAAAAATTGTAGTTTTTATAGTTAAAATAATAAAATTTGAAAATTTTATTTTATATTTATAAAAAATTATTTTTTTGAATTTTTTTTTAACTAGAATGATCCTTTCACGCCTTATTCATCTACAAATTTAAACACCAATTATGAACTAAATTCTTGGAATCGTTTAAACAATCTTTGCACACAGCAGAATTGTAGGTCCACCTATCCGGGTTGTTTATGTGATCCAACTAGTCTAGATCCGGATGTGATTTGTTGTTGTTGCAACCAGTATAAAAACAATACTCAATCAAAACCATGTTCTCAAAGATCATGCGTTTCGTCAAACTGCCATTGTATTGGTGAAAAAGGATCAAGGGTAATTAAATGAAAAACTATAATTAATCATCATTTTTGAAATTAAAATTTTTAAGGGTCCACCAGGAATCCCTGGACAAGTCGGTGTTCCAGGTATGCCTGGTCATCCTGGAATTGAGGGTCTCTCTGGAGAAATGGGACAAAAAGGAGAGAGAGGGCCGGAAGGTCCACGGGGTCCAAAAGGAGATCGTGGAAAAATGGGAATGCCTGGTATAATTTTAAAAATTAAAAAAAGTACTTAACGCTAGTTTTTTTCAGGTTTTCCTGGAATTCCTGGTTTACCGGTATTTAAATTGTTTTATCACTAACCAGTCATTCAAATTCAAACTTTTTTTCAAGGGATTGCCAGGTGCACATGGCTCGAGAGGTTTACCTGGTTTAGATGGTTGTAACGGAACCGATGGTGTTCCAGGCTCTCCTGGTCAACCTGGTTTACATGGATCTCCTGGATTTCCTGGTTCGATAGGACCAAAAGGAGAGAAAGGAGAACCCGCTATAACATCTGCTGAAAAAGGACAGAAAGGTGAACCGGGAAGAGATGGAACAAATGGTCTTCCAGGAATGCCGGGACTTAGTGGGCCTAAAGGAGATCAAGGATTTTCAGGTTCTTCGGGAATGAAAGGAGACAAAGGGGACATGGGTCTTCCTGGACTCAAAGGCAATATGGGGTTTTGCTACGAAGGTCAAAAAGGAGAACCTGGTGAAAAAGGAAAGAAAGCCATTTGCAAAACTTATGAAACTTCTGCGGGCAGAAATACTACAGAAATAATAAAAGGACCAAAAGGCGATAAAGGAGATAAAGGTGAAATGGGTCCTAAAGGAGAAACAGGTTTTGATGGAGAAGATGGCAGAATTGGAATGCCTGGGGATATTGGAGAGAAAGGAGAAAAAGGTTCTCCAGGTCCTATGGGACCTAGAGGAAAAGAAGGTTATCCTGGAGTTCAGGGTTCTATCGGATATAAAGGAGACAGAGGTGAATCTGGTCTTTCCGGAAGAGTAAGCACAACTATTTGGAACAATGAAACAATCTATTTGACGAATATTTTTTTTATAGGAAGGAATAAAAGGTGATAAAGGCGAAATGGGACCAATAGGATATTCTGGTGAAAAAGGAATTCAAGGACCACCAGGCTTGCCTGGTGGCTCAAGAGGAAGACCTGGACCATCAGGCCCACCTGGTCCAAAAGGCAGTATTGGTTTGCCTGGATTACCTGGTGTTCCAGGAATTAAAGGAGATATAGGTCCAAGAGGTCCTCCCGGACCACCAGGAGGACAGGGATTACCAGGATCACCTGGTAGAGAAGGACCGATGGGCTTCAAAGGTGAAAAAGGAGAATCTGGTTTTCCTGGAAAAAATGGAGAAAATGGTCAATCTGGAATGCCTGGTCTTCCTGGCCCCAAAGGAGAGCCAGGACAAAAAGGGGATCCAGGTTTCAGCATAACAGGCCCTAAAGGGTAAAAAACTGTTTTTTGAACCGAAAAAACTAATGTTCAGTTATCTTTTGTTCTAAATTCAGTTTGGATGGAATGAAAGGCTTGAACGGTATACCTGGTTCTAGAGGAGAAAGAGGTCAAAAAGGCGAAAGAGGAATACCAGGTAACATTTTTAAAATACTGTTTTTGCTCTGGATATTATTTTAATAAACCCAAAAATTCAAGAATTCAAAAATTTCACTTATTTTTACATATTTAAAATTTTAAAAATTGAGAAACACATCTCTCAAAATTCTTGTTCGCACTTCTACTGAGCCGATTTTTTTCAATTAAAAAGGTTTTTTGTCTTCAAATTTATAATTATTTATCATTTTTAAATTTTTCACATAAAAATTATTAAAAAAACGTTTTTTTAATTAGGCTTATGTAACACATCAGTAAATAGTGAAATGATTTTTTAAAATTTAAATAGTTATATTGAGTTCGAGCCATTAAACCATATTTGTTTTAAATGCTAAAAATTTGATATGATTAAATTAAATTGTAATCAAACAACAGCATTCTGTCATCAATTGATTTTTTTTGTTCTTTAAAGGTGATTCTAAAGATGGAATTCCTGGTCCTCCTGGACCACCAGGACCAAAAGGTTTTTTTTTCAAAAAAATAAATGAATTCATCTTTATCAAATTTTTTTTAGGAGAAAAAGGTTTTGCAGGTTTGAGTGGTCGTCCTGGCTTTCCTGGTATTCCCGGAGCTAAAGGTTTTAAAATTTTTCTTTAATATTTTGAATTTGAATTTTTTTTTAAAATAAATAAAGGTGAATCAGGGAGAACTTGTCAATCTTGTATACCTGGAACTAAAGGAGAAAAAGGTGAACGTGGAAGAGATGGAGTGTCTGGTTTGCAAGGTTCTAAAGGCGATCCAGGCCCTAATGGTCCACTTGGACCAAGAGGTAGTTTTTCTAAAAAATGAGAAAACTGCTCTTAAAATATATTTTTTTATTTAGGCGATGATGGCTTACCTGGTCTCTCTGGGCTGAAAGGCGATCATGTATTAATGAAATGTTTTGATTTCTTGTTTTCATTTTCTGAAATTTAGGGTTTACCCGGGTTTTCAGGCAGAGATGGACAAAAAGGAGAAAAAGGAGAACCTGCTATTATTCCATTGGATATAAGTAAACCTAGCAAAGGCGAGTTTATAAAAAAAAATTGAATTATTAATTGAATAATGAAATATAAAGGTGATAAAGGCGAACGGGGATATTTTGGTGAAAAAGGAGAACCAGGTCGTGATGGTAGACCAGGATTGCCTGTATGTGGGATATTGTATTTTTGATAAATTTCTAGATTTATAGATTTCTATAAATTTTATTTTTTTTCATTTTTTGACTATTGGCTGAAAAGGGTTTTCCGGGTTCAGCTGGTGCTAAAGGACTTAAAGGCGACAAAGTAATATAAAAATTTTTGCATCAAAAAAAATTTAAATTGTAATTTTTCTAGGGAACAAGTGGGTTTCCTGGAAGTCCCGGTCAGCAAGGTTTTCCTGGAATACCAGGATCTCAAGGTATTAAAGGAGAACCAGGATTTGGTATACCCGGCCAACCTGGTTCAGGAGGACTTGATGGTGTCAAAGGAAACAAAGGAGAACGAGGATTTCAAGGACTGAAAGGAGAACCAGGTAATGCAATTTTAATTAAATGTCAATTTGATGTTTTAAGCTTTTTTTCTTAGGGTATGCTGATCAACAAGAATGTTCAAAAGGAGCAAAAGGAGAACCTGGAATGAAAGGAGAAAAAGGATTAACAGGTTTATCTGGAGTTCCTGGAAAAAATGGTAAATAAAAAACTCTTCATTTCAAAGTTTTTATTTTAATTTTATTGTTCTAAGGTTTGCCTGGTTTGCCTGGCATTAAGGGCAGCAAAGGAAATGATGGATTTCCTGGTTTACCAGGTCCTCAAGGATTGCCTGGTCTTCCTGGAGATAAAGGTTTTGCTGGTCAAGTAGGTCAAGCTGGAAATCCGGGAATGCCTGGTGAATCTGGTTTACCAGGTCTACCTGGACTGCCTGGTAAATAGCTTTTTTTTTTTAAATCTATTTAAGTTTCTATTTAGCAGTTTCAATTTATTAAAAATTATTTGAGCAGAATTTCTTTAAAAAAAGCCATCTTAACCTTATGAATAGATTTTTGTATTTTATTTTATCAACCAGAATATCAAAATAAATATCTCAAGTTCATTGGGATTTATAGGAAAAATGGAAAAATAGTAGTATCGTATATGATTAAAGATTCGAAGATTTTGTATTATTTTTTATTCAAAAAATCGGATAATTTTTGAAATTTTTGATTTCAAAAGTCAACATAATTTCTACGACATATTATTAATCATTTAAATTTTATCAATTTCAAAGGACAAAAAGGAGATCAAGGCTTCCCAGGAACTGGAAGACCTGGTCTGCCTGGAATTCCTGGAACATCTGGACAAAAAGGAGATTCTGGTTTGATTGGTCCTCCGGGACAAAAAGGCGATAAAGGACAATTGGGAATGGTATTTGTTTGAGAAAATAAAAATTAATTTCTTGAAACCAAAAATTTTTCAGTCAGGAATAAAAGGCGATACGGGTTATCCAGGTCTTCCAGGAATACCAGGGGGAAAAGGTGATCAAGGAGAACCTGGTCCGTTCGGTCTTATTGGACCAGAAGGTTTTCCTGGTCTTCCAGGAAAAGATGGAATGAAAGGTAAATAGGAAAAAGTTTTTCAAAGTTTTGATTTTTATTTAATATTATTTATAATTAGGTGAAAAAGGAGACATGGGTCGACAAGGAATTTCTGGAGTTCCAGTTTGTTAACTTTTTTTTATTTTTCTGAGTTTTAAAATTTTTTTAAAAAGGGTCTTCCTGGACTTAAAGGAGATCGAGGCTTCACAGGAATGCCTGGTTTACCGGGACTTACTGGTCGAGATGGATTACCAGGATTGCCTGGCATAAAGGGTAAGTTTTTTCTTTAAAGTCTATAGTCTAATCTCTTTTTAATTTCAAATAGGCGAAAAAGGGGATTCAATCAAAGGAAATATCGGTTTACCAGGACTTGTTGGTTTTCCTGGAGAAAAAGGCGAGAAAGGAGATCGAGGAAATTCGGGTTTATCAGGTTTACCAGGAACCAGAGGTCTTCCGGGTCCTAAAGGAAAGTTTAAATTTTGGTATAAATCTAAAAATGATTTAATTAATTTCCAAAATAGGAGATAAAGGATTTCCAGGTTATCCTGGTCCTGCTGGACTTCCCGGAGAAATCGCTCTTAAAGGAGATAAAGGTCTTGTTTTTATTAAAAAACATTTTTTGTTAAAATTTTTTTTTGTCTAAAGGTGATCCGGGTTTTGTAGGAGTCCCTGGATTAAATGGTATATTTTTTTCAAAAATATGATTATAATCAAGTTTATTTGAATTCATCAAAGGTGAAAGAGGTCTTCCAGGCTTTCCTGGTCTTCCGGGACAAAAAGGTGATCCAGGTCTTCCAGCTTCCAGTTTGCCTGGTAAATTTATATTTTTTTATATAATTTCAAATTTTAATATTTTGTTTCTCTTAAGGGATTCCCGGACCAAAAGGCGACCCCGGTTTGCCTGGCTTGCCGGGTCAAGTTGGTTACATTGGATCTAAAGGCGATAAAGGTTTTCCAGGCTTGCCAGGCGTTAGAGGACCAAAAGTAATAAATATTTTTGTTTAAAGATGTGCTTCAAAGATAAAATTAAAAATTTTCTGTAATTGAAAGTATGGCAAGCATTATTTGATATATTTATCAATTTTTGTTTGGAAAACTCAAATTTAATTTATTGGAAATGAAAGAAAATTATAGAAAAAATCTAGTTGTTTTCTGTTTTTTCAAGTATTTAACACTTAATAGGAATTGTACTTTATTATTAATATAAAGTTGGTTTAGAATTTAAATCACAAATAAGTTTGATTAATTGTGAAAAATTAAATCAACTTAGCTTTTATTAGAAAACAAGTGAATTTAAACGAACAGAATCGTTTCTGAAAAAATCTCAAATAAAATAATTAAATAACTTGATAAAAAAAAATTTGCCTAAACACAACTATAATTGACAATAGAAACCAAAATACATTTTTTTTTAGCTTACTATTTTTTTTTAAAATAACTGTTTGCTATTTTTGATTAAAAATTTCAATATAGGGCGAACAAGGTTTACCAGGCCCACAAGGTTTACCTGGACCTTACGGTATTCCAGGATCTAAAGGACTTTCTGGCTTGCCTGGATTTCCAGGACAAAAAGGTTCTGAATTAATCTCTGAAACTTTTCTTTCAATTTTTTTTTTTTTTAGGCGATAGAGGTTATCCTGGTTTACCCGGGCTAACTGGAGAAAAAGGTTTACAAGGAAGTCCTGGAGTTTCTGGCTCGCCTGGCTTTCCTGGAAGAAAAGGCGAACCTGGTTTACCGGGTAATTTCCGAAACTTTTTTTTATTTTCTATTAATTTTTTATTTTATTTTAAAGGTTTAAGTGGTGAAAAAGGCGAAAAAGGCTTTTTGGGACCAGTAGGGCTTCCAGGATTACCTGGAATTAAAGGGAATCGAGGTTTAGATGGTTTTCCCGGTTCGCCTGGACAAAAAGGAGACCCCGGTTTTCCTGGAACTATTGGTGTTGAAGGTCCTCCCGGTTTACCAGGTTCCAAAGGTTTGTTTTTTTGTTTTTTATTCAATAGCTTACAGTTTTTTTAGGAGATATAGGAGAAGCTGGAGAAGATGCCAAGTGTTGTGACAATGATTCTAAAGGTTTGATAATTCAATTTTTTAAAGTTTTAATAATATTTAAATATTCAGGAGAAAAGGGAGACAAAGGATATCCTGGCTTGCCTGGTTTGCCTGGTCCGGAAGGTCAACCTGGTTTTGGTTTGAAAGGTAATTTCATTTCAGAAAAATAGTTTTTTGCACATAAAAAAAAACGCAACTTTCAAAAAAAGCTGCATTGAATTTTATTTTTTATATTCATTAATTTTTTTACAAATGGAAATTTTTTGAATGATTATTCTAAATTAATTTAGGTGAAAGAGGGGAAAAAGGAGATTTAGGACAACCAGGATTTCCTGGGCAGCCTGGTCCTAAAGGGCCTTCTGGACAATCAGGCTTACCTGGTTTGCCTGGTTTGAAAGGTAAAAATCTTTTTGAAAAAATTTTAAAGTTTTTTTAATCTTTATTTATCAATTTTTTATTTTTGAATTAGGTGATAGAGGACTACCTGGACCACAAGGTTTCAAGGGTCAAGATGGAATACCCGGTATACCAGGTGAATATAACTAAAAAACTAAAACTGAAAAATTAAAAATAAAAACTAGAAAATTAAAAATGAAAAACTAAAAATAAAGCAAAATAAATGGGTTTTCTGTTCGAATAATGGCTATAGCCGTGTTTTAAAGAATTCAATAAAAAAATTTCAGAAAAACCAACAATATATTTTGACAAAATGACTATAATAAAACAAAATTTCCTATCTTAAACTTTATAAGATAACACGCTTTTCTTTCAATAAATAAATATCTTAAACTTTTAAATTACAAATATAGATAGATGTAAAATTTTGTTTATAAAACACAAACAATTCCTTGAATATAAGTCAAGTTGTGATAAAAAAAACTTGCTATAATTTTCGTAGAATCTACCTCAAAACCTCAGGAAAAAGCTCTGATGATTTATTTCAAAAGCTGAATTTTTTTAAATTTAAATTTTTATTATTTATAGGGCAAAGAGGAACACCCGGTTTATCAGGCGAATCAGGAGACAAAGGCGATCGAGGTTTTCCTGGTGTTCCAGGTTTACCAGGATATAAAGGAGATCAAGGTTTTACTGGTCCACCAGGTCTTCCAGGCTTATTAGGTGAGTTTTGAAACTACAAAGCTTTTTTTAATTTTTTTCTCGAAAAATATCTAGGCATTAAAGGGGACCTAGGAGAAAAAGGTATTTTATTCTGTTTAAATCTAACCAAGAATAAATTTGAAAAATTTCATAGGTGATTCTTGCCAACAATCATTAATCAATGGAGAAAAAGGAACAAAGGAAATATAGGATTTCCAGGTTTGAAATAAAATTGAGATTTTTTTTCATTTTAACTCACTTTAGGTGAACCTGGATTACCGGGTTCTCCCGGTTTACTTGGTGAAAAGGGCGAAATAGGCTTGCCAGGTGTTCCTGGGCCACCTGGAATGCCTGGTTTGCCTGGAATTAAAGGCGAAAGAGGCTTGAACGGTTTGCCAGGTTTAACAGGATTAAAAGGAATGAAAGGAATCAGAGGTTATCCTGGGTTGCCTGGTGATACACAACAAAACTATATGACTGGCGTATTATTAGTTAAGCATAGCCAATCGCAAGAGACTCCACAATGTTTGAATGGCATGGTAAAACTATGGGATGGATATAGTTTGTTGTACATTGAAGGAAATGAAAAAGCCCATAATCAAGATTTAGGTATTCTATTTTGTTTTAACAATCAAAAATTTCTCTTTTTTTTTTAAATTTCAAAAGGTTTTGCTGGTTCATGTTTGCAACGTTTTAGTACCATGCCATTTTTATTTTGTGATTTTAACAGCGTTTGCAATTATGCCAGTCGAAACGATAAATCGTATTGGTTATCGACCAATTCTCCCATTCCTATGATGCCAGTCAGCGAAGATGCTATTCGTTCATACATTAGCCGTTGTGTCGTTTGTGAAGCCCCTGCAAACGTTATTGCAATTCACAGTCATCATTAACGATTCCTGATTGTCCAACTAGTTGGACTCATTTATGGGATGGTTACAGTTTTGCTATGGTATTAACCAAGTTTAATTTTTTATTTTCATTACTGAGTTATTTTAATTTTAACAAAATTATATTAGACTATACTATTAAATACCTTAAATTCAATTAAATTTTTAAATGATTTTTTAAAATTTTTAGCATACTGCTGCTGGGGCTGAAGGAGGTGGCCAATCTTTGTCAAGTCCTGGAAGCTGTCTCGAACATTTCCGAGCTACTCCATTCATTGAATGCAACGGTGCTAGGGGTACTTGTCATTTTTTTGCAAACAAATTCAGTTTCTGGTTAACCACAATTGATTCAAATTTTGAATTTGACAAACCGGTTAGTGAAACTTTGAAGTCTGGAAACTTGCTCTCAAGAGTTAGTAGATGTACGGTTTGTCTTAAAACTTGAAAAATGATTTTGGATTGTTATTATTTTGTTTCAAATTTTTTTTCAAAATATTAAAATTATTAAATTAATCAAATTTATCAATAATAGTTTTTTTATTAATAAATTCAACATATTAAATTTTTTGTTTTCTTATCGATAATTTTAATCATTGAACTGTTTACACAGCTTCGAAAATAGAGATTTTAAAAATAGAGTTTTTTTATTGTTTTTCGGTTCAAAGAGTATTAATATCTAAAATTTTAGTTTTAAAATTCAATTGATAAAGAAATTAATTTTGATAAATTTCAAAACAGAAATTCATTAATACAAAAGTTTAAATAACTTTTGTATTAAAAAATAGTTTGATCCTCAAAAGGGTTGATTGATAGCATCAATATTAATTTCGCAGAATAAAATTAATTCTATTGTAGCGGCACCGCATCGATCTTCAGCGCCACTCACAACGATGACCGATAATCATCGTTGGGAGTTTGGCGCCAAAAGACAAAATTCAAAAGTATTTAAGCTTAACCAAAAAACACAAAAACACAGATCACCAAAATCAATTGTACAAATTCAATTTCTTAAATAAATATAATTCTCTCTAACAACTTCAAATCTCCGATGTTATACTATCAAATATATTTCCGTTTCAAAAATTTTTTTTTTGTTAAAAACAACACTTTTATTAGAAACAGCAAAAAGAAAATTTACAAAAGATATAGAAAAGCTGTAAGAAATAAATATTGAAAACAATTTTTAAATAATGAAAAAATATAAAATCAAAGTTAACTAGCTTGTTATTTTATTTCCTTCTTGTTTCAGTTTTTCCAATTTGTAAACTATGAAAAATGAAGTCAAAATACCACTAATCAGTAATGAAACCGTTATTGTCAGAACATAAATAAAATTTATGCTTGAAAAACATATTCCATAAACAATAGATTCTGGTTTGCCTTCATAAACTGGCATTTGGTCGGCTGAAATGTTTGGTTGAAATGATAAGTCCAAAGCTGTCACTACTTGAAAACCTTTTTTTAAACCTATTTCGCCTTGTTTATCGTTGATATAACGTTTAACTCGATTAGACTCATGATACTGAATATTCAATGGAGTGTTTGCTAGAAAATCATTTGGAGCATTGAGTATATTTTTTCTTTTAGAAAAATAATTTGAAAGTGACTGAGGAATAGGGGTTTGTTTTTTGAAAATTTTTAAATTAGCAAACGGATTTAACAAGGAAGTCAGGCTTGAAGACAGAGGAGCTATTTTTTGTGGTTGTGCATAAATTGGACTTAATGGTATATTCATAATTTGAGCAACTGGTTCGCCAAATAACTTTTGGGGTTTATTTTGTGGCACTAGAGGTAAATTTTTTTCAAATACAAAATTATTAGACTTGAGAGCTTCTGGTTGGGGTGGATTCGACATATAGTTATTGAGTGGTTGAGGTTCATCTTTATTTTCGAGAGTTTTTAATTTTATGGAATAATCATTCGGGTTGGTTTCAGATTTATCAAAATTGTTCAAAAACTCTGAAATATCTTTCAAATTATTGGAAGATTCTTCAGCAAAATTTTTCAAATCATTTTTTTGCTCTTCTGACTGATGGTTTCCTAATTCAGACCGTTTTTCAACAGCATTTGTATTCGCTGACTCAAGTAAATCTTTTTCCATTGTAAAATGACTGGTGATATTCTCTAAACGAACTTTAATATTCTCTTTTTTCTGTTTAGCTTGAGATGGATGATTAGAATAATTATCACAAGAATCACTGCAACCATGACGGCACACTTCTACAGTACATTGTATTTGCACATCAACAGAATCAGGAAACTTGAAAGCTAAAAACTGAGCATATGATACAAGTGAAGCTTTTCCTTGAGCATTTCGCAGTTTGCGAAATGGAGAAATCATTTTAGGTCGAAGAACGCAACCATCTTCGTCGATAAGATAAATCGGAGATTTTATTCCATCATGAGCAAAACATGATTTTACTTTCATGTCAAAATGACTATTATGATCATTGATAGCTACAACGATTGATAAAGGTTGACCTAGAAACAGAGAATAAAAATTTAACAAAATAGAATATGATCAAAAGGCCTCACCAACAGTCACAATTCGGTTAATTTCATGTGACCAAGGTCCTTTTCCTTCTTGTATAGACATCCAACAATCAATTTCATCTCCTTGGAAATTCATTTCAATTATATCAAGATCAGCAACCTTTAAAAAAACGAGTTGTTAAACAAGTTAAAGCGTATTAAATCATTACTGGAATAGCTGGTCTAAAAGTTGCTGGTTTTTCGTAGGCCTCAAACCATTCACATCTAAGTCGTTTGGCTTCATCAAGAGCTTCGATAATATCCGTTCCGTATTGAATAACTATTGTGTTTTCAAAATATTTTCCTTGTAAATCTGGTTTGGTGCCACATTCATCATAACGAACATTGAAACTAGCATGAGTTTGTCCAGAATGTGGCTTAACGTAAACGCATTTACTTTGGCCATAAGTTCCTCCTGAAAAAATAATTCCATTGAATGGCGCATTGAACTCCGCCAGAACTGTCATAAACTCTTTTCCACAAATGACATCTAATGAAGTCAACTTAGTTGAAATAATATCATTGGCAGATGAAGCTTGAAGAGTCAATTCATCTTTATCAGCAGATTTTTTCCGCAGACCACCTGTTGCTGCTTTTTCTCCGACACCATTGTTCCATTGATCATTGACACTATCCTCTGAATAATCGTTTTGGCAATGTATCTAAAATTTTTTAAAAAAATAATAAATCATAAATCACAAGTGTTTTTCAACTTGAAAAATTGTAAAGTCTATTAAAAAAAAAATTGACAATGAATTTAAAAAAAAAAACATGAAATTTAATTATAAAAAATTGATATTTACCACATTTCGTGTTACAAACAGTATTGTCAGGAGTAGATACCAACTAGTTTGAAATACGAAGAAATCAAAAAATTTCTTCAAAAAATATTTCTTGTTTTTTCTTTCATTCATATCCACCAAGTTATTTTTTTTTTGTATGGTCGCTAAAAAAAGTTTAAAATTATTTTGTTGAAAATTTATTCATTCATAAAAAAACAGATAATAGTATTTTTAAGTTTTAAAATATTTTTGAAGAAACGGGTTGAATTGTTGTTTTCAAAAATAACATCACCGATCGTTTTTTCAATAAAACTATTCAAAACAACTATTGAAATGAGTTGTCACGTTTATTTCATTAAACATCTTAAATAAAATTTTCTGATCTGGCATTCAAATTTCAATACAGTATTAAGATAACTTAATTTTATCCAAATTATTTAATTTTTTTTAGATTTACAAGAAACTTTTTCAATTCAGTTGAAAATCTTTTTTTTAAATCGACGACTCAAAATCATAAACTATAGTTCAAAATGATTAAAAAGAATTTGACAAAAAAATCTGAAAAGCAAAATAGAATTTTCAAAAATTGAAGAAATAGAGATTTTCAATTAGAATTGAACTTATAGAAATAAACCGATAAGTGTGTCTTAAACTAACTGTTAAAATTTGTTAAATCAGTAAAAGAACTATTATAATTTAAAATAATTTTTTAAGCAAATATAATTTTTACTAAATTAATTCAATTAAAGTTGCAAAACTTGTCAATAATTTTTTCAAAAGTTTCACCGAATCGAAAACACTGACACACCTGAAAGTGTTGGTTTTTAAAAAAAAAACTGAGAGATATTTCTAGCTTTAACTTTTAGTTTCAATAAGAATAAAAAATTTTTATGCAAGCATAGTGTTTTACAGCCATGCAAAACTAATTTTACGATGACCCACCCTAAAAACTTTGAATTCAATTAATAAATTTTTTTTTGTAAAAATTGCAAATTCAAGCACTATCGAGTGACCGTATTTTCCGGCTTTTTTCGTGCTGAAATTAAAAATTGGATTTGTGTGCTCATAGTCAGATCAACGAGTAAATACTTTCTTGGTTATTTTAGTTTGGATATGAAATCAATATGAAAGTCAAGAAATAAATCCGAGCAAGTTCTCAGCGATGATGGATTTGGCTCGTTTTGATTTGCCCAGGTAAAGCCAAAAAATAAAGTAATTATAATTTTAATCGCATCAAAAGTGCTGAAAAATTCACAAAAATCTAATGCACTATAAAATTTTAACATAATAGTCAACTGAAGATTTTACTAACAGAAATAAAATTTTGGTGTACACAGTTTTTGCACGCAATCTCTCAAAAACAGACGTATTTTTTAAACACACAACTTGTTTCAACAAATGGTTGGATTTAAATTTTGTCATCGAGAAATATTTTTATTGTACCGTGATGAACGGTATTTATAGTTTCAACTCAAATAATGCTTCTCTTTTTTTAATTTTAAAACCGTTTTTGGAATTTATCTTAAAGGGAAAAAATCTATATCTATCGAAATTCAAAATAAGTCTTTGTATTAAGATTCAAACTATTTTTTCTCATGTTTCAGTTTCTACATTGTGTTGGAAAATTGATTGAACCAAAAAAAAATTGAGCTTTTTACAACTCAGTGAAAAAATCATTAAAATTAAAGTAAAAATTTGATTATAAGGCTCACAAATCAATAATCATCATAAATCAATCAAAATCATACGGAAAACTTCATCATTACTAAAAAACAATCAGAAATGTTTTCAAAATTCTCAAAAAATTGATAGTTTTTTTTTCTGTGACCCGATTAAAATAATTATTGAGTTAGTTCTAATTTTATTTATAGCATTTTTTTTTCTTCGATGACTATTATTAATCTGTATATTAAAAACTTGAGTCAAGCTTAAGTAATAAATTCACTAAATTCTGCTGAATATCAGCTGAATAAAATTAATGATTAAGTTCAATGAATTCTATAGTTTGCCATGAAATTAATTTGAAATAAAAAAATACCAATTATAAAACATTAATCAATTAACTGACAACATTATTTTTTAGACAACATACAATTCTCTTCTCTTCATCATCACCAAAATCAACAGGATTTGTCAATGAATTGATAGCAATAAATAGATTGTGTCATATTTAATCATAGGGAAGCAAGTTTTAGAGAAATTTTTATTTGATTAAACACTGGCAAAAACAGTTTTGCAGTTCATAGAAATATTTTTCAAAAATTATTCAAAAAAAATTTAAGAAGAAAAGATTAGGTTAAAATTCCTTTAATAAAATTGAATTTAAAATAACTCTGATTTGTCCTAAGTCGAATGCATTCGAAAAGTAACCAACAGACAAACTAAAATTGATATTAATAAAAAATAACGTTCCAAGTTATTTGATAAAACTGCTAGCAAATTTGTTAAAATAATTTGCTTCATTTATTTTTGTGAATTGATGACACTTGATTGTTGACGCTATAATTAAAATATTTCTTTTATTATGATCAGCAAGTTTACCAAAAAAAAAAAACTTAAATTTAATCGAGATATTTACTAGTTTAAAATTTTTATTTAAAGAGTTGATCATGGATCGCAAATATTTTCAAAATTATTTTTTACATGATAAAAAAAACTTACAATTGAATAGAACTGTTATTATTCTCTGACCAATCCGAGGATTTTTAATTAGATGAAAGTTGAAACAAATGTTTTTTTTTTATTTAACACAAATAACATTTAGTCATTTTCAAAAAAACAAAAAACATGATTTATTCAAACATTGAACATAGAATTCATGATATATTGACTAAATAATAAATCAATCGAAGCAATCATAAATTTTTTTTTATTACAAAATACTAAATAAAAACACAGATTTCTATGACTTCTGGATTGGCTTGAATCGGATGACTGGTTGTTCACTAAACACTGGTTTGAATAGATTGCCAAGTGAGTTTCCATCCATTCAGAAAAGTTTTTTTTCTTTGAAAAAAAATAAAATCACTCTTGGTGAGTATTTGAAAACGATTGAACTCAAGATAAACTTGAACTTGAAGTTAAATGAGATGAAGAAACGAGTACAGAAGTGAGGAAAGAGAGGTCAACCAGTTTGTTCTCTATTTTTTTTTTCCTCCATTCTTTTAATTTTGCCACCACTCCAACCAAAACATTCAGTTAGCGTTGCTCTTCAATTTTGTTTTCATGATGGTATCACCTTGGTAAAATTTTTTTTTTCCAAAGATTCAGGTTACTAAAAATATCATCACTTGTTTTAGCTGACCGTTAGGCAGCCGCGCCGACATCGTCTCTCGCAAAATAGGAATTGTTAATATAAAAAAAAAACTTCGACTTCAATAGGTCTCTTTCATCTGTTTCAGCTTAGTCATTAGCAGTAACATTATCATTTTGGGTTTTTTTTCCATTTTTTCAACAGCAAGTTTTCGTCCGGCGCAATGAAAGAGAAAAGTTCTGAACAACAAGTAGTTATACACTCAAAGCTCAAGTATTACCAAGCAAAATTGAGAGATGAAAGAAAACTTGAAAGAAGCTTCAATCGAGAACAAGACAAGGGAAAGAAGTTCTAGTTCTATTTAAATTTATTTGAAAATATATTAGATGATCGTGATCAATCGTGTGTGTGTGTGTGTCAGGTAATGAAGGAGTAGCATATGAAAAAAATGCTGTTATGCTATGGAATGTGTAGCAAATTCAAAATTGAATAGACTAGTTTGTAAAAAGAAAAAGCTACTTCGGATATTTTTTCTAGATGGTATTTTTTTTTTTTTTCTAACAAGTAAAATTGATACTAATAAAACATTTTTTTTTATAGCGAACTGGTATTGATGAGAAAAATTAAAAGAAAAAGAAAATATGAACTGTTTCTGTTGTCCTGTTGTGTTGATGAAAAATACTCTTTTTTTTCTACTCAGTGGAGAGTGTATTAACCAGCATTTATTTGATTCTATTCAAAATAAGGTCGCAATTAAGAAGCCAGTTTGATGAAAGATTTTTTTTTCCATCAAATGTTGAGACTTCTCTTAAATAGCTAATGTTCGTGAAGTAGCATCATTTTGGTTTATTTAATGAGCGTGCATTATCACCGTATACCATCATTATAATTGCCTATCATTATTATCATTAACAATCAAACAATCATTCGATAGCATATATACCTTTTACCTTTTTTTTGTAACATTTTTCTTAGCAAATTAGATTTGTTCGATTTTTTTAACATTAGAGAAAAAAAAATCAAATAACAATTGTGTTAAGAGAATTATTATTTTCTAATCAACTGTATTTTTGTTGTGAATTGTAATTTGTAGGTTTGCAACTTAATATAAGCTATTAATAAGTCTTGAGAATCGGGAAAAAAGTAACGTTTGTGGCTTTCATTTACTTGTTATTTTCGATGCAATGTATTTCTTGAATAAAAAACATGTCTTCTTAAATAAAACTGACACTTTGAAAATCATTAAATCATCACTGAGCAAAATGATGAAATTCATTCATCCTTATCACACATACAAAGTGAAACTTAATTGAATCGTAATCGAGAGAAAAAAAAGATCAGCCTAAATTTGTTGTCAACCAATTTCATCGAACAAATAAAACCAAAATGAATTTCTTTCAATAAAATAAAAAAATTGTTCGAGAAGAGAGCAAAAAAAAAAAAAAGTCTGTTCCCAAGAAAGCATTGAAATTGCCCACATCACAGGTGAAGAAAAACAAGTCAATGAAAATAAGGCTTTCAATGAATTGATTGATTAATGATTGTTAACTGATTGATCAACCTTTTCTAACATAATTTGAAAATTTTTTATTTTTTAAAACATCGATATTTTTCAAGGATTAGCAAAAAATCACTTCAAGTAATTCAGTCTATTCGAGTTTGTATGTTTGAAATTGAGATTTTTGATTAACTACTAAAGCAATATGAAATTAAGAATTAAGAAAAAAAAACCCGATTATTGCAGAGAATTTAAAATCATTTTCAATTACAAATATCAGAGTTATTTTATATAAAGGAGTATATTTAAATAGAAATAAAAATCTATTTGCTTTTTTCTCTGTTTTTTTCCTGTTCAAAAAGGATAGCGTTGAAGTTTTTTGCCAATCGAACCCTCTCTAAGTTTCTGAAATTTGCCTACAACATTTCTTGTGAATTGTGCAGTTCTTGCTAGAAGAATTAATCTGTAATTTTGGTGATAATCAAACCACTTACTAGCAATCTCAACTCATTTGGCTCAGGAATAGTTGTGTTCGGATCGGGTCCACTTGTCACTGAAATCTCTTTTTCTTCTAAAGCTTTTTGCTTGGTTTCTCCTCTTTCTTTAACAGCGGTTGAGCGTTTGAAAGCGTATGCCATGATTTGAGCATTTTCAATGATCGAAGTAAAAATTGAATTAATGGAGCGCTGGATCTCCATCAAAGTCCCGACAGAATGAATAAAAAAAAAAAACTTTGATTTGCAACACTGGTAATATGCACAGCGATGGATGAGACCAAAATCGACTTGATAGGGGAAGTAAAAATGTGTTTTGCCTACTTCTTCCGAATAGTCGTCTGAGATAATGCGGCTCAGATCATCCACCGCAGATTCACAGAAATCCATTCTGCAAACTGCTTTGGATTATCAAGTTTCAAAAAACTCATGATGAATGCTAAGCTAGTTAATGCTGCACATTCCCGAAATCGTGAAGCCACGGTTCCCAAACGAAGAATAGACCAAGGTGACTGAGGAAAGCAAGTGAAAAACATGTCGTAAGCAGCCACTATTTATTGAAGTTAGAATCAAAAGCCCAATCGCCTAAAGTTTTGATTGTATTTGCTGAGATTCTAACTGCTGAGTTTTTAGTCGCAATGTAAGAATTCAAGCGATTAGTAATTTTTATGGTATGTTCAACGTTGGTGGTTCGCACCAATCTGTGAATGCTGAGCAAATAAAGGGCCATCCATTTGTCATCGGCATCTGTTGCTAATTCGACTGGCACTCCTTCAATGTCAGAGGGTTGAGTTTTGGCATCTAATACATCCATTGATGACACCCTAGTTCCAGAACCGATGAAGTTTTAATCTCGGTTATTCGTTAACCAACCAGATAGAGATAGTAGTGTATAAGCGGTTTGAAAAGTTTATTCTCTTTAATTGATGACAAAACCATTCTACTGATTTCGGAGAGGTTATTTTCATAATTTCCAGGGTATAAAATCACAATAGGTTTTTTTTTGTTTTTATTAAACTAGCAGCCAGGGTAGTCGACCCTTTTCATGAAATGAAATGGGTTCTAGTTAATTAATCGAAGGTTAAAAGGGCTTTTACCAAAATCTCTTTTGCTCATTTTGGTTTCGAGTTTAAGTGATAGTTGAAACTGTGCTTTTAATAACTCTGGCCAGTTGGGGAAATGAGAAAATAAAATACTTTCAATTCAAATATTTTAGAAAAAGTTAACGAATGAGATTGTGCTTTTCAATTTGATTTATATTATTTTAAATTAAAAATGCACGCATAAAAAAAATTTATTTCGTTTATCGAATCAAAGGAAGATATGACAACGAACGATGGTAACGCCCTCAATGTTGAAAGTTTTAGGTTCCTTATTACTGCAGCAAACTTTTACATTTGGTTAAATGGAACAGAATTTAGGTGTTTTACAATAATTTAATTAATAAATTTCTCTTTTCTTCTTGGACCATCTTCTAGCAACAAAATTATATTTTCTTATTATTTAGCCATCTTTTCTGAGTAAGTAAACATAAAATTTTTGGCTCTCACTGTATTCGGGCGTGATTAAGAGCTTGTTAACATTAATCTAAGCTGATTCTATAATTTTTTATTAGCTTAGGTTGTTATAAAAAAAAAGTTAAACTAATAAAACGTTCAATTCAAATGAAAAGGTTAAAAATTATTTTGATTGAATTTTATTAGAATGGAATCATGCTTTATAATTCTTCAGACAATAAATACATAATAATAATTAATTCTTTAATATTTTAAACCAAATTAATTTTGTAAAACTAATAAAGATGCATATCTCATCTTGCCATAAATTAAAGTTTTGAATAGGAAATTTTCAATTCCGTCTAGCTTGAAGAGTCGAAACTTGTGACCAATGTAAAACAACTCATTTCTTTTGAAAAAATCCGGTCTTATGGCTGGCTCTAAAAAAAGACAGCTCATTTTTTTTGAATGTTTTCTTCAATTTTCCTCTATAAAAATAATACTTTTCAAATTAACAATGAATCGATTTTCTATTGCTTTTATCATGCCTCAATCACTAATTGTATCCTAATACAATAGATAAAGTAATCTTGAACAAAGAACGTTGAATATTTTCGAAAAGTTTCTAACATTAAGAATGACCAAACAAGAAAAAAATCTCAATTGTGAAAAAAATACAAAGCTCTATCTAACTGATTACGATCATTTTAAATTTGAGTTTTTTTAAATACAAATCTTAATCAAAAAAAAAAAAATTCCATTTAAGTCTTATTACAAAAAAATCGTTTAGAATATAAAAAAAAAGATTTGTTTCTGTTTTAAAGTTTTTTTTTCAAATTTGAATTTATTTTTGTTTGTTGGTTATTTTTATCTTGAATAAAAAAATTTTAAAGAGCCATTGGTCAGTGTTTCAATTTTAACTTTTAACTTTTGAAAACTTTTATTGAAACAAATCTTTTCAAATTTGTAACAATTTTGTTATTTGAAAAATAATTTTCATTATTTTTATCATTTAAATATTTTAAGATCCTAAATGAAATTAAAATTACGATAAAGCAAATAAGTTTTTATTTTATTTAATAGAAAAAAATCAGTTTAAAATTTGAGACCTTAACTACGGAAATTTCACATTTTTCATGTCACAACAGATTGGATTACTACGTCTTTTTACGTAACACCAAACAAGTATTGAATCTTGTTTGTTTGAAAATATGCAAAAAAAATTCAAGACGCATATGTTAAAAAGAAATAGCTTTCAGATGAAAAATATTTCCTGTATTTTTATTTTCGTCGTCAATATATTTTTTTAAATAAGCATTAAACCTCTAAGCGACGCAATAAGGATAAAAAAAATCGTCCTATCCAGTTTATTTTCAAACTGATTTCTACAGAATACAAGTTGAAAAGTTGAAATTTTTTTTCGAGTTTTGAAAAAGAAAAATTTGAAGAATTTTTTATTGTAATCTAAACGATATAGTTAAAATTAATTTTTTAAAGAAAAGTTGAAACTAGCCTCAGTTCCATAAGAAAATCTAAGAAAAATATTATGGTTTTAGAAATTTAAATCTTCAAAGTGAAAGATGATTAAAGCAAAAATTGATTTTTTATTTTTTAGAAAAATATTTATAAAATCTTATATTTTATGTGAATCTTTAGAACTGAGAGTAATAAAAAGATGCGGTTTATAAATTGAGTCAAATTACAGATACTCATTAAAAACATGGAAAAAGTTGAAAACGCAAGTTTTTTGATTCTTCAAAACACAATAAAATACTTGAAAGGTCTGTAAATTTACTCTAGTAAGCTTTTTTACCAATCAAAATGAACCATCTTGAAAACTGCACAACTGGAAACTCAGAAACACTTTTTTAATTACAAAAAGCGAATTTCGAAGAATTGAGAAAATGCAATTTTTTTTATAATTCGAAGTTGTTTTTCAACTATTTTTCTGGTAATGTCAATTTCGTTATTAACTTAAATAATCAGCAATTCGTACAATTTTTATTTGATTTGAAAAAAATTACTGCAGTTTTAGTTTTTTAGTATCAATCAAACAAACTGTTCGAATAAAGCCAAAAAAAAAATTATGCATAATATTTATATTAAATTTGGAGCCCGCTCTGTTGATCCGGATTGAGCTGATTATTATGTAAAAAATAGAAATCAACTTTATTGAATATTTTGTTCGTGTTATTGAATGAAAAACAATAAATTTCAATCCAAAAAATATAATATCAATTTATCATCGAATGTGGGCTTTTAAACAAAATAATAAACTAATAATTTTCAAATTTTCAAATTCATAGTAAAAATTTTAATGTAGATTTCAAAGTTTTTTTATAGATAATAATTGAATATGAATCAAAAGTTTGTCACTTTAGGCGGTTTCAAAAATGGATGATCAAATGTTTCTGTCTCGTTATTAATTGAACCTTCAGACTCTTTTGCTTCAGTCAAATTGTTTATTTTGCTTTCTTCGTTGATGAAACTTTTTTTATCGTTCAAAGAAGCCATTAGCGATTGAAATTTTGTGTCTTGTGTATTCAGAAGCCTATCTTTAGGCAAAAGAGCCGATAAATAAGGTAATTGGTTATTTTTAATTCCAATCAATGGAAACAAATGAGTCAACTGCTCATCCGAAAACAACGAATAAGTGGATGATGAAGAAAATGTTTTTGCCATAAATCGAGTCAAAGCTCGTTCGACATCTCTTTTTTGTATGGATGAATTTTTACGAAGAGTTTCATATTCCGTGATTGGTTGTTTTTGAGTGGGAGTAGCAATATATGAATGAGAATCAGGAAAAGGAGGTAAATAATCTGGAATATAACTGAAATGTTGTCTTTTTTCACCCGTTTGTAAAATTTTAGGTGTTTGCTGTTTGGACACATAAGATGGACTGGGAATGATTATACGATTAGATCGTTGTGCATAGACCGGCAAAGATTGAACATCAAATCCCATTTCAATAAGAGCCATGAAAACATCGCCTGGCAAAGGTTCACTTCGTCCTGTGTGCTCGTAAAAGCCTTTAGTATTCAAACAAAGCTCGCACATGAAAGATTGAAACATTTGTAATAGAATATCAATAACATAATTATTGGCCGATGTAAATCCAACTTCTTGACAAGTCGCTGCAATGACAGAAAATAGCACTCGCCTTCTAGCCGGTATGTATGGCACGGATATGCTATTTGAAAAATCATTTTTTGAAGCCATTAAAATTAAAAAATTTTATTTTCAAAACTTATTTCATCACAACAAAATCCAGAACAACAAAAAAAATCAAAATAAACATCGATAGTATCGGAAATTTGATGAACTCGTGTAGTGACAGTATTCTCAAAATTATCATTTACTTTTTTTAAAAAGACCTTGTTGAACAGATAAATCTTTGAGGATTTCTTTAACTTTTTTCTTTCTAAAACGATCTTTTTTGTCCATTTCTTTCAATTGAATATCACGAAGAAAAATGACATCTTTACGTATTTCTCTTTGAGCTCCCTTAAACTCTCGTTTATATTTTTTCCTTAGACTTTTACGTTCAGATGTTTTTGGTTTGAGACGGGCAACTTCTTCAAACTTTGGTTCCAACATAGGTAAAATTAATGGCTTAGGACGAGTGTCATTAATAATGACACAAGGTTTCGATTTAGGCTTCATTTTGCTTAGAAATTGTAACAACAAATTTTTCGGCTCCTCTGGTATATTTTCTTTGACCAGGAGGTAAACGTTTTCTAATATTGAAGACATTAAATAATCCAATAATGGCAATGAAGAATAATTTTCATAAAAAGATTTAGCAATTTACAAATTTCTAGTAATAAAGATTTGGCTATTTTATCTTGAGATTTTGAGTCAAAGTTTTTGAAAGAATTACTGAATAAACTGAAAAGTGTAACCAAATATTTAGAATCAATTTTGTCAATTTTGGTGAACTTTGAGACATTCAAAGGACTTTCGATTTCTTGTTCGCTTTTAAGAAATAATTTGATTTTGACTTTTTTATCTGGCAAACAAAGAGAAATCAAATTACCTATTTGAACAAACAATTCAGGATAAAACTTATTTTTAAATGTTGTTTTTAAAAGAAATTTATTTAAAAATATCGAGCATGCTATTTCGTTGAACGATGCATATTTCAACTTTTGAAGCATTTTCATGATTATAAGATGAACTAAAACTTTCAATTCTTTAAAGTATGCTCCAATAATCAAAATTGAAATTTCGGAAAACGTGAATTTCAAATTTAAATTGATTAAATTTTTTAAACGATCTTTTAGAAGATTGAATGATTTTTTGGTTACTTTCGATAACAAATTTATAAGTTCTTTCAAAGCTGTTATTGTTTTATAAAAATCGTCATAAGAATCAATCACATTCAATTTTTGCTTGAACAAGGAATCTGGTGTAAGCGAAACACATTTGTTTTCCACCAAACTTGAGTTTTCTAATTTGGACAAATCTACTTTTTGTTTTGGGGTATTTTTATCTTCAAATACCAATTCTTTCAACAATAAATCATACTCAACGCCGCTTGGTTTACATTAACTTTATTTTCAGAATTCATATTTTTAGAGAAAATCAAAGACTTCATGTCAACCCATTTAGAGTCTAACTGTTCAGTCAGTGTTATTGTCTCTTCTTTTTCAATTTTACGTAGTCTTTTTTCTTCCAAAATATCTTCTAATACAGCTTTGACATTTCTAGGTTGACCATATTGTCCACCACCAAAATGTGTCGTTTCAACATAGTTATCTCTATTAAATAAATCGACATCTTCTTCATCTGAAGAGATTCTTTCATTAATACAATTGTCCAAAGGTTTTCCTTTATGAGTTAGTTCAATCGTTTCGGTTTGATTGAAGTTTATCGTACTTTGAGCATCTTTATATTTTGAAACGACTCTTTGCTCAGTTGGATCACGGAAATCTTGTAAACCCTTTCCTCCTTTATCTTTGTTTTTATATTCTTGAAATAAAGTTTGTTCTCGTTTTTTAAAAGCCCTGTTTCTGTTGAGCAAAGGCTTCCCAATTTCGTTTTTAGCAACTTTTCTTCCAAGAACTTTATGCTTAATTTTATTGTAACGAATTTCAAAAGAATTGCTATCATTTTTTGCTTTAGCTTGTTTAATTTTTCGACTTTCTATTTTGAAACGTTTATCACGTTGAATTTTCTTGCTTGAACCCATAATTAAATAAAATTAAACACTTTAAAACAACTTTAAAAGAATCCAAAGAATACAACTCACGTGTTCTTTAACAAGGCTTGTTCACATAAAGTGTACCATAACAAAAGTTAAATTTTTTTTTGCTGAATACAAATTTGCTCACATTTTTTAAAATGGATGAATTAATGGAGATTGAAAACTTTCTTTCTTTACACAATCGTCCATATAATTGCAATGATATTTGCAATTTTTTTCAAAATCGTTTCAACAAAACTTTGATCACAAAAGCTCTTAGTGTTTTGGTGGCCAGAGGTAATGTTCAGGAAAAATTAAATGGAAAACAGAAGTTGTTTTTTATCAATCAAGACAAATTCTTAAAAGAAAACCTTGATGGAAAAAATTTCGAGACTTTGAATTCAGAAATAGAACAAACCAAAAAGAAAATTGATAATTTGAAAATGATGATTGAAGAGAAAGAGAAAAAAAGATTATTATTGAAAAATATTGTACCAATGGAAAATCTTGAATCAAGTTTAAAATTTTTGGAAAATGAATCTCAATGTTTGGAAAAAGAAATAGATCACTTAAAAATCAAATGCAAAATATTTCATCAGAAAAAATGAACAAATTAAACGAAAGCATGAAACTTTGAACAATGAATGGAAAAAACGAAAGCGTTTAGCTTGTCAAACACTTGATTTGATCTTAGAAAATTATCCAAAAAAAAATCGAATTTACTTGAAGAAATAGGAATCGAAACAGATGAAGATAATTTTGTTATACCAAAATAATGTTTTCAAAAGCTTTTTTTATTCTATACACAGTTTTAAAAAAAATATTTAATTTCATTTTGATAATCTAGAAAAAAATTTCAATTAAAAAAAATTGTTTTTTATAAAATTTGAATACTCACAAAAATTTGGTGAGATCTTCAATGTCAACTAAGAGAGAATCTTGTTCCATGTACGCTTCATCTCTTGTTATCAAAATTTTCACCAAACTTGAATTCAATTCTATTGTTTTTGACAGAAAAAATCAATTTTTAAAAAAATCAAATAAAAACACAAAAGTTTTTACTTTCAATCCTGCTGTACATGTCGTTAACAATCAATTGAAGTTCCGATACTCGAAGTCTTTTCAAAATTGGTTTGGTAAATTTTGAGGAATTCTTTTTAAAATCAATTGGCAAATTTTGAATTAAGTCATAGATTGAAGGCGTCAAACTTTCTTTGTCTTTTTCAATTTTGAGTTTTATTTTACAAATTTCTTTAACCTGAATCAATTTTTATTCTAATAAAAAATCGTTAATTTTTTCCATTTACCTGAGAAAGAGTTAGTTTGGCCTCTGTATAAAGTTTTGAGTGATATTCAGGAAATTTTGATTTTTCATCTGGTTTTTCGATTCCAGCAAATAGATCAACTTGACTTAAATTAAAATTGACTTTTTCTAATTTTTTGATCAAATAATAAATTCGGTTCTGCATGATGATATCATTATTGTTTTCGATGATAGAATTGTGGTTCAAATCATCAAAAGTGTAATTATCCTGTAAAGTTTTTCATAATAAAATTTAAAAATGAAAAAATTTTTTACATTATTTTCATTGAGAAAACAAATTTGTAGACTATCAATATTCTGGGTACGAGTTGAAAAAGATTTTCGAGGTTTACGACTGAGCTTATATTGAGCTATTGGATCATCGTCATCAATTTCAAAAGCCAATCGTCTTCGGATTTCCTCTTTGTCGCTGAACTAGAACAAAAAGTTTAAAGCTTTTTTCGAAGAAAAAAAATTTTATTAGAATTACCAGAGCTGTACTGGTACTGGCAATAATGTCATCTAAATTTTCTGTTTGTTCTTCGATTTTGTCCTGAATTTCATGTTGACCGCTTGATTGCGACATGTGATTTGATTTTTTGCTATTTGATTCTTACACAAAGTGGTTTTGAATGAAAACTAAAGTATATTTGCACTAAAATTTCATTTTGAAATTATTTTCCAAATACTTAAAATTTAGGCATGAAAATGATCAAATCAATTATTAAACCGGACAAAAAATGAATGTTTATGTTCAGTCGAGTTGAAAAGATGTTGTTGATTATGAAGTTGTTCAATATACGAAAAAATGACTCAAAGCACTAAATCTTGTTTGAACTGACAGTTTGATTCTCTTTTTCTCTCATTCTATTGCACTCACTGGAAAAAAGCAGTCATGTCAAGTTTGTCCGGCCAATTCAAATGCAGCTTATGTATCTGTATTTGCTTTGTGAATGCAACGGCAACGCTATTTAAAATATACCCGCGCACATTCAAATTTTGTATGAGAGTACAACAAGATTTCTATTGTTTTTTCAATAAAACTTTTGATTTGAAATCAAGTAAAAAACCAAAATTGAACTAAAAAAAATAGTTTAATTTAATTTTAGAAAAATTATTTTAAAAAATTTGTTCCAAAATTCAGTTCAAAAAATCGAAACAAATCAACTGTTTCTTTTTTTCAATGTTACATTTAATGTCATTTTAGTTTTTAAATTTTTTTTTTTGTTTTTCAAAAAAACAAACTCCAAATGTTGAACAGCTTTTTAAGCTATCGTTATTAAAGGAGACGAATTTGAAATTTTCAAGGCCTGGTAATAAAAAAAAAATATTAATTTCTATTGAATAGTTTTTCAAACATACTTGTCCAATATCAGACTGTAGCATCGAATCACCAATTGTGTATTGTTTATCTTAAAATAAAAATACTTAATGTAAATAAATTTTCAACTTTTACTTTACTTACTTGATGCCAAGTAATCGGAAATCATTTCTGAATTTCTCTATTGAAAAAAAAAATTCATTATTAAGTTTCAAAGCTTCTGAATCATACGGAAACTCCGGTTGAAGGAACTATTACACTAGCAGATTTATATTGATCCAATTCTGGATAAGATGGTTTGTACTGAAATTTTTTATTTTGTTTTATAACTTTTTTTCAATCAAATATTTAAATCTACCTGAATAGCTTCTGAGTAAATATGCACATCAGCAGGATCTGATAATTATAAAAATTTTATAATTTTGAGTACTACTACTATTAACGGCTTTAGTAAAAATAAACCTTTGTTGGAAGTTCCAGGTTCGTTGGTCTTAATGGTTGCACGGAAACCATGTTTGTCAGCCACTAATTGTTTTGAATTGTTTAGAAGAGTGTTTGAAGAATAAACAACTTACCATAATCGACTTGTCGGTATATTCCGTACCCGTCAACGTATCCGTAGCTTCCTGTTTTTTTTTGTTTGTGATTCACTCATTTTATTTCTAAAATATTTTTCGATTAATCTAACAAAACCTTTTTTGTTTCCATGTTCGTCTCCTTCTTCTTTTTGAACTTGCGATTTACCATGGCCTTAAAACAGATAATTAAACTTTTAGATTCAAAAAACTTTATCAAATTTACCGTCTTTTATGTCGTATCCAAATTTGTAAGGAATTGGTGCATGCTGAAAACACAAGTTTAAAAGATTTTATTTTTAAATTTAAAAGGCTCACAATTTCGTATTTCGAGTCGTAGTCATCACTTTTAAGACCACCATATTCAATTTTATTGGGTTCGGAGTATGATGAAAGTTTGATCAAGTTTGATTCTTGAAGATTCAATTCTTTATAAAGAGGTTTGTATCCGGATTCAAGAACAATTCTGTTTTCTCCGAGCGTACCATCACTGTAGTATTGCTGAGGAGCATAGCAAAATACATTTTGAAGCAGCGAGATTAACACCACAATCTATGATGTTGTCAGATAGTAATTTTTTTTTCTTTCAAATAAAAAAACTTACATTGAGCACCAAATTCATTTTGATTTTTTTTTTGGTTTTCAAACAAACTATATTAAACAAAACAGTTGATAATAAATCAGACACGCTCACCGGGCTTTTTATATAAAATATTGATCCAAACCAAAAGAAATAGTTTTTTTTTTATTTTTTGTTCAAGTTTTCTCTTTTAACATTATTTTGTTGAGCTTTACTTATAGGTAAATCAATCTGAAATCTTATCAAAACTTTAGTTGACGCTTTGGTTGTCTCTCATTTTCAACAGACGAAATTTCATACTCTCATTCTCTTAAATTATACTCTCTTTACTTTCTCAAATTTGATATATATTAATTATTTTACACATTTTTAAATAATAAATTGATCTTTTCAGCTGTTACATAAAATATTTTTCATTTATTTAAACTAACATTGATTAAATATTTTAAAGTTGTGAAACTCAAATTTATTGGAATAGATTAATCGATAACAATAAATAGAAAAAATTAATTTAAAACTATTTTTTTCAATTCCATTCACCATTTAAAAGTTATTAATCGTTAATGGTCGGTTAATATAAAAAAATCCCGTTATTTTAATTTTAATTTTTTTTTTGCTGTCAGATTTCAATTTTGCTGCAGCATTTACTAAACGTTTGTTAATGTTTTATTTAGAAAACTTATCTCATTTATTTCTTGTTGAAATTAATTCAAAATCATTAGCTTCATAAATTGTCAGGTAAATTTGATCATTAGACTAAAAACGGTTCGAACATCAATAAATTAACATGGATACTTTCTCGAAGCTCTTTGAATACTATTAAGCAAACAAACAAACAAGAACGAAAATTAGCTTAGTTTTTTTTGTTGTTGTTACAAAAATAAACAAGTCTTAAATCAATAAAACAAAACCTAGTGACACAACTAATTAAACAAAAAATTTTCTATTTTCAATGTGAAATTAAAAAAAAATTTTTACTCTTTATGATGAAACAAAAAATTCAACAACATAATATGAACAAAAAAAATTAGACAAATAAAAGTTTCACACAACTTGAACTTTAAATGAGACTTTTAATTTTTGTTTTTTTTCAAGAAAAATAATAATGGTTATAGTTTAATAAAATAGAAATATCGCTTTTTAATTACAATTGTTTTTTAAGTTAAATACAACAATAAAAAAAAACAAAAAAAAATTGTTGAATGTTAAAATTAATTTCTTATTTGTGTTTGATTTTTTCCTTTGTTCAGATCAATTGCTTCAACATGTGTTGATTTAGATAAACATCTTTTTTTATATAAATGAAATAATGATTAATAACTGAATAAATACATCAACTATTAAAACAATAATTTTTTTTTCAAATTCAGCGCAAGTTTCAAATTTTTGAGTTGGATTTTTTTTAATTTATTTAATAATTTAGTTTTCTCTTTCATCTTATTCGCATCTATATATCTTGACATTTGATGTCTAAATATTTTAGAGATTCAAAAGCGTTTGTAGTCATAGATAAAACTAGAGAGAGAGAAAGAAAGAGAAAACTTCCTCAAAATTTATCAATTGAAATTTTTTATTATAATAATAAAAATGTTTTAATCATTTCAATGATTTTTCATAATATTAATAATGATAATAATAATAAAAACTTGAATGATTTTTAAACTCAGTTTTTTTGTTGTTAAGTTTTTGCCTTTGGAAGCATTCACCTTTCTGATCAAAAAAAATTGGTTTTGTTTTTGTTTTTAATCTTGTATAAAAAAAAAATAGATAGATATATCGAACACTCTCACTTGAATGGATTATTTATTGTGAGCAACAAGTTTTTTTTCAGATTTTAGACTTTTATGAAATGTTGTTGTTTTTATCTAAAAAAATCACCTAAGATCAAAATGATTGCTGTATTTCGCATAAACGTTGGTTGTGTTGACTCGCCTCAGGTTCTTTTCGATTTGTTATAGTTTTTTCTAATTGTTATTTATATCTCCGTGAGGCATTTTTTTTTTTTTTTTTTTTTTGACAATAACAAGAGAAAACAAAATATTGAATACGATAAACGTTAAATTTTATTTGACTCTTTTTGTTGGTTGTTTAAAAAAATATATACAAAATATTAATTCGAACATGACAATTCTCAAATATCAAACAGCACCTTGGTGTTTTTTCTTAATTTTTCAGGTCCATTGTTAAATACCAATAAATATCGTTTAAAATTTAATTGAAAAAATATAGTTTATATATACAAAAAAAACCTTATCACTAAAAATAATAGTTCAAATGAAATATTTGCAATAAACACTTTTTTGAAACGATTATTATTTTGGTTGCTCCAAAATTATCAAGCATTGAAATAAATTTTCAAATTTCGATATTTTTTACAAATTATATTAACTATATAAATTATAAATTGTTTCTGATGTAACAGAATAAATTCTCACTCTTAATACTTTTAAAAAATTGTTATGAATCAAATTAAATATTTTAAAGAATTTTTTATTTTTTCATACTTTTATCGAATAAATTTTCTTTTATACTGTGAAATGAAAATTTGTTTTTCTTTTATATATTTGATAATGGTTCATATTGACGAAAATACCACAATGTTTCGCTCAATGTTTGAAGATCATCAATAATAGTGTTGAGATTTTTATATGTCGACAGCAAAGATATTCGAAGACTAATAACACCATTATCGGTCTCATAGTAGTAAGGAATCTAGGTGAATAAATAAAAAAATTTAGGTATAAAATACAATGTTGTTTTTTACTTACTTGATAAACTGACGCCACTTGAGCAATCAGTCGTTTGATATCAGTCAAAAAGCTGAAACTGTCGTAGACCATTAAACTGCATTTTTCTATCATTGTTTGGGATAATTGTTTATTCTCAATGTTTGTTTCAGGTAGCTTTTTGATGATGCTACAAATTTCTTTAAATAATTCAATATGCCGAAGAATGCGTTCTTCACTGTGAATGATCAGGGTTATCAAGCATTCACAAATACGACTCTCCCCTTCAACATCGTTGATACAAGTTTTCACTTGATGCAATTCTTCCGGCATCAAATTTGCTTGAAAGTAAATGATAAAAAATTTTTCGATTTGATTCAGATCTAGCGTGTTTCTGTTGACAAACATTAAACGTTTATGTGATCTTGGATTGTTTTTGTCGTGAATGTCTTTTAAAATTGTATCGAATGATGATAAAGCAAGCTGTATTTGGTCCATTTTTTGTTCAGTTTTATTAAAAACAGTAAATACTTATGCTATAAGGTTCTTTTTGTTTACTTTTATATTTAAAAATTTTTGATTCTTGAACTTTATCAAGTATTAATTTAACCTTTTAATTTGTTTAATTTTATTCAATTTAATTAAATTCTATTCTTTTACCCCTACATCACAGTTCTGCCATCAACATCAGTTCTGACCAACTTTGAATTCAAGAGTTTCTGCCTAGACTATTTTTACACTTATCTTATTCCCTGTCTACGTCCGATGTCTCTCATGTCTTTCATAATGCTTTCTCAAGTCCTTTTCAACCCTGTAATTAATGTATTTAGGCTTGGATCTTTTTATTTATCATGTCATTATTATCGTCTCCATGTTTCTCTTGAAGTATTTTGTCACCAATTCATCAAGATCAGGAGGACGCATGTGACTTTAGTGTTTGGATGTATACATTTGAGCTCGTTTTCCAGTCAATTTTAGTCAATGATGATATAATAAAGTAGACCATTTGTAAGGGAACAAAAACAAACATTCTTCGACCCAGAAAATTGTTTTTTTCCAATTGAATAAGATCAATGTCCCAAGCCAGGATAAAGTGATGCAGGGCTGAGATCTCCAATCTTGGAGTAGAAATAGACCTTAATGGTCTGGTAAGCTAAATACATTAGGTATATGGTATGGAATAAAATTAAAGCAAGCATTTGGCTTTCTCTTTCAAAACCATTCAGATAAATTCTTTTAGTTTAATGATAATTCTTTGAAAAAATAAACCTTTTAAAAATTGTATTGAAAAATTTTTTTTGTTTCTTACAATAAATAAGTTTTAATATTTACAAGTTGAATTTAAATTTTAAATAATTACAGATACAAAACCAAAATATATAAAAGAAAAATATCATTATATTTAAAATGACTAATAAAGAGAGAAATAAAGAATTCAAGTTTTTAAAAATATCACTTATAAGGTTGTTTTTTGTGGATAAATGCACTGTATCTGTTATAATTTAGAAAGAGATCATATCAAAATCTGGCCATGTCTCTCAATGATCATGTCTCATAATACTTTTGATTATGGAAAACTCTTAAAATAACTGCTAACTCAATTATCTACTTTCTGGCCAATGTCTTTTGTATTCTTCGTGTTCTGCTAAATCTTCTAAAACTTCTTTACGATGCAAAATCAAAATGATAACGACCAAGGCAGCACATAAAATCGATAATGTGATCAATGTAGAAAAAACAATATTGCTTGGAGTATAAAATAATTTACTGATCCAATAAGCAGTTTCGTTCGGAGGAAAAGGAATCAAAACTACTTGAGCGTCAGGCACGATTTGAGTCCATCGTGATTTACGAGCGGATATTTCCCCGCTCGGTATTGAAGCGGTCACACTTTCAACAAAATTTGGTGTTTGACCGAGTCCGAATATCGAATAGGGCATTTGTAAAGCAAAATGAGCACTTTGTGATAACTGAGCGGCGCAGCCTTTAATAGTATGTCCATTAACATCAGATGTTTCATAACAAACAAATGGACCAGGTTGGTTGGTGCCATATGGCACCCGTTCGTTGGGGCAAATTTGAGAACAAAGTCCCGACGTTACTAAAACTTTTAGAAAACAAGAATTTTCCATATAAGTATTTTTAACCCATTGTATATGATAGTTTTTTTCATCATCTTGAACTGTCATTATAATGTCAGGTTTTCCATTTTCTTGTAAGTCTAGAAATGAAGCCAATTCAACATTGTCATTTATTAAATTTTCACTGGTCCAAAATACAATAAATTTTCTATTTCCTGGTAAATTTGAATCAAAAACATTTCGGAGAATAACAGCTATTTTATTTCCTCGAGTTTTATTTCTCATCACTGTAATCAAATCTACATAACCATCACCATCAATATCACCAGAACGAATAGTGACAGGAAGCTCAGAATGAAAGTTACTTTTGGCATTTTCAAAATCGAAATACAAATCCGTTTGATTAGAAAAATCTGCTATATTGGTCCAATCGTGATTTTCATTATTGTACCAGAGAACTTGAGGTTGACAATTAATCCATTTGCCTTCACAAGCAGGAATAAGATGTTCGATGCATCCATCAATATTAAGATCAATAAAGGTTGATTGACCAATTTTAAAGCGAGTTTCATCGGGATAAGAAATAAAAGCTGTGTTTTCTATATTAAAACCTCCTCTGTTAATCCAATATTCTATTTTATCTTGAGCTGTTATCACAATATCAGTTGAATAATCTAGAGAACTCAATAAACAATTTTGAATGTTAACAAAAGCATTTGAATTAGGTACTCTCATTGGAGAAGCTGAAGTTGAAGCGATGCAGTTTTCTTTGAAATTTTTGTTGTTAATTGAATAGCTCCATAATTGACGGCGACATTTTTCAGTTTCGACAAAAAAATCAGTGATCATATCTCCATTGAAATCTAGAATAAACGGATGATCAATAGCATCATCAAGAACAGCTTTTTCTGAACATTCAACGTTTGTTTTGTTGCCACGTAAAACCCAGATTGTTTTTAAAGGATTTTCTGGCATGTGAGTAATGATCATCAAATCCATAATAGCATCCCCATTAAAATCAGCTGGTATAACACCATTAATCAAATGGCCGTTAAAAGAGCAAGGAACTTTGATCCATTCTCGCAAAACTGGTTCTTGTTCAAATGATTTAAGTATCCCTAATGTTCGACCGTGATCGGTAATATAAAATACATCAGTGAAACGATCCGAGTCAAAATCTCCAAACGCAGCTAAAAGCCCATCAAAGTTTGTATCATAAAAAATTGTTTTTTTATCACAAAAAACAAATTCAATCAATATAATACAATTCATCAATCGAAAAAAACAAAACAGATCCATTTGGATCTTCTTATGAAAATGAAAACATTGGAAACTAATATTTTTTTTTAAATAAACATATGAAATAAAACTTTTGTAAACATACCTTCATATAGTATGTTACGTGTTTTCAATATTAAATTTTAAAATTTACAGGAAATTAACGTTATTATTATACTAACTATATACAGTAATAGTAATTAAATTGTTTCAAACAAACCGATCAGTTTGAAAATGCTAGAAATTTGATATTTCTTCAGAATATTGGTCATTCACCACAATGTACTCGTTTCATCAATTTTTTTTGAACAATATATTTTCACAAAAATAGCCAAAATCATTTGAAAAGCCATGAAAATAGACACATAAAAAAATAATTGTGTAAAAAATACTGATAAAAATACAATTTATTTGTTGTTTCGCAGCAATACTGATGCTTTTCTCAAGTCGAATAATATCAATAGATAACAAATGAATAGAAAATGATTTCACAAAACTTTGACTATGAATAAATATTGGTGATTTTTTTTTGTTTATCTTGTCAAATTTGAGGAAAGTCAACAATTGAAAAACAATTTGACAAGCATGATTTTTTTTTTGAGACAGAAGAGGACAGGTTTAATGTGTCCGTTCGATTGTGGGGCACATTCACAAAATGAATGTACTTGTTCATTGATAGCTCGCGTTACATGAAACATACACTGCTGACCAAAGAAGCACGCTAACACGCACTTTATTTGAACATATAAATTTATACGTTTGTTTTCAAAAATGGCAAAAACTTTTATTCACAATCATAAATCTTCACTAGAGGATTTATTTCATATTTGAGTATAATTTATCTCCGGTTTTTGAATATATTATTCAAAGTTCACCTCTTTATCTCTCTAACGGAATATCCAAACCAACTAGCTTTAATCGTATTAATTTTTTAAAAATGAATTTATTTGTTGAGCTTTGTTTTCCGATTTAAAATTTTCTAAAACTTTTTTCAAATTAAAATTTTGTTTAAATAACGAAAATGAATTGGCCATGGAGAAGCAGAAGATTTTTTTTTTAATCATTATGATCTGTGCTCTTTTCATTGTTTTTCAACAAGGATCATTATTGTTCACTAGTCATCGTTACGAATCTCAAAACTATGGTGTTTCAAGAAAACGCTTGGTGAATAATGGTAAAATATAACTTGAAAAAAAACTCAGATTTTTTATAATCTGATTTGATTAATAATAATTTTGAATCTAATTTTTGATCTATTGTTTTCAAACAGACTTGAGTCGATTCTCTCTAAATGACTTGAAAAATTTCAATTCTAGAAATAAGAATCCTTCAAATTCACATTCTCGTCGATTTAGTTTTATAGAAAGATTTGTTGTTTATAAAAACTCAAGCCAGTTTCGGGTGCTACTTTTATCATATTTTCGTTCGGGTTCATCATTTATTGGAGATCTATTGCAACAAAACTGGAAAAGTTTTTATTCGTTTGAACCCTTACAGTACATGACGAAACAATCTCGAATCGGTAGTGAAAATGTTACTGAGGCTTTGAATTTAATTACGGATATTTATGATTGCCGTTTTTATCCAAACACTTCTTATATTGAATGGATTGCGAAATATCAATTTCTGATTAGATGGAATCGTTTTCTTTGGAATATCTGTAACTTTCATTCATCATCTATGTGCTCGGATACCGAGTTCCTGACCAAAATATGCGAGCGATCTAAATACAGCATTATCAAAACTGTTCGACTCAAAGTTAAATATCTTGAATATTTATTTGACTCAATTAAAACAAAAAACCTCAAAATTATTTATTTGGTTCGAGATCCAAGAGGTGTTTATAATTCTCGAAAACAAATGGAATGGTGTAGTGATGATCTTTGTACAAACATCACATCTATTTGTAATGAGATGCGACAAGATTTGTTCGATTATGATCGACTTGATTCAAAAGTTAAAAGCAATGTAGTTTTAGTTCGTTACGAAGACATATCGTTAAATCCAATTGACCAAGCTAAAAAATTATTTTCAAATATTGGACTTGATTTCTCGCCCAACGTTTTAAGATTTCTTCGAACTCATACAAAATCCTACAACGAGAACGAGCTGAATCTTAATCCTTACTCAACATACCGAGCTAATTCTAGTTCAACAGCTTATCAGTGGATAAAAGAATTGAATCATACTGAAATCAATTTTGCTCAAAAAGTTTGCAGCGATGTATTACAACGGTTAAATTACAAAATTATTTAGTATTTAAACGGATCATGATTTTCAAATCAGTTTCATATTATTCTAATAATCTGTGATAAATTTGTTAATGATATTTTATTTTTCGCAAAATAATATTTGTTTTATTTAATATTTAGAACTCAAATTTCATTATCATTTCATTGATTTAAGATTCATCGCTACTAATACCAAACCCCGAAATGAATATGTTGATCACTGTGATAATGAACACTAGTATTGTTGCAATATTGTTAAGTCTGTTCAAACGTTTTTGTTTATCTTCTTCATCGATGCTGTTGTATCCAACATAAATGAATAGTACCCCAACAAAAACCTTCATCAAATCATTAAATGTTTAATCAAAACATTCAAAATTTTCTTATTGATGATGTTATACCTGTAATATAATGGACAAACAAATCAATCCCATCATAACGTAGTAAAATTTATGTTTCTCGCCTTTCGACAAGCAATATTTCAATTGACTGCAAAAAAAAATTAACTGAAAATTAATTTGAATTTTTTTGGTCATTCTAATGATTAACCTTGCATTCGCTGTTAGAAGAGCCACATCTAACATTCCTGTGATGTTTTTTTTTAGAAAAAAAATTTAAAAAGTTTTTCGGTCTTTTAATTTGATTTTCACAATGTAATATTCAACCAACCTTGAGACACCGTTTTCTTGGTGGCATAGGCGTTGGCATTGAGGGCAGAGTTTTTGGAAGTCTATTGAAGAAAAACAAAACAAATTGAGTTATTTTGAATATACTTCATTATGATTTTTGATAATTTTTAAAATTTATTAGATATAGGTTAGTTTTTTCTAATTAGTTTACTCGTTCCATGAATTCTGTTTGAGCGATTTTAGGTTTCAAAAAACAAATGATGCTGTTTCTTAAAATAAAATATAAAAAAAAGTCAAAATGAAAAATTAACAGGTGCGCTCAATAATGGCAATAATCAAACAAGCTTATAAATCAACAACGCCTCTGCCGAAAATAATCATTTTTGCTTGTGTGAACTTTTTGAAGCAATGAATCAGTGAAGCATTCCATTTAGTAGAAAAACTATTCTTATTTAGACACAACACATGTTTCTTCTTGTATCATTCTCTCATCAATGCTTTGGTTGAGCTCATTGGATTGCAAACGGAAGCAATAAACTCACATTTATATAAAAAAAAACCCAAATTATGAAATTTTTTTTTTTTTAAAAGTCAATTTTCAGACTTTTGAAAGTTTGAATTTTGTTTAATTTGATGAGTTGTTTTTTTTTTTTTTTTTTTTGATCAAATTTTATTCTAACTGAAAGTTGTTGAAGTGGTAATTTTTTCATCTATCAATTACAAAACTTACAGGATTTAAAGATGAGTTTATTGGTAGTACCGAAGCCATTTCACTTATAATTATGAAATGATTTGTTTATTTGTTCTTCTTTTTTTTTTTGATGAAGTTTGAAAAATCAGCTTTTTCATTTGACAAGAAACAAGATGGAAACCATGGCTACAACAAGAAAAAAAAATCAAAAAACAAAGCAACGCTATTATTCTTCACAAGTTTTTCTTATGATTATACAAAGAATTTTGTCCGAAACAACTCACAATCTATTGATTCTATTAATAGTTCATATTTTATTTATTTGATCCGTTTCATTAATTTTATTAAATCATTCTTCGATCAAAGATTTTAGTTTAACTTTTTGAGTAATAAAATTAAGACAGTTTGTCAAATTATATATGTTGAATAATTTGTTTCATTTTTTTTCATTCAAAAAACATGAGTTTTGTCAAAAAAATCAGGTTTTAGCTTAATATTTTCAGAAATATAGTAGATTTGAAAAAAAATCTTTTTTTACATCCTATGCCTGATTTGAAGAAAAAATTTCATATTTGTATAGAATGCTAAAATTTTGGAACTATAGTTTTAAAAAAATTAAAACTGTGGCTGTTTGGCATGGCTTTTTTTCAATAGTTTTTATTGATTTAATATAAAAATTCAAATTTGAATTACATGATATTTATATATTATGAAAATTTCAAAAACAAAAAACCACTTTCACTGTTTCATTTTATTTAATCGATTTGTTGGAAAAAAAAAATTCAACAATCACATTAATGGAAATGGAATGAAAAATTTTGAAGAGAAACAATCATTTAAAAGAAAGATTTGAAATTGAGAGAGAAAGTAAAAGTTTTTCTCATAAAAGCATTTTGCATGCAACACTTGAATACTTTATCATTTCAATCGTTTTCGTGCTAAAAGGGCATCTCCGGAAGTAGTTAACAAAAACTTTCAAAACTCAAAAAGAAAATGCCAAATTTATATATCGTTTACAGTGCAAAATAAATCTATTTTTCAATCATAGCTTTTGGGAATTTTTTTTTTCAAAATCAAATTTCTTGAAACTTTTGATTTTTTTTAGTTTCTACTATAGTAGTATCTCTGTAGTTAAATTGCTTAGATTGGTGGAATAGATATTAATCATTGGATAAATGGAGAAACAAACTTCTCACCGCCAGTATTAAAATTTTTATTTCAAGAGTAGCGTGAAAATTATCGAACGATTATTCAATCGAATGACTATAGTCTTGATATTATTTTATAGAACTTATATTATTAATACTTTTGTTTGAAAAAAAAACTAGCAGAATATAGCCTTTATTATAATTATTAATTATGACTTGACAAAAATTAAATTTTGATCCTTATTTATAAAGGACAAGACAATTTTCGTTTTTTTATATTATATATTATGTTTTGATATTATTAAAAAAATAGAGCTTTAAAGTCAACAAATGAAAGATAATTTTAATTTTTGTAGATTTTTTTCTTGCTTCTTATCTGGTGATAAGACTTATGTTCAAGAAGACAACAAGAACAACAATTTGATGTTGATGATGACAACCTAGGAAGACTTGAAAGTTGTTGGAGAAAAAAAACAATTGTTTTTCATACCTTTAAGGAAATATAATAGGGAAACGGGAATAGAAAAACGACGAATAAAAGACGATAAAACAAGAAATAGAAAGAGAATGGTTATTCTGAAAATCATGAAAGCCACTTGTTGTTGTGTTTTGTTCAAGTTTCATTTGGTGTGCGTTAGTGTAGGCAGCATATTTTACTGAAAAAAAACTGGCTGCTAAATAAAAATGAAAAAAAAAAAAAATTAAATTACATTATGACAAAACGGGCTGAATCAGGTCAGCCGCGCGTGTGTGCGTGAATAGCGGACAAAAAATAAATAAATAAATAAAATAAACGAAAATAATAACAAGAAACTTCGAAAAGATTCAAGCAAAAGAAACAAAAAACTTTCTCTTGTCGAGCTCTTCCCAGAAACTATCTCTCTTCTTGTGAGAGTTCTAATTTATTATTTCTCTATCCCATGTTATCTTCTTCTTCGTCTTCGTCTTCATTTGTCTCTTCTGAGTTGTCGATTTTTAATCTTTTTTACCTGTCTCGCCACCTTTGCCATCACCACCACCACCACCATTAACATAACCATAACATCCAAAAAAAAAAAAAAAAAAAATGCACGAAAATGTCTATTTGTCTCTTCACACACAAAAAAAACCAAAAATTTTTACATTTTTAACTTTCTTTTTTTCTGCTCTTGTTTCTAAATTTCATTTCCTTCAACAGGAAAAATAAACAACAGCAACAAGAAGAAGAAAAAAAAATTCACTTTCGCATTTTTGAAATTTGACTTTCAGTCAGTTATTCAGTTAAGTTCCTGCTCGTGTTTGGTGTGTGACAATTGTGTGTGCGTGTGTGTGTGTGTTTGTGTGTGTGTGTGTGTGTTTTCCTATCCTCAGTTCATCTCAGTTTAAAAATGAAATCAAGCTAAACCCGGATATATTACGTTATAAGTTTTTTTTGTTTTTTTGGTTGCACATGATATGATATCAGAGAACTTCAATTTTTGTTAAAGAGTTAAAGTAAAAGAATGTTACAGAATGATGAATCGAATGATGGGTTCCATTGGATCAGAGGAATTTCATCAAAACACAAAAATTTGTTCGGCAATTAATTTAAAATCTATTGATGTCCACTATATGATATCGTCTATTAGTTTTGGAATTTTTTGGTGAAAAAAAAAACTTAAACCAAAATGGTATACTCAGTGGTAAAATTAGTCTTTTGTCATTTAACCTGATCTCTTAATTTTTACTTCCTGTAACTTGTTGCTGGTGTTTTTTTTTGTTTTTTTATGTGAGTTTTTTTCTGATTATTTGTTTTTGTAATTGTTTTTTTGAGCAATTTCGTTTTATTTTGGTGTTTTTGATATCAATTTAAATAGAATATATCGTCAAACGTCACTCTAACATCCTGTGTATCATCGACCGAAAAAAAAACCAACTCGATCATCATTGTTTTTTTTTTCTGGAAAAAATATGAAAAATTCTGACTTTGAGATGTTAATGCTCTGTGATATATTTTTTTATCAAATTCACCGAATAGTTTGCTGCTTTGAATAGCAATAATGATCGTTTTTTCCCTTCAAACGCCAATATCTTTCAAGTCCTGAATGAGAATCATTTTTAATTCATTCTTCAATATCAAGTCGATTCTGTATTCTTCTTATTTTTTCTGGCAAAATCTGATAAAGTGAATGGCTCTTTTTCTGAATATCACCCCCTTAACAATAAAAGTAATTTTTAAATTTTTTTTCTAATCATTAAAAAAATTAGTGTTTGTTTTTTCTGTACTGCTTTTGAATCTGTTTAGAAAATTCCACAAATAGATTTGAGAGAAAACTGTTTTCATATTTGAAAAATTATTTATGTCAACAACACCTGATTCATGTGAGAAAAAATCAAGCAAATGTTTGGGTTTTATTTATTTATTTTAAAGCGTTCAAAAAAAAAAAAAAAAAATTTCAATCAACTTTAAAGATAAAATTATAAATTGATAAGAAAACTACATTTTAGAAACGCTTTTTCAATGAAAAGTAACAGGTGGCATTCTAAAAATGGGTGGTTAAACTGATAATTGGCCCAAAATGATGCAATTATAAACCAAAACAACTTGAATACTTCCGTGAATGTTTTATTTTTTCATTACATCATTTTAAAATGAATCATTAATCAAACTAGCACCAAATAATTTTTATACTAGTTTAATACTTCAAAAAAGCTATTATCATAACTTGATGAAAATTCTAATAATAAAAAAGTCAATACAAAACAATAACGTAACAACACGTTTTTATTGAATTATCTATTTTCTATGATTAATTATATGAGTTTAATAATTTTTTTAAAAATCGGGTAAATTTGTTTTTGAACACATTATTTTTTAAAATGTTAAATGATTCTCAAATTCGATTAGTGAATGAAATATTTTACATTTATTTGCATTTGAGATAAAAAACAAATTATGAGTTCATGAGTTTTAAAAATGACTAAAGAAAACTTGACTTTTCTTCTGAATTTCTTGTTTCAAGCATCTTATGTGAAAATAAAAAAAAACTAGCAAGTTTTTTAATCTCTAATTAAGGGATGCAGTGATTAAAAATTATTTTGAAAATTTTGGAAAAATACGAAACTATAAATTACAAAAATTAATAATTGAGTTGATTATTTTTATTCTAATAAATTATTCGAAAAAAACGCAAATAGAAATTATTCAAAAATTGGAAAGGATTTGACGTTTATTAATAATAATTAATACTATAATTACAACGAATATAATGAATGATTTCCGCATTAAATATTTCACAATCGTTTTCCTGAATTGATAAAATATACCATTTTCTAAAATTGTTGCTTCGAGGAATTTCTGACACTCTTGATATTTAAAATACTGTTGAATTAAACTTAGAGTTATTATTTATCAGTATACTTTATACTGTATCTTAAAAATTTTAATTTTTTAATCAACTCAATCAAGTGAAATATTTTTCGTAGAAAACAAACAATTAATTTTTATTCTCAATTTTCACAAAAATAAAGTTTAATTTACATTGTTTGTTATCGTTTTTCTCAGAGACTGTAATTTTTCAGTAGTTATAATATTTAAAATTAATCTGAGATGTTAACAAAATAATTGAAATCTTTTAATTGAAAAAATTGTTTTTTTTACTAAACACATTATCTTTAAAAAATTGAGTATTAGTTTTAATTGTAATCTATCAACAGGTTGTTGTATTGATTTGATTGAAGGAGAAGACTTTTTACTGAAGTTTAATTTTTTTCAAAATTTTCTGTTTAACCTAATCAAGTTTCAATGTGAAAAAAACGACAGTTTATTTTTTTTATAAATATAGATATATTGAAAATAAAATCATATTAACATGCCCGTTCAAACATCCGAACAAGATATCAAAAAAAAAAAAAAAAAATAAATAAATAATAGATTCAAAATAGAAAAAAAGCCTGTACGTTTTTCTTTTCTCCATTTCCTACCTGTCTTCTTTGACCTAAAATTTTCTTTCATTAAAATGAAATGAATGTGAAGAGAAATCGCATGAAATTAGAAAAAAAATCTTTTCCGTGTTCGAAGAGATATTTCTTTTTTAGCTGACTAGACAAAGGAAAAGTTGCACTTAATGATGATGGTGATCTACAACTAAACTGTATTGCTGCTTTTATTTTTTATATTTTATTATTATTATGTTTTTTTTGTGATCTATTGACAAACTGAAAATTATTTTTAATTTATCATTGACATTTTTTGTTTTGTTTTGTTTAAATACTTGAGAATTTTGATTTTCCTCTGAAAACCCAATCTATTTAAATTTTTTTTACAATGTTTTAATAGTTGAATCAAGTTTTTTTTGTCACTGATCATCACAAATTAAAAAATTTTGTTTTTATCATTTTATTAAGGATCCAAAATGAGGGAAAAAATTCTTCAAAATAATTTTCTGATATTTTATAATAAAAGCTTCACTTACACTTGTTAAATTGAATATTATTTAAGTTGGATTATTGACAAAAACCACTAGAATGACAAAATTAGGCCAATTTCTATCTAAGAAACGGATATTCTATTTGAAAGCTATTCAGGTGGGACCAAGTTTTAAAATGCTTACGGCATTATCATTATTATTATTGCGGAAATGAAAGCAAGTTTGTTTTCTCTTCTTTAAATTTTTTTAGGCCATTATGCGCTTGTTCAACTTAACCGTTTCATAGTGAAAGGAGTGAGAAACAGGTTTTAAAAAAACTGTTATACAATACATGCGAAGCAGTTATTAGAAACTTTAAAAAAAACTTTCTACGGAAGCTATAATAGTTTTTTTCACTAATGTTCAAATAACTTTTTCTTATTGGAAAACCAAGAGATTCATAAAAATAATATTTCTCTGAAATTAATATTTTTAATTACATTAATAGCAATCTCGATAGGTTTGAAATTGATGAAAAACAGTTTTATGATTGAGCTAAATTGAGATATACAAAAGAGTGTCAATTGTTTGTTGTTCAACAATGTTGAACTGAAAAGCTTCATCATAGATAACTATTCTTTGATTTGTTTTTTTTCACTGATTACTACAAATAATCATAATTAAAAAAAATTATAGTTTTTTTTTTAATACTAGATTAGTTGAAAAGTTGATAGTTAAATCGATTTTTAATGTTCTTATTGAAAAACTTGGAAAGTTTTTCGCTTTGCTAATTTATTCTGATTATAATAATTTGATTTATTTTAAAAAACTCTTCCATAGTTTTTTAAAAGATTTTTTTTGAAAAACAGCCAAAAGTTGAGTCATTATTAATTTTTTTTTAACATAAAAAAATTATTTTTAATTTAAATAAATCCTTTGGTTGTTATTTTATTGTTGCTGAAGTTTTGTGGAAACAAATTTCTCGGAAACCGCTCCTAGTAATTTCAATGTTAACCATTTGAAGGGTAAAAGGAAAAAAAATATAGTTTTAAGCAAAAATTCAATAACAATAATCGAAATAAGGTCAACAACGAAAGACCAAACTATTCACACAAAAGCTAGGACCATAAAACAGATTCATTGATAGGTACTGATGAAACGATCAAAGAGCTAAGTAAAAGGTCACTCGCCTTTTATAACTCTTTTGACTTGAGTGAATACGGTTCAATCAGTTTGCGTCTCAAAACTTGAAGCGCTCATTATGAAACTTGTTGCCTCTGGTGTCTGAACCCCCTCACAAATCCGTTATGTCAGAATGCTAGATTGTCATCGTTTTGATGGGCAGCGCCCATCAACAGTTTTATAGATTTTATATGAAATTTTTTTTTTTTTTTTGAACAAATAATAACTGAAACCCAGTGGTCATCATTGACCCGTCTGTCCGTCATTTCCAATGAACGCCGAATGATTAGTGACCTAGTTTTACCACCCGCACCTCACTTTATAATACTAGTGCACGCGAACACCGGGCCAAAGAAATAAACAAACAAAATGCGAAAGGCGCTTATTTATTAGTTGTTCCAAAAGTTTTCGTTGACCATTCGATTTTCAATGTGCACTGAGTGAAGAGTGTTTAAATCAAAAAAAGAAAAAAAGAAATTCAATACTGTTTTTTTTTAAAATTCTATTTTTTTAATTTCTGTATTTTTCAAATTTGAAAAGTTTTATCAAAAAAAAAAAAAAAAATTTCGATTTAATAACTTTGTTGAAAAAAATTCTGTTCATTGGTGTTATGGTACTTATTCAAACGAATCTTCTTTAATAAAAGAAGCCCCCACCTTTTGAATTTTACATGTTCTAAAATTAAATTGTTTGAAATAAATTTGGTACATCAACGTGAAAAAAAAAATTAGAACTTGACAAAGAAAATTTTTTTCACATAAAGTTTCGATTCAATTTTGAGAAAAAAAATCGACTAACTCAATAAAAACGACAAACAATAGAAAAAAGTTGCATTTTTTTTAAGAATAAAGGCAGTTTGTTGTGTGATCTATGTTTTTCCATCTTCTTTCGATTTGTTTGAATTTTCAGTTTTTTTTTTTTTTTTTGTTTGACTGTTGATGATTTTACTCTGTGTATTTTTTTTTCAATTGAATTTAAAATAACTACCAATAGCGATAATATAATGTAATGCGAAACGAACTAATAATGAAAACAATCTAAGCGAAACGATATCGTTCTGTGGTTATATTATAATAGCAAATAATAATCGAAATAAATGAAAAACACACACACACAAAGACAGAAATTTTTTTTATTAGACAACCACCTACAAAAAGAATTTAATTTTGCTGAGGCGGAGTGAATCCAAGCCAATCTAGATTGTATAGTTGTGCCAGCATGTGTGTGTGTGTGTGTAAAATGACAAAACGCTTAGATAGTCAAATAGAAGAAAATAAATTGATATTTAAATAATGAAGAAAAACAACAACAACAAATGACACAAAAAAAAAATCATGTAACAAAAATTAAAGAAAAAAGTTTTTTTTTGTGAACATCAAATGTTTGACAATGTAAATTGAAATAAACATCTCTACTTTTTTCAAAATATTATTAAAACAACTATTTCAAGTCATTTTATTTTAAACTTTAACTTTGATTTTGATTGTACGAAACAGATCCCAAACCATTCCAACCAATCGACAAAAATAAATTCCATTCCGAATTCGACTGACACTTCATTCGAAAGGTATTTTATATTTTTAGAAATTTTTTTTTTTCTTTAAACAGAATAAAATTTTCAATTTTTTTTTTCTGATGAATAATTTTTGAAGGATTTAAAAAAATTGCTGCTGATTTTTTTTTGTTTCTCTGTTTTATTTTGAAAACTTCTAGAATTTTTTTATTTATTATCAAGATAATTTCAACTCTAACATTCGAACAGTTCAAGTTAAACAAGGTATTGTCCAAGTTTATTTCAGTTTTCAATAAAAATTTCAAATTTGAAGAGAATTTTTAAAGCTCAAATAGTTCTTAAAAATCTTGAGTCAAATTGAGAGTAGAATTTTTTTTTGATTAAATTAAAATAATAGGAACAAGAAGCAACAATGTTTATCAATTGTAAAAATTTATTATCATTGATTAAAATTTCTAAAATTTTGAAATTTTCTAAGCATTTTTTATTTGCAAATGAATAGTTTTTTAAGTAAGAATTTTAAAAAGAATATGGTGTATTAAAAAAAAAAAAAAAGTTCAAGGTATGTGCATTAATCTTTATCGTTACAGTGACCATCGAAACGACAAAATTTCCTGATTCAACAAAATTTCATTTTATCAAATAATTTCAACGACAAAAAAAACAGCATATTAACTTAAGATTTGATTATTGACTTGAGAGGAAATGAAACCTAAAGAGCGGTTTATCAACTACGCTCTTCTTTCTTCTAACAATTGCGAACCAGCACAGAGTTCATTTAAAGAAGATATTCCCATCGATTTGAGCATCAAAAAACCTATAAAAATTTCGAACGATCCTCGTTTTGATTTATACCAAGATTACGAACATGCCCCCTTTCACCACCTACCACATATTGGAGAATGGCCAACCTATTGTTACCCTAACATGTTGGGTAAACATTATGGCTACCCGCCAAATGCGTTTCCATATTTTTTGATCAATTCTGGTTGTTTGACAAATCCTGAAATTGAGAAAAAAAGAAGTGATACAATATTAGATCCTCTCTTGATTCCATACCATATTCCCCAAGAAAGCCTAGTGTTACCATTCAAGCTTGACCCTTATGGTAATGCTTTCAAATCTGAGCGAGCTCCTTTATCGGCTGAATCCGCTTCTTCGTCTTCATCATCATCTCCATCTTTTGGATATTGTTTTCAAACTGATAACAATGAAATTAATGAAAACATAAATTCAAAGTTAATATCATCAAATCATTTTAAATTTAACCATTTGCAACATCTCCATCATCAACATTCTTGGAAAGAAAAAAATCAAATTAATTATATGAAAATAAATGGATCTCAACAAAACAACCAACAGAAAAAAAATCAATTGAGGAAAGCTTTGAGCTTTCCTTGTTTACTAAAATCAACAAAATTTTCAAAAAAATATTTTGAAAGCAATAATAGAATACACCGAAACAAATCAACACTTGACAACGATGATAATCAAACTAAATCAAGTTTATCATTTTCAAAAACTAATAAATTATTTCGATCTAAATCAGAATGTAATTTACATTTAATCATTGATTTTAGTTCGGTTTCACTGAATAACGAAAACCAAAAAAATATTATAGTCTCAAACACCCCGGTAGCAAAAAATTGTGCACCAAAAAAATTATTCGCTTCAAATTATTACAGAATGAAAGAAGAATCAATTGTTGGCACTAATGATGACATCAAAGAAAGCCGAAGCAAACTCAATGATGAAATAAACATTGATGATGATAATAGAATTAAAAACTCAAATAAAAAAGTTATAAATTCCTCTTATAATGAGAATAATCATAATCACAGCAACAATCACAATTCAATGAAAATCAAACTCAACAATGATAAAAATAATACCAGGTTTTATAGAAATTATAGAAAAGATGTAATCCGTAAGTTTCGATTGATAATTTGTTTTTTTTTTTTTAATGTTGTTTGTATTTTTTTTTTTTAATATAAATAATTAATTGATGAAGTTAATAATCTCTATTTTGCAGATTCTTGGGATAACGAACGTCGTTCTAATGAATTGATATCCACAACACCCCAACTCAGAAAAGTTTAAACTGTGATGTTCTTGATCTTCGTAAAAGCAGCAATGATGAGAATAAACCATATGAATTGCATTTTTCAACCAAGCAAACTACAGATAATGAAATCTCAACTAATGTTGATCATATTGTGGAAGATGAAAAACTGTTTCAAAACAAATCGGCTCAGTTTGATATTATTAATAAAAAATCATTGAGACAACAACAGCCCTTGGCAGAGCATCCGCTAGATTTTTATAGACAATACTATTATTATTTGATACAAGAACCGACTTTTGCATCAAGAGCCGCTGTAGCGGTTGCAGAAACATATGCCAAGCTTCTGACACAAGATTCAAATGTCACAAACATGGATAATAATGATAACTATTGCACGAATTCATTTTCGACAGTCAACAGTTTCAATAACAAAAAGTCACCTTTATCAGATTGTGGCTCTATGTATGAAACCAAACGAACATCACCAGATTGTAGTCAAAGTAATACAAGAACCGAATTGCGTTCTGCCGACACCACCAACGGAAACATCATGTTTGATCGGAAGCGTATTAGTCGGCCATTAACAGGAAAACATGTTAGACATGGCACTGGTGCAAGTCCATCAACTTTAGTTAGTCTTCGTAATATGATTCAACAAAGACAAAAACTAAAAGAAATCTCCAAAGTTGGCTTCAATGGTCGATATGGAAAAAATAAGATGAACAAACGTATCAAAAGAAAATGATAATAAAATAGAATGTAAATTATTTGATTCTGTAATCATTATATAAAATTTGTAATTCTCATTTTATTGATTCTTGAAGAATTTTGATTATCTGTAATAAAGTTTATTTATCAAATAAAAAATAAGAATTATTCAACTTTCGCAAAAAAATCTAGAATTTAAATTTTGAGTATTCCGCAATGGCTTCAATCAATATTCACGGCTTAATGGAGGTCCGTTAATCGGGTTGAAGATAACTGAGACAGATTTTTCATAACTTGTCGATTTTAATGTCGAAAATCTCTATTCTGTTTTCAATTTGTTTTTTAAGTATTTTAATTTTCAGTGGTGGTTTGAGTTTTTTGGGTTAAAATTTTTTTTTAATGGCAACCAATTAAACAATTTCCGAATTCGGTGTGATAGAAGTTATCTCACTAGTATTAATATTTTATCTATAGAAATAAAGTTGCATCCTTTATAGTTGAGTAACAGCTTTTGTGAATGTATCATATTTTTTTTGACACGGGTGTGTTATTGTTTGCTTTATTTATTTGTGATTTGTTAAATATTCATAACTTTTAGTAATGTAACGATGGCAAAAAATACAGTAAGCAGTCAATTCAGAAAATCGATGTCGATCAATTCGGAGATGATATATTTAAAGAGGAAGATCATTAGAAACATCTAGTCCTGGAAGTTTGACATTGGATGAGAAGGAGATTACCAATTTATTGAATTCAGGAAAACCAAAAGAAGCGCTCAAGTTAGCCTTAAATTCTGCTCCTATTGGCTCAAAAAGTCAATTTCTTCGTGATGCGAATTTCAGTTGTGTTTTAAAAATTCTACTTTCTATCAAAATTTCTGAAATTGAGCCAATCGTCAACGAGTTGAATATGGAAGAGATAGATATTTTGATGAAATACATTTATCGTGGATTTGAAGTACCCACCGACAACAGTAGTGCTCATTTATTAGTCTGGCATGAAAAGGGCTTCAACAAAGGTGGCGTAGGGTCTATAATACGTGTTTTTAACTGATAGAAAGGCGGGTTTGATTATTTTTTTCTTCCAATTCTTAAAGTTCGATCATTATTCGTTGTCTTTATTTGAAAAAATTATAGAATAAATTTTTTTTCTCTAAATTTAATTTATATTGTAAAATTATAATCGTTTATTTTTTTTAATTTACATAAAATAAATTTGTTTTTTATGCAAATATTGTCATGTTAAAATTATTATAAGTCCAATGGTTTTATTTTAGCCACAGCGAAAAAAATGCTAAATTTGAAATTAAAAAAAATTTTTTTTTATGTCTCATCTTACTTGTCGGTGTATTTGTTTTTTACAGTCTCAAATTTAGTCGGTTTCTTAATAAGATTATTGAGTGAAAACATTGTTTCGTGTAAATCTTGTTCTTTGTATCCAGAATAAAAATCTAGAGTTGGATTCTTTTTTTAAATTAAAACAATAATTCAAAAATAATTATCAAGTCAATTAAAACTTTTACCCAAGAAACATTTTTCATTTTCATCGCCAAAAATAGTGATGCTGCGGCCATTTTTGAATCTAAAGTATCAATAAAATTATAATCAATCAATGAAAACTCTACAATATATCGGGCTAGTGTTAGAGTTTCAATAGATTGAGACGAGCAACGAGCAAAGCGTCGTAAAAAACTATATGATAAAGGATAATTGAGGTTAAATTCCAGAACTTTAAGTATCTTGATTTCCATTCGAATCATTTCTTCTCGATTATAGGCATCATCACCTAAATAAACAAATCTTCAATCGATGGACAAATCCTTTCCTGAAATAAAAAATAAGTTATGCTCATATAATTTTTTAATTCTCATATTTTACATCAATTTTTGAAGCTATGAAAATAGCTGTTACGCCTAACAATTGTAATTGAGCTTTGGAAATTGATGAACGCATTAGAAAATGGTCAATTATCTTTACAGAATGATATAATGTTTCATGATTCAGTTCAAAAGATTGTTGAACATCAACTAACCAATCTATTAGAACTGAACGCATTTTTTCAGAAATTTCTTTTTGTTTATGCATGTACTTTTCACATTTTGTTAATAGCTCTTTTTGTCGATAATAACTGAAAATATCAAACGCATAAATTGGTTCAGATTCAATATTTTTGATTTGAGTCTTGTCATGATCAATTATATTTGGAGGTAAGCAATGGTGGTGTTTGATAATAAAACGGCCATTTACGTTGCAAATTTTTCTGTTCTGAACCAGATTTTTTGGCTTTAACCAAAGTATTCGGTTTGAATTGTTTTTCATCAGAAATATCGATGTTCTTTATTTTGCATTCTATCGTTTTGGTTGGATCAAGCGACAAAGCCACGCAAGAATTTTCGTCATTTTTGAAATTTTTCTTTTTCAACAAAGCTCTATTTCGCGGAGATGGCTCAAAGTTCTTTTCAAAGCTTTGTTTTCCGATTTATCTTGTGAAATGATATTGGCCAAATTAGAAAAAGGCTTCTTATTGCCATACATTTTTATAAATATTTTGAAAACACTAAAAAAAATAACTATTTATCATGAGAAAAAAATATTGTCAATAATAATCTTTAAAAAAATCGTTTGAGCATTTAATTTTAAATGGCATAGAATTTGACGCAAGGCCTACTAAGGAAGCTCTCACCCCGAATAGGCAAAAACACAATGATTTGCTTTTAGCCAATCACGATTGAAGATTTAATTTAAATACCTTTCTCTGTTCAAAAAACGGCGTTAAAAACTTCTAAGCGAAAAAAACTTATTTAATTTTTTAAAACTTTTGAATTTTAAAACCAGAAAAAACATTTTATATTTAAATTTTATTTGTTAAATTTTGAAAAAAAATTAAAACTAATTGAGTTTATAAAAAAAAACATAGCCTAATTTATTTTTACAATTTAAAAAAATTATTGTTTTTTTTTTCAATGAATTTTTTTCCATTAAACTTTAAAATTTAATTTTTTAAATAAATTTATAATTAGAAAAGATTTTTAAAATTCATTTTTAAATTTTACTACTATTTTATACTTGTTGATATGAATGATTACAACCGTCGCAACGGTTTGGTTGTACATAATGCGCATATTTGAAAAGTATTCACACTAAAAATTTTCATTTCTGTCCGTCTCACTCATAGCAGGTTTGGTGTAAATAGCCCTATGATATATACGTAAACAAATCATCTGCGACGACAGTTTCCATTAAGATTTCTCGATTTTCAATTTTTAAAATGTCAATGCTTTTAAAAGTTGCTGAATATTTTACTCCTGTTTTAAAAGTAAATCCAGTGTTTGTTTATTTTTTAAATTTATTATTTTTTTCTATTAATCCTTTTAGGAATCAAAATTCAAAGAAACTGGTGTTATTACACCAGAAGAAGTATGTATTAGTAAAGCTCAACTAAAAATGAAAAAAAATTTTTAAAAATATAAATTCACAGTTTGTTATAGCTGGAGATCATTTAGTTCATCATTGTCCTAGCTGGCAGTGGGAATCTGGTGAAGAATCAAAATTAAAATCGTTTTTACCCAAAAACAAACAGTTTCTAGTCACCAAACAAGGTGAGATTTGAAAAGTTTTATTGGTAATTAGTTACCAAACTAATTTTTTTCAATTTTTCTAGTTCATTGTTTTAAAAGATACAAAGATTTGGAATCTATAAAGTTTGATGAAAAAATTATAGATGAAAATGACGACGAAGGCGGATGGGTAGATGCCAATTTAAATGATCACCAAGAAATTAAAGATGAAGTGGTTATTGGTGAAGAAGCCACCGAAAATTTGACAAAAACAACTGAAAATTTTATTTCACAAAAAAACAATGAAAAAGATGAAAGTGAAGATAGTGAGGCCGAAGATATCGAAAATTATATGCAACGACGTGAAGAAATTGACGACGAAGATGATAAAGTGAAATAAATATTTTGATTTTTTTTTTATAATAAATTTAATTATAAAATTTTTTTTTTAGTGCGTCGTTGATGTAACCAAGATTTCAAAAAGTTTCCAGGAAATATCCGTAAAAGATGATTTAGTGAAATCTAGAACTTATGATTTATACATTACTTATGACAAATATTATCAAACTCCTCGTTTATGGCTTTCTGGTTTTGATCAATGTTTGAAGCCATTGTCTATTGAAGATATGTATGAAGATATAAGGTTTGTTAAAAAAATTTTTTCAAGTTCCTTTATTTTTGTTTTCTCAGTCAAGATCATGCCAAAAAAACGGTTACAGTAGAATGGCATCCTCACATTCCTGGAATGATGGCTTCAGTTCATCCTTGCAGGTTGTAGATTTAAATCAAAGTTTTTCGAAAATTATTTTTTTTTTTTAATTTTTCAAAAGACACGCTGAAATGATGAAGAAAATTTTCAATGCTATGGAACTGAACGGCAAAGAGCTGAAAGTTTATAGTTATTTAATTGTTTTTCTCAAATTTGTTCAGTCTGTCATTCCAACAATTCATTATGATTTCACTCAAAGTTTTGCCATGTAATTTGAATATTAAAATTGTTCATTCAGAGCTTGAATCTACAATACTTTTTGAATAAATTATTCAAACAAACAAAAATTTTTTTGTTATCTAAAAAAATTAAATATTATCTAGGTATTTGAAATAAATTTTTTTAAAAATACTCATTTCTTGTTACCTTTTTATTTGTGTTTTTTTTTTGTATGCTTGCCATGCATGGTAGAAATGATATTTGCATAAGGGTTTGCGTAAATATCCATTACAGAATAGAAAAAATACAATTATTTTTTTAATAAAGAGCTGAATCCGACATTATGATGCTTTAAAAAAATGATATTTTTGTTTTGTTTCTTATTATTTAATGAAAGTAGATAATAAATTTTCTATTTAAAGAGCTCATGACATTGAAATTATTTGAAAAATTTTAGCTGCATATTTGCTTTTGCATAAGTTTGATCTTCATTTTGATTATTTAAAAAAATCAATGGCGAGTCTTTATCTTTAATGAAAAAAAAAAAAAAAAATATCACTATGAAGTAACCATTTCATCTTTAAATAATAGTTAAACCAATCGCTTTACAAATAATAAAATGCCATCATCAGAGAAAGCCCATGGGTTTTGGCGTAGCGGTGTGAACAGGATTCGTACACAGTTGAACACAACCAACAACCATGCCGTGCTTTCTCTGAATCTGGGTCATTCGTCTCAGCTGTGGGTCAAAGTCACAGTATCGCTTTTATGTGTCTTCAATTATAAGCCAACTAAAGTAAAACAAAAAAAAATATAAGAAATGAAATGATTCGAGTGAAGAAAATGACGATGACGAAGAAGAGAGCTAAAATTTCGGGAGAGAAGTTTGCCGTCGAGAGTGGGACAACCATGCATCTCTCACCGAATTTTTTCTTTTTCTATTCGATAGGTTTTTTTTCTTTTGAAGCAAAATTCACTCCTCAAACAGCATATTTTACCTTTAAAAAATTATCTTGTATAAATATATCAGTTTTTTTAATATAAAGATGAGGAGAAACCTAATTTGAAAATTCTTCAATAACGTTAAAGCATGTGTCGGTGAATGTTAGCAAAAATTTCAAAAGTTGTTTTTTTTTGTTTTCGATTTTTCAACAACTTTTTCAAAAAGTTATATTTTCTTTGATTTGCTCAATTTGTTTTTTGCAATTAATCCTTTAATTTTAATTTAAATTTTCTATATTAAATCATTTTTTCTCAAATAAAGTGGCGAAAAATTAATTTGTTCCATTGGAAATTGTGTGTGTATGTTTTTAACCAAAGACTTGAATTTATTTGCAACTGGGAATGACCTATAAACTCGTTTTATAATAATTTTTTTAAAATGTTTTTTTTCAGCGATATCAATTTTTTTGAATATTAAGTTTATTATTTTAAAATGCTGTTCACTAAAGTTTTACATGATAATCAAAACTAATTTTAAAATTAGTAAATTTTTAAATTTACGTAAAAAGTTTTGAAAACGTTTGAAAATTGATCGCGTTTTCTATCAATTCAATGCTTTGATTTTTTTTGTTAATATCAATTTTTGATTGTTATCTATTTCGAACAAAAAAAGTAAGTTTTATTGATTTAATTTATGCGTGTATTGTGCTAAAAAAAATACCAGATACATTTTGCAATTTATTTACAAAATCTCGTTATATTTACTGTAATTTTTTTTTTACAACTTGGCTTCTTTTTGAAATTAATTTTTAAAATATTTTTCAAATTAAATAGTTGTTTTATGACAGTTACTTTGTTTTAATATCAATGTTCGTTAGTTTATTTCAAGTTTTCTTATGACATTTAAGATTTGATCATTTGACTGCCAAAAACATTTTCATGATTGATTTCAAACAATTCTAGTCCTTAATTCCTTTAAAACAAAGTGAAACAAAAAAAAAATTTCTATTATCAAAAAAATTAATTAAAACTACGATGTCAAATTTTATTTATCAATGGTACTTTTGATGATAAGTTTGTATACTTGAAAATACTCAAATATATTTTCAAAAACCATTGAATTACAAAATTGAATTTTCTACTGATTAAATTGGCTTCAACAAACTTCTATTGTCATGTTTTTATAAAAAAGAAATTCTAGAATTGAAAGAATCCCAGAAGAAAAACATTACTAATTTTTGTTTTTTTTTTTTAAAATTTGAATGATTTTCTGAGCAATAGAATACACGATTTAAAATGATTGAAAAAAAAGACCCAGCATAATTCACAATGATAACAATTGAATTTACTGGTTTTCTTTTTCTTTTTTTCTGTAATGTTAATAATGATTATTTAGCTTTCCTAATAATAGTAACAACAATGATGAAAACTTAAAACTTTGTCTAATCAAACACAACAAAGCAAACAAGTTCGATGGTTTCTCTTGAATAATCATGCTAAATGCATCATGTGTTTTGCTCTTTCTTGATGATAGAATCCTGGATGAATGAATGAGGTGCCTTAAAAACTTTTTAGCTAATGCATAAAATTACGATTATAATTATGATAAACATTTCTCTAATTGCTAGAAAATCGATCAAATCTGAATTCAATTGTATGAGAGTAGAGAATGAAAAAGAAAATAACACAAAACAAATGAAAATTGGCTTAAAAATCAGGAATTGCAAATCAAGGTGAAGTTTTGCGAAGAAAAAAATTTAATAAATTCATTATTCATTTTTTTTTTGCCTGAATTTCATAAAATTTATTAATTTTTGTTTTGTTTTTATGTGTTAGTTGAAATCAATTTATTTTTCACCTTAGCTAAATAAAATAATTTTAAAATTTTAATTTCAATTTTAATTTTTTTAATATTTATTTATGAATCTAGGTAATGCATGTTTTAGTAATTTCAAAAATTTTAATCATTATTGTAAAAAACAAGTTTCATTTTTATGAATGATTTTTTTCAAGTAAAATGTGAAAAAAAATAGTTACAAAACTCTTCTCTCAAAATTGAACAAAACAGACAGATTATATTTTCTTCAACTTTATTCAATTAATTTTAAAAAATCGTTTAGTTTCATCGTTTTTGTTGTTTCAACCTTATTTTTAATTTAATAAAAAAAATTTACGCGAAATTTTTTTTTATATTTAGCTTTAACACATTTCAAAATTCGAACTAATTCGGCTTTTTTTGTTTTGGTTTTGTTCAACTTCTATTTGTTGATGAATGATTATAAATATCTTCTTCGTCTTTTAATAAATAAATCGATAGTGACTTCTTTGCGTCACTACTTTTTTTGCGCTCTGGTAAATTTTTAATACAATAAAAACGCGTACCAAGTTGGAGAAAAAAAATTCAAGCTAAGAAAAACAAAGTAATAAATAAATTAAAAGAGAAAAGATTGTAAATGAAGCATTACAATGGGGGTTGTCTTGTTTGTTTGTTTGTTAGGTTAAGTTTTATTTTGTTTTATTTTATTTTTGTTTTGTTTTGATTGACAGCTATTCGACGAACTTGATCTAAGTTTGAATGAACAAATGTCCTGATTGTGAAAACAGAAAGAAAGAAGAAAAATTTTATCGGGCAGAAATGCCATTTTTTCTGGTAATAGATTTTTTTTATTAGCTCACTCTCGTTCAAATTTATTAGAAGAAAAAGAAAAAAAAATCCGATGATGGACTAGATTAAATGATTTTTTTATTGATATTTTTCATTCAAACTTAAAAATGATCATCATTATCACTAGTAGTAGTGTAGATAGATAGGTATACATGTATGAATGAATATAAATGCGTATATAAAGCGGATTGCCCATTAAAAATCAACCATCAAGAGATTTTGTGTGAGCAATGATTCCGCTTGACTTGCTTGGTCGATCATCATTATTGACAAGTCTCCGTTATTTTTTCTTTTTTCTTTTCTTTCTGTATTTGATCTTAAGCTGAAAGTTTTACTCAAATAAATTCAGTGATTTTGTTGTTTTTCTATTAGAGCAAAAAAAACAACAAGAAAAAAGTATTTCAGATTGTAAAGAAGAAAAATCAAATAAAAAAAAACTCAAGTTTGGCAAGTTGGCGTGAAAGACGCCTCACCTTGTTTTTTTCACCCTCTTTATATCCAAAAGACTTGTTGTTTTTTAAACAACAACAACATGCTCGAACTGAAAAATTATTATTATTGACTTAATCAACAACCCAAACAACCAAAACAAAACAATCAATCAGTTTTTTTAGCTTCAAAGCAATACAAATATTTTTTCCAAGTTGTTTTGCCTGATTTTCTATTTTTAACTTTTTTTTTAGCATTCCATTCAGTATAATTTTCGTTGTTGTTGTTGCTCAAACGGAAGATCATCGTTATTGTTTCTCGAGAGTTTCTCTCACCAACAACGAAAAAAAATTTTGATACAAAACAACAGCAACAAAATCATTATTACATTAAAAAATAATTATTATTGTTTTGTCAGAGCATGGAGAGAGAGAGAGAGAGAGAGAGAGAGAGAGAGAGAGAGAGAGAGACGGAAAAAAATAATAATGACTGATTCTACTAAGCTTACGATGGGAAAAAAGCTATACTAGATTGAAAATATTGAATGATTTTCACCTTATATCAGTTTCTAGAAGTTTTTTCTCAAAATAACCAGCCAAATTCAGTTTTAATTTGCAAGGTATAAGATTTTTCCCTTTATCATTTCAAAAAAACCAATTCAAATAAATTTTATAAATGAATTTTTTCTAACCAGAAATAAAGGGAAAAACTTGACTGACAACAATTTTTGGAACAATAACTTCTCAAAAAAAAAACACCAAAAATGACAGTAAAAGAAATCACAAAGGAACATCATAAGTTTCAAAAAAAAAAATTTTAAAAGTAGATTTAATCAAATGTCTGAAACGAATATTTTTTTTATATCCGATTTATGGATAATAATGTGAAACGCGAATTGCTTGCTTAAAAAAATAAACAATGATAATTTTTTAAATGTTTTCCGGTTTGAAAATAAAATGGCTTATTTTTGAAAAATTATCATTTGATATTTTTTTTCTTTCTATTGTTGTCTGTGTGTTTGAATTTCCAATCGGAAAAGCAAATTCTGTTTATTTTGAAACTTTCGAAAAGTTATTTTTAAAATAAATTTAAACAATTTTTTTCAAACAATGAAAAACAACAAAAATTTTTCAATAGTTTTTTTTAAGTATAAGTTTTTCAGCGATGTTGTTCCAATTGTTCCAAGACAGAATTTTCTTTTATTTTTATAATCCAAATAGTTGAATTTTTTTTCAAAAAAATATTAAAGAAAAATGATGATTGAATTCCAAGAGAAAAATTCTCATTGTTTTTGAGAATTTTTTGTTGTTATGATGAAAAGTTTTTTTTTTCCCAAAAACAATGATTGTTTTCCTCAAATATTTCCTAATTATTCATTGTAATAGAGTGTCAAAGTTCTCATGACAATATGATCAAGAGAAAAAAATATTGTTTGCTAAGATTAATGTTTTTAAATTTATAGCCATTATATGTGAGAAAAGATTTTGATCTATATGATTTATTTTTCTCTTTTGATAAAATTTTTTCAAAGATATGAAAGACAATTGAATTCAACCGGAATTGATTGTTTTTGGCAACATTAAATCAGATATACACTTTTTTTTTAATGAGGATTTTATTTTATTTTCTGTATTATTCAAACAGTGGTTTTTATTTTAAACAATCAAAAACATTATTTATTTAACCTTATTTCAATTCAGTTCACTAGTCTCATGTAGATAGCTATTTGATATAATATAGATCACCTCGATAAATCAGATAAACTTGGATTATCATCAAAAAAAATTACGAGATTTAGATAATTATGATTTAAAATCTTTCGATATTGAATCGGTTTAAAAAATAGACTTTCAAATAAATCATTGTTTAAACATTTTTTTTATTCAAATTTAAAAACAATTTTTCAATTTAAACAGAAACATGATTGCAATGAATGCAATAAGACATTGGTTTCGACCAATTCAAACCATAGTTTTCTTATGTTTGGTAGCAGTAAGTGATTTTTTTTTCAAACAACAACACAAAAATTTCAAATCTTTTTTTTTTGTATTGAAAAACAATTCAGAACATTTTGGTGAAAGAAATCGACAGTAAACTTGATTTACTAGAAGAAGAAACTTTATCTTCCAGCCGAACATAGAATCTTGCCAGAAATTGATGTCACAAACGATTTGAAAATCGATGGATCAACATCACAACCTCTTAACAACAACAAACGATTGGTCTCAAAGCAATATGAGCCAAATTCCAATGAAATTTGGCCTACCACTCGTTCAGAAGCATCTCACATCAAGGTAAAAATTTTTTGAATAATTATAAAATTTTCATTTCATTTTTTTTTCAAAACTCAATTACAAATTTGAAAATTATCATTTTTTTTTATTTATTTGTGATGGACACTTGTTTGAATTTCAGAAAAAAATCTTCAAAAAATAAATGGGTAACAAAAAAAACTAGGTCGCTTGTTTTTTTTTAGCGAACCATATCTTAACATATAATGCGCGTTAATTCTATCAAATCATGTCTTTGATTTGAAAAATAGAAAAAAAATAAAAATGAGGGTGCATCTCACTCGAATGTTGGTCATAACGAATATGACACTTTGAATATTTTAAAACAGTGTTAGAACGTTATACGGCAGTTTTTTTCTATGTGATCAATGTGAAGCAGCAGTTTTATTATTTCTTTTTTTTTTTCTTCAAACTGAATAAAGCAGAAAGTAACTTGATAAATGTTTTTTCGTTCTTGTTTTTGTTGGAGAAAAAAAACTCATTTTTTAAGTATCATAAATTTCAAACTGTGATATTTCAACTTTACAATAATGACCTTGATGATATTACACGGATATTTTATTTGAATTATCATCATTATTTGGCGCTGCAATGAGATCACTCGATTCAAATGTTTTAAAATGAATGAAACTTTTCAATTTTTTTTTTCTCGGTTACCAAACTTTGAAAAGAAAAAAAAGAGAGAAAAAAAACACGAATTAACAGTTAAAATGATAATCACATAACTGCATTGAGAATACTTGTATAACTTTAGTTTAATAATAGCTTAGTTATTAATAATAATAGTAATATATCGAGTTGTAAATCGAAACAGGATAGAAAACAACATATGAAATGACTGAAGCTAATTTAATGATTAGTTTTAGAATAATTTCTATCATTTATTAATAATTGATCTTGGAGCCAAAAAAATATGTTTAGCTATTAATACCTCATAGTACCTGTGATATCCCGGATACTTTACCTGAGTTTTTTTTTATATTAAAAAATTAGCACTGGATTAGTCACTTCTCAAGAGAAATTTTTAGTTTTTCCTCATTTCCAAATATTTGATAATGAAATCATTTGGAAACAGTTTATTTTTTCAAGTCTTTTGCTAGATTCACGAAGTGAATCTGTGATTTTACTAAGATAATAAAAATTATAGTTTTAGATAAAAAAACCAAGTCATTTCTAAATAATAGCTTTATTTAGTTTTTTCTGTAGAATAAATGCCTTTATTGACAATATTTTTTTTATTTTCAAAATAAATATAAAATTTATAATTATTATGATTATATAAAGCAATTATTTAATCATTTTGATTTATAATAATGTTTTTAAAAAACTAAGATTATTGTGTCCTTTTATCGAAACCATCAGTGCTTGAGAACAATAAAATTTGTGTTTCTGAAAACAAAATTTGATAGATAATTCAGAAAAAAGAAACTAAATCTAACAAGATAAGTAAGTCTTCGTTCAATAAAACTTACAATCCGTATTTAAACTTTAACTTTTAAACATTTTCTCTACTTTAATTTAAATGCAAGCGCGTTGATTCAGAAAATAACATTTTACAAGAAAATTTCTTCACAAATTTTAAATAAAATCTATGCAAATAATTTTTTAGAAACCATCAGTAAGATTTTTACAAAAAAAACTTATTCACATTCTCAAAAAATTTTTATTCGAATAAAACTTTTCAAAGGTTCATAAATCAAAAGCAAGGTATCTTTCAATAAATATCTGTTTTGATAATTTAAAATACAAACAAAAATCAGTTGTATATAGAAATTAAAACTTTAAAATCTTCGCATTTATTTAAATATTTATAAGTTATTATAATTATTTATTTTCAAAATTATTAGGTGATCAACGTGAAATGTGAAAAAAGCATGATGAAAGTTAACATTGAATTTGATCGACCATTTCAAGGATTGATTTTTAGCAAAGGCCATTACAGGTATATAACTTTTTGAAACCTTTTCATTTCAAAACTTTATTATTAAAATTATTCACAGTGATCCAAAATGTGTCCATTTACCACCCGGTAAGAAAAGTATTTTATTAGTTGTTTCATTTTCAACTTTTTGTTTCAATTTTTTTTAAAGGATCAGGACGAACTCAAGCAAATTTTGAAATTCACTTGGGAACTTGTGGCATGACTAATTCAGATTCGGACGCTCTTGCTTCTATTGGTCTCTATATTGAGAATACAATCATTATTCAATATGATCCACAAGTGCAAGAAATATGGGATCAAGCCCGTAATTGAGATGCACTTGGTATGATTTTTATGAAAAAGCTGTGACTTTTCGACCATTCAATGTTGACATGCTTGACGCTGTCACAGCAAATTTTCTCGGTGATAACATTCAATGTTGGATGCAAATACAAGTAGGAAAAGGTCCATGGGCTAGCGAAGTTGCTGGAATCGTAAAAATTGGTCAAATGATGACTATGGTATTAGCTATAAAAGACGAAGAAAATAAATTTGATATGCTGGTTCGTAATTGCATTGCCCATGATGGAAAACATCAACCTATTCAGCTAGTCGATGAGAACGGGTGCATTGTACGACCAAAAATAATGTCAAAATTTCAAAAAGTTAAAAACTTTGGCAATTCGGCAACAGTTGTTTCATATGCCTATTTTCAAGCATTTAAGTTTCCCGATTCAATGGAAGTTCATTTTCAATGTACCATACAAATTTGCCGACAAAACTGTCCAGAGAAATGTGACCAAACAAATCAATTCAGTGAATCTCAACACCAAAATGTTTTAGTTCATCCACGAAAAGTTCGTGACGTAATGAGCCATCATCAACCAGTCTTGGAATCGTTGTCCAGTCTTTCGTTGACTAATAATAAAACTTTGGATAAAGATATAGTGGGTTTAAATAAAATTATTCGCGTTCTATCGACTGGAGATCTTAATTTTGCTATCACTGAAAAAGAAACATCAACTTCATCCTCGAAAAAATCATTGAACGAATTTGATCAAAAGATGTGTATATCTCATGCTAATTTTTACGTATGTGTGGTTGCGCTGACCACAATGTTGATTTTTTTCTGCAGTTGTTCCGTGATGTTATATTGTCGTTGGCGTACCATTGTTGAAACTACCAAAGCAAAAAACAAATCCATAAAAGCTGATAGTTTTAGCAGCTCTGATACTTATCTGGGGTCATCGTATGCAATCATTCCAATGATTGCCAGTTCCAAAAGTTATCTATCTAATTCGACTTCTACTATTGATTCACGTCTACATCAACCGGTAGTTCAACCAAACCAATTTACTATCTATCAATGAAATGAAATTTATTTTTTACTGTTATAAAGTTTTTTTCTTTTAAGATGATTATAAAAAAATTTGTAAATAGCATCATTTTTAGTTTTGAATTATTTTTTATTAAAATAACATTTGAAATGACACGATTAAAATATTTGCAATTATGATATCTTTATATTTAACTTATTTCTCCACACACGGATCCACTTCCAAACTTTGATGTAAAATAAAGATTTTTATTTCCAAAAAAATTAAACTCATTGAAAAAATTTGAAGTTCAAAGGTATGAAAATGCTCAAACTTCTATTTGTTTCTAATTCTTCATTATGACATGTTGAGATGGAAAAACTAAAATTAGTTCAAAATGTTTTAAACTTGAAAAACTTTAAGCTCTCAAACATATTCAATTTTGTAAATTTAAAATTTAAAGCTAGAAGCGGTATCTAGTGGCATGTGAACCATACTAAAACACATTACGGTTATGTTTGGGTTGACGTTCTATCATCTGTTGCATTGTATTCAGTTTTGACGTTTGTTTTTAATTTAGCCTTTGCATTATTTTTGTTATTTTGTTTTCTGTTTCATTTTAGCTGTTATTGCAACTATGTCCGGTTATTTGGTTGTTGTATCAAGTTTATGTTGAAATTTTAAAGTTACTGAGAGAAAATTTATTTACTTATTTAATGAGCTAATATTTATTTTAAATTTTTGAAAATTATCATATGATTGAAAATTGTTTAAAATAATTTACTAAATTTAATGTAGAAAAAGTTTATTGCCAAAAATTTTTTCTAAACATTTAATTCGCCCACTTTTTTGTATTAGAATAACAAAAAAAAACGTTCTACTAACAATCGTCAATGACCCTCAATAATAATAATAAGTTTCCAATTGTTATCATGAATTTGTAGAAACTTATTTTTTAATTTGTTTTGTTTTATTTTATTTTTATATAAAATATTTGTTTGCAACAATGTTGGTTATGAAAGTTTAAAAAACAAAATATTTATTTCATCATAATGTTGTTTTCTTCCGGATTTTTTTTATCATCTAATTACTTTATTGGTATAGTAATAATGAACTTTTTAAGACTAAATTATGAAATTGCTCATTAATATCATCAAATCATCTAACTGAAATTAGAAAAAAAAACTCGAAGTTTTTGCTCGAAATTTCAGAGATTATATTCATCATAAGAAGAAATTTAATGGATAAAAATTTTCATACAGAAAAGTTATCAATATATTGGAAATTGTTTTTTTTTTTAAATCATTCGTAGTTTTTTTGTTTTGCAAAATTTTTTTAATGATAACACATTCAAAATACGTTAATCACTTTTTCCATAATCTTCAAAGTTTTATCTAAAAGTTTTTTATTTGAATGAATCAAAATAGAGAAAAAATTGAGCTCGAAATTCATACTACATTTCAAGCAAAACTATTGTTCATTATATATTGAATATATTTTAAAATTTTCATAGTTTAACCAGAAAAATACACTATTATTTATTTAAACAAAATTTATTTCTTATTAATTCTTTTCAACAAAAAATAGATATTTTGAAATTTATATGTAATCATTTATCTTCAAAAAAAAGAAAATATTTTCTCAATGAATCGTGAAATTTTTCTATAATAAACCAAAATTATATGCTTCTATTGTGAGTAGTGCTTCAAATAAACTTTTTAATGATAATAATCACTTTATTTCCAAATGTATAGATTCATTTGTGCATTGGGTTGTCAAGATCAATCACCAAACATTGAACACTCAAAACCAGTAAAGTAGTATTGAAGTTTTAAAATCAAAATGAATTTGGTCTTCTAATTTTTATATTTGAGTTTTGAATTTATTTATTTATTTCAATTTGAAAAATCTATCAACTATCTGATTAGAAATCGACATTGATTGAAAACAAAAAATTCAATTAATTAAGATAAAGAATTTAGCCTTGATAATTGATGAAAAACCTACGATCTTGAAATTTTTATAGCAAAAATGAGCAACATGGAAGATATCAAAAATAATGTAAAACCGGGAAATGATATTGAAAATTTAATCCCTTTTGCATCATCTTCATCGATAGCCGATATCGATGATTTTGATCCAATAAAAACATCAAATACTTATAGTAAAATACTAACAGAGACTATTGCTCTTTTATCGGATGATGACCATCAACATGATTCAAATCCCAATCAATTGCAGCAAACGATTTCAATTGATAGGCCTCAACATGTTGAAGTGATCGCAAACATTTGTCAACCATCACAATCAAAATTATCATCAACAGATTTTAAAACAACAGAAAAGAATAATTATATAAATAATAAATTTTCCAATGAGGCTAAAAATTTTCGTAAAAAAAGTGATTATGTTCAAAGCAATAACATCATTAGAGGCAATGAAAACAACGATGACAACGGCGCAGATTTGGTTTATTACAATGATGATGATGATGTTGACGAACAAAACTTTAACGAAAAGCAATGCCTATTGCCGTCGAAAAAAAAGCAACACAATATCGCCGGTCGCCGCAATCGCAGTCACTTGCTTAATAAAACCACTTGCGATTTTGAGAATATTGATTCAAACATTGTCAACTATCTAACTGTAAGCAACGACCAAGCCAGTAATAATAGATCATCACCAACAATGATGGGTTTTTTTACAGTTAATAACAACAATAACAGTAACGATATTAATAATGTTGACGACAATCGTCAGCAATCTGACGATTTATCAATCAGAAAAGATGTTTCAATTTTTAACTCTCTGTCATATATGAAAAGTTTCAATTGGTACATTTATCTAGTGACAATTCTATCCGCCATTGGCGGTTTTCTGTTTGGTTACGACACTGGGATCGTTTCAGGGGCAATGGTTTTCATTCGGTATGTTTTTTTTTGCGGCGATTCATTGTATAACAATAATGATTTTCAAATATTTTCTACTAGTTTTCTCTATAAAAATAGTTTTTCGCTTTAATTTTTTAAGGTATTTTAAAATCAATTCTCAATCAATCAATTTTAATGATCAAAAAAATTATAAACTTTTAATTCATTCAATGAAGTTTTTTTATAGGAATTAAAGTTTAGATAAGATTAAATAGAATAGTATAAGATTAAAATTTATAAAAATTTTTACTTTACAAATTCACTCAATCAAAAATTTGATTTTGAAGATTTCCTTCTCTTGAAACATTTAGAGTTTTTTAAAATATATTTTTTACTTCAATTGCAAATAATCATTCAATCATTTTAAATATTTTAATCGGATAATTTTTTTTATTTACTGGCTCAAAAAAATATTACAGTTTATTTATTTTTAAAAAATATGAAATTCAATTTTAGATTTGGTAAAATGAGATAAAAGTTTTTTTGTGAAAAAGGATACTCAGAAATTATTAATCATGTTGGTATTTAAAACATGATTTGATTTGAGAGATTGATTTCGTTTTATCAAGTTTTTGCTTGAAATGTTTCTTTGAATAATCTGTTCTTTTCTTTGTGTTTTATTTTTCAAAATCTTTAACACTTTTTTGGACAAAAGTTTTTTTTTTATAAAAAAACAATAGAAAAAAAAATATCTAAGGTGACAGCTGTGTTAATTTTTGTTTTCATTTTTCAATAAAATAGTGATTATTTCAAGTTGAGTGTCGTTATGGAAGAGATTGTTGTCTCGATGACCATTTTAACAGCATGGATCTTTTCCTTGATTGCCGGCTATTTGACTGATAAATTTGGGCGGAAGCTAGTCATCTTGATTGGAAGCTTTGTTTTCACAATAGGCGGATTGATGATGGCCTTGGCTCATGAAAAGTACATTTTGTTGATTGGTCGTGCCACGGTTGGTACGGCAATTGGATTAACATCGATGGCCATACCAGTTTATATTGCCGAAGTTGCACCTGTACAAATACGTGGAAAACTCGTAAGCACAAACAATTGTTTCATAACTTTTGGACAATTTATCGCATCATTGATCGCTGGCGCCTTCAGCAAAGACACAAATGGATGGCGATGGATGTTGGGTGCGTATATTCATTAAATTCACATACATATTTTTGAGTTATATTATTTTTAAATTCTATAAATGATCGATTGAATCAATCAAAATACATGTTTACTCAGGTCGCTTAAATTGATAGGAATATTTCCATAAACAAAATTGAATATTTATGGATTTTGATTTTTGTTGGTTCATCAGGTTTATCGACGATTCCTGCTTTTCTACAGTTGATTTTTTTTTCATTTCTTCCTGAATCACCGAGATGGTTAATGCAAAAAAACCGTCTCACCGAAGCCTGGAGTTCATTGACAAAGTTTCGAGAAGCGAATACCTCAGAAGAAGAAATAAAAAAGGAATTTGATGCAATTAAAGAAAATTGTAGACAAATGGAAATAGAAAACAAACAATCCAAGTCTATAAGAGTGATTTTATCTAACCAACCCATTCGCCGTGCATTGTTTGTTGGTTCAATGTTGCAAGTTTTTCAACAGATTGCAGGAATTAATACAATCATGTATTATAGTGCGACAATCATTCAGATGTCTGGTATCAATGATAAATCTTACGCCGTGTGGTTATCAGCCATGACCTCGTCAATCAATTTTTTGGCTTCTTTCCTCGGAATCGTTATTGTCGAAAAAGTGGGTCGTCGATTGTTGACTCTTTCTAGCTTGTTCGGAGTCATTATTTCGTTGTTTGTGTTAGCTTTTGGTTTTCAAATGGCGGAAATCAATTCGCCATCAGTTTCATTTCGTCCGTCTTCATCAAACTCCTCAAAATCGAACTGTTACTTGCAATCATCTTGTCATCAATGTATACATGTTTCAAGTCAAGGTTGTGGTTACTGTTTTGTTCAAGAGAATGCTGTACAGAAAAACGTCCAATTATATTCACAAGACCAATCGAATTTTCTCAATTCTATCTTGTCATCCAAAGTTAATGGTACTTGTCTGGCCATAGACACTAAAATCGAGTTGCCTTTTTGTGAGTTGATCATTTTTTAATAGTTCAATTTATTTATTTTTTTAAATTCAATTTTCAGCTAATCAAACATTTTGTGTAAATGGAACAAGTAATGGCTGGACTTGGGCTCCTAATTGGTGTCCTTCACAGTATTCTTGGATGACTTTGGCCGGTTTGATGATGTATTTGTTTTTTTTCGCTCCTGGTATGGGCTCAATGCCATGGACTATTAATTCAGAAATTTATCCTTTATGGGCTCGAAGGTAAATTTTTTTTTCAATTTTTTAGCTTTATCAATTAACTTTTCAATTTTCATTAGTTTTTGTTATTCAGTTTCAACATCATTAAATTGGTTTTTCAATTTGTTGGTATCTTTGACTTTTTTAACATTGACCCAGGTGCTTAATAATTATGGAGCGTTCTACTTGTATGCTGTTCTTGCAATTCTCGGTTTTGCCTTGTTTTTCTTTATTTTACCCGAAACCAAAGGAAAATCATTGGAAGAAGTAACTTCGTTGTTTGAAGTACCTCTTTGCAAATTACGTTATACATCGTCTTCAAGAAATACCAATTTATCGGAACATGAAAATACTGATAAAGGTATCAATGTCAGCAGTTCTACTGTTTCAACTACAGCATCTCAAGTTCGAATGTGAAACCTGAAAAGCCTGTGATCATGTATGTGTGATTGACAAATTAATAACAGATCTATTGATTGCATCTATGAAAAAAAATAGTGCTCAATCATCAGAAGAGATGATCGTCCATTTTGGGCATCTTCATGATGCATATTGTTTTATCCAGAATATTTTTTTTGATGGTGTTTGCATTTATATTTGATAAAAATGTCATGATTAATGACAAAAGATTTGATAAGATTTCCATTCCTCAATTACATAAATTGTTTTTAATTTTTTTAAACACTATTCTTTCCAGCTAATTATAATTAAATCTATAATTTTATACTTTGGTTTAATCTTTAAATATTTGATAAAAGTTTTTTTTCTAGATATTTTCCTCAGAATTAGATTTTTTTAAAATAAACGATAAAAGTTAAATTTATATTTTGTTAATTTAGATTTTTATTTTTTTCAAATTAAGCACACACATAACTCAATTTAATTAGAGCTTTTGTATAATTTGATTTTGACTTTTAAATTTATTTCTTTTTTATAATTTGATGAAAATTTTAAAGTTTCACTTTTTTTTAAGCTGGTTGTATTTCGCTGTTGACTTTGCATTTTTGAATCATTGATTTTTGATGAATTTCTCTTTTTATTATTTATATTAAATGGATCAGCGGCGTTTTCTTGGTAAAAGCAAAACATTGAGCATAGGAATACAGGTATGAGAAAAATAATGATTAATACCACAACCCAGTAATAATCGTTGCTATCTGATTTTAACAATAGTTATCTTCAATTTCATATAACTTCAAAGTTTCAAAAAAATTACCTTCAGTGCATAAAAATTGTTGCAAATCAATTTTGATAGAAAATATTTTTTCTCTTATTTTTTGCTTCATTTTGTTGTCTGTTTCGAAAAATTTTTTAAGAATCCAAACGGTTTTGTTTTCAAACATTAAAAGGTCTTGATCATAAATCAGAGCTTTGTAAAAATCAAGTTTCAAGCTTGAATTGAAACAGTTACTTGTTGGACTATAATTGAGAAATAGTAGAATAAAAGTATTGAATGACGAATTTTGAGTTTGATTATTTGAAAAGTCAAAACAAAGATAAAATTTAAATGTTTGTTCGACAACTCTGACCGAAGACGTCTCTGTAAAATTTTCAATTGCAAATTTATTTAACTGAAACCAATTTTCGGTTTTATTTTGAAATAACGTATAAAATATTGGTTTTTCATAAGCCATATTTGAAGATAATGCTATTCCAGAAGAATCGTGCAAAAGTTTTGGAAATGTATCATTAGAAATGTAATAAAATACTTGAACTGATTGTTTAGTGTCATCATACAATAAACCAGAATTGTTTTTAACAATAAACCCTAAAAAGTTATAATTATGAAACGAATTTGAAGTAAACGAATCAACGACATTAACTTTAAATTTTTCAAATATGTTGCTTTTATATAAGGCAAGCCATTTATTTTTCCAGCTTAAAATTTCTGGTAAATAAAAATAATAATAGTTTGTTTTATCTTGGTCCGTTAATAGTTTTTGATTTATTATCACTTGTCCTCTGAATAACTGATAATTTTTTGTCATTAACAATAAATAAGTTGTATCGTTTTTACGTTCGTATCCCAATGTCAAAATATCTGATGCAAAAACGCTTTTCTTTTTTTCACAATGAGTTGCCTTAATATGAAAAAAGCTTGGTTATTTAAATTAATTATTCAATTGGATTTACATATTTAGAAAAATTTGATACTACAGACTTAGATGACAATGATAAACTATGATAAGTTTCACTTGAACATTTTATTTTTATTATTGATAGAAACAAAAAAAATAAATATGAAGGTTGAACAATGTCCAATACTAACAAGGCCATTAAATAAGATTTGTTATTTTTACCATTGATGGATATTAATATTAATTTATCCTTTTAAAAATTGTGAGATTAGTGTATTTATAGCAAAAAAAATGGTTTCAGTGAAAGTCGAATAAAAATCTATTTTCTGTAAGAAAAAGTTCGATTCGAATTGTTTAATATTAACAAAAATATTTTCTTGGTTTGTTTAAATAAATTAAATTTAATCAGAGGTTATGAGTTCATGAAAAAAAATTCTATTTACTAAACATGAAAAAACAATTGGCTTTTTCTGATTAAGTTTTTAGATTCGATTTTTTTTGAAAATAAAGATGTTGGTAAATTTTTAATTGAAATGAATTTTATTTAAAACTTCTTGTTTTAGTATATTTAAAACATATTCAGTTTACTTTTTTTTAAATTTCTAAAAAAAACTTATTAATGGCGTTGTCAAGTAATAAATTTGGGAAATATCAAAACGTGGACTATCAAAAATTTTTCGTTGGAAATATCAATCTATTTTAGTCACTTTTTTATGGTTCATCCGAGTTTTTCTTATTTGTCGAGCTGATGATGTTCAGGTTCGTTTAAATTAGTTAAAAATTCATAATTGAATTTTTTTAAATCAAAATAGAAAAGCTACTGTGAAAAAGTAGAAAATTTCCAGTATAACTTTTTATCGATTATACATTTTTCATCGAATGAAAATGAACAACAATTTATGGTGTTGACTAGAGATGGTCATGTTTATCTGGTATCTAAAGATAACATTAATTCATTAGTGTTGAACGAAGTACAAGAACTGAACATGACATCAGGAACGACTTGGGCTGAAAAGTGGCCATCATTAACAAAATCTTCATTGTTTAAAGAAATGAATAATAGTCGTCTACATGATGTTGTCAGTATTCATGACAATTACAATGAATATCTTTTTTTCACTTTCGACAATGAAAACAGAATTGCTTACGATGTCTCACATGGCACATTGCATCAAATCACAATGCAACGAGAGAATAAAACTGAGGAATTCATTGTTTCAAGTGTTGTCAAACGTCAGATATACTTGTGGCAAAAATGGGCTGAAAAAAATTATTATACTTTAAGTACTTATGTGTTTTCTGATGGCAAGACTATTTATCAATCAACAAAAATTTCGAAAGTTTTCGAGCTTTCGAATCTGACTTTTTGCAGTAAAATAGGTTCAGATTCAAATATTTTTGTTATCATAAGCACCGGAATTTGTCCTCAAAACAGTCAATTAATTGATTTGAGTTTTTCACATGCATTCATTTATGATGATTTATTTTTGTTCGAATCAGACAAAAGAGTATTTCAAATTGACTTTCAATCATTAGAAAGATATCGTGATTCTAATACTAAACATCCTGTAAAAATTTTTGACCAAAAACAGTTTTGGTGTATTCTAAAAAATGGTTTTTTTTCAAATTTTTTATTTTTAATTTTCTTGAATAAAGGTTTTTTTCAGATCATCACTCAACAATGGTAGTGATAATAGTGATAATTGTCATTGTTATGCTCTTATTAGTTTGTTGCATTGTTTATAATTCAAGTTGGTGTCAAAGTTCTAATTCAAAGGCTTTAGAAACACAACCGCCACCATCTCAACCAGTGTTACCACCACCGCCTCCTCAGCAAATGCAACAACTTCCTCCACCTGCTTCTTCAGTTGGAGCCAAAGAAAATTCTACAAAACTGATAAACAATAATGTGAAATCAACTACTGGTAGTGTGCCATCTTCATCAGATAGCTCAGCACCAGCTTCTGGAATTGTAGAACCTAAAAACGGTAACATTTTTTTCTAGGAATTTTTGAAAAAAAACTAATTTTACTTTTATTTTGTTCAAAAGCTGTCAACTAAGAACAAGCAATGGTTTGATTTTTCCTAAACTTTAATATTTGTAAAAAAATATGTAATTTTAACTATTTTTGAATTAATCCATAAAAATTGATTATTTTTCACATTAAATTATGAATATAAGACCTGTTGAACTATTGATCTTAATTTTCTGTTCAAATCGAATAAGACCAAACTCATTTCTAAGAAAAAATTGAAAAATTTTTGTAAATCGAATTGAATTTGATAATTTTGTTCGCAGGGGTTTTCAAATCAAAAATTATATTTAAAGTAAAAAAAAAACTGCAAAATCGAGGTTGTTTTTGTATCGTAAAATAGTTTTTCGTTTTTCACTATTTAATGAAGATTTTTTTCGTTCAAGCAATTGGCTTTTTGTTTTTAAATTTGTTTGTTTGTAACAATCGTAAACAATATGAGAATGGGGTTTTCTGTTCTGAAAATGACTCACAAGAATCTCAAATAACCAATTCAAGTTGGATTGAATTTACTGAAAGTTTAAAACACGAAAATCAAATGAATAATCGTTCAAGTGACAATAATAGTTTTTTTTTTTAATTTCTCAGAAACCAATAGTCTCTCTTTGCTGCATCATTCAAAGCTTAGGCTAATAGAAATCAACTCAACAAAAAATACTACATCTCGTCCTTTTATTAGTGAGATTTTTTTTAATAAAATTAATAAATTAAAATGTATTAAATGTTTTTTGTATTCATATCAGGTCTGATGTTCATCTTGGAAGTTGCTGGTGGTTCGATTCTGTTTTTTGTTCTGTTTATTTGTCTGGTTTTATTCGGTGTCGGCTGTTGTTGGTACCAGATCAACAATTTAATTCAATTATTAAATAATAATCTTGCAATCGAAAGTCAACCAATAACTCATACAGACGAATTAAGATAAAACACCATTTGTAAAACAAAACTAATATTCGAATTTTTGAAAATTTAATTTTCTCTATTAATAAAAACATTTATAAATAAAAAAATTTTTTTGAAAGTTTCATTGAGTGTTAAAAAAAAGGTAAAAGAACATTTCATCGGCATCACAAAAAAAAGACAAAAACAATGCAAAAAATGTTTAAAAATTTCGTTCCATTCTCGATTATATTGTCATGCGTCATCATCGATCCAAGATTGGTTTTGATGATTGAAGTGGAAAAGCAAGAAACTATTGTTACAAAAATCAATGATCGTGCTACGATTCAGCAAAATTTTACCAATTTAAATAAAACTATTCTTAATTATGATGAAATTTTGAGCCTTGGGAACAAAAAAAAGAATAGCATTGCAACACATTCCGCAACCTCAAAATGACAACGGCAAAAAATTTGACTAATAACTCTACAGTCATGAGACAAACAATTGAAAATGAAATTTCTCAAGAACTCAGTTAAACAGTTTTTTTTTTTCTTTAAAAAAATTATTCTTATTTTTTCCAATAGAAATGGTAACAAAATTGTTGATCATTCTCTGTGTTTGTTTCATTTTCATATTTGGATGTATCGTTTGTATTTGTGCCGGTTGTCTCACTTGGCCATTAGTTTTGTTTTATGCTTTCGTTCAGAACACTTCCCAAAACAATGGATAATGAAAAAATTTTGAAAGTGTCACGTGATGTTTCCATAACAAATCACAACTTCTTTTTTTGAAAAAAAATAAATATTCCAATGTTTTTTTTATTTTTAATTAGAAGAAAATCATTTTTGGATATCTCTTGAAACAATATCTTCAATAGAGTTTCATCTAAAATTTTAAACAGTTTCATTTTTTTTAATGTTTAGTGGAGAAAATTCTAACTCTAACTGTTCGAAACGCATTTTTTAGTGAATTTTGAGTTTTAAAAATTTAAGAAAAAAGCTTATCAATTCGAAAGAATTATTGATTGTATTTGATATAAAATTTTTTTTTTGTATTTAAAGCCAATCTATTTTCTTTCAATGGTAAGTTTTTTTTTTTGCTCGTGATTATGGTTTGTTTTATTTTTTCAAGTAAACTTGGTTTTGTTTTTGCAATTTTGGTGTATTTTTTTATTCTAATAAATGGTTCAAAATGTTTTTCAACACTTTTCAACACGTCAACGCTTTTAGATTTAAACTCTAATCAAACAAATGCTACAGTTTCCTCACCAATTATACATCAAAAATCACTAGACGTTTTAGCGCTTGGATTTTACAACAGTACCATCATACTAATGACCAAAGATTTCAAAGTTTTCAAAGCTTCTATTTTGACTAACCTTTGTTTTTTTGATGAGAAACCATTAGATTCTAGGCTTTATTTGACTAGTGATAAACAGCCAACTCAAAGCATTGAAGATCTATGGAGTGCTTTTTTTCAAAATGAATTGTTTCAAAAATTGAAACCCGACATCGAGAAAGGTTCAATTCTATTGAATCCTAAAACTCGTAAACTAGAATTCATATTCAGTACTAAACAACAAAATAGCCTTTTAATTAAAAAAAAGACTCGTTTTTTGTCCTCGAATTCAAAAAATGAAACACACCCGTTTTTTTTCATTGAAAGTCGGCATCTTAAAAATTCAGACAGCTTTATTTCGTTTTCAGAATTTTCTGCAATTATAGCGTTAAAACAAAAAAAAGATCACTTCAGAGTTCAACTTTATCGTTACAAAAATTTAAAGCCTAGCGCAATATCCACTCTTTTGCATGCTTCAATTTGGATTTGCCATAGCAAGTCATCGAAAAACCATTTGAAATTCATTTCAAAAATTGTTCTAAAATTAAATTATCATCGTTGGCTGTCAATTTTACTATTGGAGTTTGTTTTCGTTCGGGAAATTTTCCACTGGATTGATTTTATTGGATGATAAGGATACAGTCTATTATTCGTTCGAACATAGTCAACGATGGAGACTTTTTAAAAATTTGTATAGCAAAAAATTGAAGGAATTTTTTGTAATGCCGGAATTTTATGAAAACAGAAATTCTTCTGATTCGCAAAAACTTTGTTTGTCCGATGAGTTTCAAAGACAAAGTTTAAATGATAGCGTCCACTTCAACCATCATTCCTAGCCTCCATTTATAATTTTTTTTTGATTTCACCTCGAGGCAAATATTTTCAATTATATAAATAAAGCTCATTGAAAAATCCAGAATAACTATTTTTTAGCATCAAATTTTATTTGTTTGTTTTTTTCTAAAATGAACGCTAATCATAAGATTAATTGAAAAAAATTTATAAACTCAAGTTCTATAAATCAATAAATAGGATACTAACATAATTGAATAAAGCAATGTTTCATCTTTGGAAAAAAACATTTCTATTATAATGAATGTAAATGAATTAAACTGGTCTAATTTAAATTAACAAAAAAAATTATATAAAGTGATCAACTCATTACTAGAAGGATTGTCAAAGCTAAAATTTTTCGGATAATTGTACAAGAAAAAATGATTTTGATCGATCATTTTTATATACTTTTGAGTGTGATGTTTGTTTGGAAATCAATAATGTGTCAACAAGCTACCGATGTCAATCATAAAATATTTTAAAAATCGAAAAAGTTCACAGTTCTGCATCCTTTTCAACAACGATGTACATTGAAAGTATAAAAAAATTGATAAATAAAACTTGTTTCAAATTTTTTTTTTCAAGAGTTTTGGATCTATATTTCTATCTTGGGCACCGTATTCATTGTGATAATGTCCCTTGGAGTTTTGGTTTGCATTTTTGTTTACACTTATGTTTTGGTCAATACCAAATTTAAAGAGCAAAAAGTTTTGTCATCAACGACTATTAAAAGAAATGACATGTCTTCGTCGGCTATTCCAAAACTTAATCTAATCAAAAACTCGTTTATTGTCAAAATGGAAGATGGAATTTCTCGTGGTCAATTTGAAAAAAATAGTAAAATTTGAAGCCAAACAATTTTTTAAAATAAAATTCTTAAAAGAAACTAAAAAAATTTTAAAGACAATTCCGTTGTTTTTTTTTATAATTTTAAACAGTTCTATTAATTTAAAGTTTTCTACCTTTGTTAATAGAACGATGTTAATGTTTACATAATGTTATGTTAAAATTTCGAAAAATACATTTTCAATCAATACATGAATTAAAAATTATTGCTCAGTTTCAGAAGAAAAATTCGAAATTTAATTAAAAGAAAATTCAAGTTTTAAAAAAAAAATACTTCACTATAAATTCGGGATTAAATTCTTCAATTTGTTTTCAAGTAATTTTTGTAGTGAAAAAAATATTAAACTTTGTCCAACTTAGTTATTAATCGACTATTTTTCAATTTGTCAACTATTATTATTTTATATCTTGTAAAAAAGCTATAAAAAACCGAAACAAACAAAATGTCTTCGATTTGTTGTTATTTTGGTGGTTTTTGTATTCTCTCATTTACATTTCATTTTAACCGATGTAAGTTTTGTTTCAATAAAGAAATTACTTTTTTTAATTTTGTGAAAATTGTGGTTATACTAAAGGTAACACAAGATGATTGTAGTTCAGCTCTTAACAAAACATCATCGGAGTTGGAGAATTGAAATTTTATTATGATCATGAATCGGCAGCCGTAATACTTTTCCAAAATTTGAGTTTTTGGATTTTTGAAATAAGTCCAAACGAAGATAATCTGTACAATTTTGATTCCAAGAAAAAACAATTTAAAGGTGATTTGAATCAATGGTTAGAGGACAAAAAAATATTGAAATCAGAAGTCGATTTTAAAGCTCAAGCTTTTACTTTCTCTAATATTGAAAATAAAATCGATTTTCTCTGTTTAATCTATAATGACCAAAATAAAGATTCTTTCTGCTTAAAATGGGAACATTTTCATGAATTTGAAAACAGAAAAGCTGTTTTATCAGCATTTTCTTTCAATCAAAACTTGATTTACCGAAACAAAAATGCTTTTTCCATCTCTGAATCGTATGCTAGCTCGGAATCTGTTTTTTACAGTTATATCTATACCCAACCATTGAACGAAACGATTTCACTATAGTAGAGCATTCGTTTTTTGGAAGTCTAAACAAACCAGAAAAAACTAATCTCAAAATTTTAGAAAGTTGGTATTTCTGTCAAAAACCATCAGGTTTATTTCTTCAAAACCATTATTGCCAAGACCCGAATAAATCTTTAAAAGTTCAACTAAGTTTTGGTTTGACTTTCGCTCATCGAAGTTATTTTTTCACTTTTGACAAAAAAGTTTTGATTCTTAAAAATAATATTCATAGCAACGATGATTGGCAATACCAAATCGAAAGTAAGAGTTTTGAAGAGTTTTTCTGCTCAAACAAAAACAAAATAGAAGTGATGGAACAACCACCAAACTTTGAACCACAATTATTTTCAAATAAAAAAACTTGTGAAGATTCTATGTTCAATCAAGTTTTAAGCATAGCGAAAATTTTCCTAACCAAGAGAACAATCAAACAGAATTCAAATGGTTTATTTTGTTGAACGATTTCCGCTATTGGCTTGTATCGTCTTCCACTCAGAACGAAAAACCAGTTTTTATTCCTGTTGGAAAGTTTTCTTTAGCTGATAAAGTGTTAGAACAAATTCAAAATGTACTTGCACCTGGTCATCTAGAGGCTACTGTTTTGACTTTTAATCATGAACAGTACTTGTGCTATACTGGCTACAAAAAAAACTCAAAAGATCAATCTCGAACAGTTTGCTTTAAAAATTTTTTTGTTGATCCAAATCAACCAGAGTTAATAGAAACAAAATTTGAATTATCATCAGATAGCTTTCATGTGGATATATCTACAAGAAATGAAAGAAATTTATTCAAATTTTCTGTTGAAGAAAGTATTTACACAGGATTAAATGTGGATCAAATTGGAAATGATAAAATAGATAAAATTATAAAAAAAAACTATTTGACAAAGTTTTTCAATTTAATTGAAAAAAATTCAGATGAATATTGGCTAATACCAGATTCTAGAAATCAGGAAAAATTAAAAACATGGTATCCGAAAAGCACATGGATCAACAACCTAGAAGATAAACTATCATTCATTGATATCTTTGATCAAGGATGGCAAATAGACAGTGCCGCCTCTTTGTTGAGGGATGATGCCACCAAAATCTGGCCATTCGAGCTCAGTCAATCGTTTTGTTTTTCAGAACACCACCAAGTGCCAGAAAAAATTTTCACAGCACCTCCTACAGCCAGAGGTGAACTGGACAAAAGTAATAATTAACAAGTTTTTTTTCAATCCAATTCAATTCAATTTATTCACTCTCGATTTTTTGTTCAACAGAACTCGTGGCCTGCGCTTTGTGCTTGATAACAATTTTCCTTTTTGTCTCGTTCGCATGTCTATGTTGGGCCGATTATCTCAATACTATGGATGTAAAATGATAATTTGAAAACCACTTTTTATTGTGTTGTAATCCAAAGAAAAGTTGTTTAATGCTCAAAATTGTTATAAAAAAATTAATTAAAAATATTATTATAAATTTAAGGTTCTGGTTTTGTATTATTAAAAAAAATAATAGTCGAAAAAATTTATTATTGATTGAATTTTATTTGTAAAAAATTTTGTTTTCTACTCTAACAAATGATTTTTTTGAAATCCTAAGAAGAAAAAATAAAATAAAATCAAAACTTTGTTTTGAAATTTTTATTGAAGAAAAATCATCAATTTTTTTTCGATAATTTATTTTAATTATTTCTAAATTTTAATTTGAATTATTTTTTTATTCTAATAATCAGCAAAATTTATTACAAAAAACCGTTGCATCAGTTTACTAATGCTATTATTTGGTTTATTGAAATTAAAATTTTGATTTGATTTTAACAAAAATTTCAAAAAAGTGCAAGCCATCTACAACAACTATAGTACTAGTAGCAGCCGACTTTTGACTTTAATATAGACACATTCTCTTTAATAGATGAGAAAAATGCTTTTTCTTGGAAAAACAGCAGCAACAAGTGGAATGCGTTTCTCTGTAGTGGTTTCGAACATGGCGATAATTTTGACAATATTTTTCGGTCACTTACCGTTGATTCAATCCAGTACTCATCAAGAAACTCAAACACATATTCCCGAAAGTTCATTTCCAACTCGCGAGCCTTTCAAACAATACATTGATCCAGGTTCTATTTTTTAAAATTATGAAACAAAAATTTTCAATTTAAATACTAAAGGTACGGTTGGCAGTGGACTATTTTTGATAACTTTTTTTATGTTTGCCTCAATCGCTTGTCTTTGTTGGGCCGATTATTTCAACACTATGACCACGTCGAACGTCAATCTTGAGCCAAAAAATCCGACTTCAATGGCAATGCTGAAGGCAAATGTTCAGAGTGGGATGGTCGGGGGTCTTGCTCCCAGTCACACCTCGCGTGTATGATTGAAATGAATGATGAGAATTTTGTTTACTTGCTTTCATTTCATTTTTTTTTTTTTTTGTAATTAAATTGAAAGAACGTTAAAATAGATAATTGCTTTGATCGTGTTCGATGATTTGATATGATAAAAAATAACAATTAATCAAATAGATTCTATTAAACCATTGATTAGCTTCAAGGAAAATTTAAAAACGTCTTAGAATTTTGAAAAAAAAAAACGTTTATTCATCTATTGTGAAGATTTGTAAATTTATTTTTCAAATTTTTAGTTATTTACGATTTTTCAAGCTTTCAGTTTTTTGAAAATTAATAAGTTTAATAAAATTATTAATAGAATTTAAAAATCATTTGAAAAAAAAGAATTTTCGAAATTGAAAAAAGAAAAAAAGTCTTTTTGAAAATGATATAAAAGCTCAAGTTTATTAATAGTTAAAATCAAAAATTCTACTTTCAAACTTATATTCACGATTTTTTAAATTAAAAAGAATATTTGTTTCTTAAGTATTATTGTCATTCACGTAGCATTTAATGGTACGTTTATTTATTTCAAAAATCTTATCTAAAATGATCAATAAACTTATACGATATTGGCTCATTTTGCTGCTTTGTTTGTTGTCAACTTTGGTGACTGAGTTTCAAGCGAAAAATGTTGAGAAAATAAAGGTTTGCTTAAAAAATAGTTCAATAGTGTTTTATATTTGAAACTGGTTTATGATGATTTAATCAGGAAAATTGTCAAAACGAAATTCTATCATCGGTTTTAGCGATAGGACAATTGGATGATCGATTATTAATTGTAACAAAAAATCTAACAGTTTTTGATGCGCCTATTAGCTCGTATGATGTTTCGGAACATAAATTTGTTGTTGCCGTGCCAGAAATCGAATTAGAAAAACATTGGCCATTCATAGGAAAAGATGAAAAGTTTCTTCATAAAGTTTCAAAGCAAAACTCAGCAATCAAAAAATTGCTCATTATGACCAAACCTATTTTTATGGCACCACCGAATATCGTACGATTAGAGCCATATCTATTGTTTTTTCTTGAAAGCTCAGAAGTTTTGTTATATAACCTACAAACTGAAAAGAAATACCATTTTGATTCAATCAAGTTTGATTCAAACAATGGAAACTCTGTTTTTGATACTTTGTTCATATCGGATGTTTCTTCACATTATTTTGGTTTTTGGAGCTATTTTGTGAACCAAACTAAAAGAACTTTTGTACTTACACGATACAACATGACCATCCACGAAGAAGAGAATAAACTTGAGTTTAATTCAATTAAACCAAGTTTAGAATTATGGCCTTGTTCAAATGGCCATTTCAGTAATTTATCTTGCTCAACTGAGGACTCCATGTTGGATGTTGATTTTTATGCAGGATTTAATTTTCAATTAAAATTTGGTTTTAGTCAATTTAAATGGAGATCGACAGTGCTTTTAAGCCGAGATGGCAAAAAAACTTATGAAATAATTCTTAATCAAACTCGATTTTCTTCTAGATGGACATTAAGTCCGAGTGAAGAATTTTTATGCGTGCTTTTCCGGTACAAAGGTAAATACAACAAAAAACCATTATTCAAACCTAATTATATAAAATTATAGATCGACGCGTTGAAACGATCATCATACTTTCTATCGTTCTGTTTGTTTTGGTTTTATTCAACCTAATCTACTTCCTTTACCCTGATTATGCTACTACAGAGAATATTCAAAAAAATTCTATGAATGATGTTGGCGCCGTGTCTCAGAAAACAATCCAACAACAATCACAAAAAAAACTGGAAAGAAGTACACGATCAAGATTCACCATGAATTTGAACCGTTACAATGAACCTGGTAAAGGTCAGTCTTTGATACAGCAAAAACAACCAGAGGAACAGCAGCCATTACCGCCGCAGCAATTTCAACCACCACCGCCTTCTTTCCAGCCACAGAAATCTCAAACAACAACCGATTAACAACCAACAGTAGCCACCGATTCTTGTTAAAATACCAGGATTATCTTATTAAAACAAGAAAATAGGTGGCGATTTCATATATATAAAATCTAATTAAAAACTTTTTTATAATACTTGTTCCTTTCCATTTGATCCACCATCAAAAGGCGATTAAAAAACTAATTATCTGCTTCACTTATTATCGGCCATTCAACAATCTACTGACCCAAATTTAAAGTTTTTTTCTTTGTTCCTATTGAAATTCAATTTGAAAAAAAAATAGTATTCAAAAAATTATTGCATTTATGTTTTTCTCTTCTACCTTGTTTTTACTATTATGTCAATTTGTTACAGAAAAAAAAACTGAAATAAATGTTACAATATATAATGTCGATTGCTAACAACACAAAATAGAGAGCTACTATATAAAAAAAAACACGATAGAAGCCAATTCAACATCATACAAATTTTCATCTTCTGCGAAATATATATTGAAAGAAATGTAAAGAAAGAGAAAAAAGAGTCCGTTACAAAAAAAAAAAAGTTCTCTCTGCTTCTCTTCTTTGTTTTCCAAACTTTCAGCCTCAGCTGATTCCATTCTGAAAATTTCAGTTTTTTTTTTTTTCTTCAATTTTGATCAAGCGAAATTTCTTGTTTTCAAACTAAACTAAACTATTTACAGCTATTTACTGTTTATTTGCTAGATTGATTTTTCTTGTTTCAAAAAAAAATTTCGTTTTTTTTTGTGTGTGTTCACCTTGTTCTTTTTTTACATCGTTTTTTTTCGAGTTTTTTTTTGCGTATTAAAGTTTGTTTCTTGTTAATGGATCTTTGTTTTCGTTTTTTTTTAATTTTTTGCTTTAAAATTTGAGTTATTCATTTTTATTTCGTTATTAAAGATTTAAAAAAAAAATCAAAAGCATTAACTATTAAAATTTCCTGGGTAGTTTCGAAAGTTGAATCTATCTACTGTCTATCAAAATTTAATTTAATGTAAGTTTTTTTAATTTAAAGTTTTTGATATTAATTCAATAATTTTTTTTTAATTCTAGAAAATCAATATTATTGAATATTTTTCCTAAAATGAAACACAATCAATGTTTAATCGAATGTTTTTGAAGAAAGCCCATTGAAACGTTCAGAAATTATAAATTTAATTTCATCAACGAAACTACTAACTTTGATATTCTTAATTTTTAAAAATTATTAAATAGTTTGATTGCTTGTTTAAAACCTGCCATTTTTGCTAACATCATTCAAAAAAAAAAAAAAAAAAAAAAAAAAAATGTATTCGCAACGTTTGACATCATTGAATTAGTTCTAAAAATACCCCCAAAAAAATTTCCTTTTTTTAAATGACGTTTTTCAACTATACTTGAAGCTAGTTTTAATTTTATTGTTCAGTTTTGCTCGAATCTTTTTTCGAACCAAGTTTCAAGTTTATCATCTATCTGTTTTCATTTTTGTAAAATGGTGATTTTTTTCTATTTACTCATCTTAAACTCGAGTGACAAAAAGTTTTTCTTTATAAAAAAAAATAATTGATTTTTTTTATTGTTTTGAATTAAATTAAGTCAAAACAACTATTTTTTCAGACATTATCATCTCTCATTATTTGTTTCTATCTAATCAATAGTTAAAATAATTTATAGAAAAGTGCCTGAATTGAAAAATGTTCATTTTAACTAACTAAGCGTTAAACTGAAGATTTTCATTTTTAAAAATATAAATGTTTTTTTTATTAATGGAAACAGATTAAAATCCAATGTTTTCAGCGTTATTATATTAATTTTTTCTGACTATTAATTATTAACATACCAAACTTCGAAAGAACAAATTCATAAAACTTATTGAAAACTTTGTATAAAAAAAAAAATTTTTGTTTAATTGAAATATAAACTATATAATTATTTATATAACGAAGAAAAAATAATTGATCAAACCAATAATAAAAATTCAAATTGAATGTTTCTGATTCAATCAATAATTTTTTATTCTACAAAAGAAAAAAAATAGTTTTTTTATAAAATAAATCAAACTTTCAATCAATCAAATCAATTATTTTAACAGAAAAAAAACAAATGGAAAATTCTACAAATGATTCGATATGCTCAAGTGTTCCGTCAAATGATAATGAAAAGGCGAATCCGATTAAAGCAAGTAATAAAATGACAAATGGAAAACAGAATAAAGAGTTTTCGGGCCAAACAATGAAACGTCGTTACAATATGAATAGGATTTTCGTCAATAGATCGATGCATTTGGATAAAATAAAGTTTTTTGGTTTTGACATGGATTATACACTGGCTATGTACAAAAATCCTGACTTCGAATCTTTATCTTTTGATTTAGCAAAAAAACGTCTGATTGAAATTGGCTACCCAGAAGATATTAATGCTTTTATTTATGATCCAATATTTCCGGTTCGTGGCTTATGGTTTGATTGTGAGACTGGTTTACTTTTGAAAGTCGATGCATATGGCAACATTTTAGTCGCCGTTTTTGGATTTAAGTTTCTAAAAACGTATGTTTTTTTTTTAATTTGTCATAGTTTTACACTTTTCTTGGCTTCTTCCATTACAGGTCAGAAATCTATTCTGTTTATCCAAATAAATTTATACAAATGGACGAAAAAAGAATTTACGTAATGAACACTTTATTCACTCAGCCAGAGACTTACTTGTTGGCTTGCGTAGTTGATTTTTTCACTAATTCGCCAAAATTTGTGAGGTTCGTAAATATCAGAATGGATATTTTAAAAAAAACTAATGAAAATTTAGAACTGCAAATCAATTTGAGGGAGTCAAAACTCAAGATGGAAATTTTTTCATGTCTTTTAAAAGCATTTTCCAAGATATTCGTTTGGCCTTTGATTGGGTTCACATGAAGGTGATTAATGATGTGCTTTTCCAAATCATTTTTTTCAATAATAAATTTTTGATTGGAATAATAAAGGGTTCACTCAAAGAAGAGACAGTGAATAATATTGACAAATACATTCATCGTGATTCTCGCCTTCCTTTGTTGCTGGATCGGATGCGTGAAAATGGTAAAAAACTCTTCTTATTGACTAATTCTGGATACTCGTATACCGATAAGGTGATGACTCATTTGTTCAATGTATCATCGGCCAGTGGACGTGAATGGAAATCTTATTTCCATTATATTGTTGTTGATGCTCGCAAACCATTATTTTTCGATGAAGGAACTATTTTGAGACAAGTTGATGGAAAAACTGGTGTATTAAAAATTGGTTGTCACACCGGACCGTTTGAACCTGGCCAAGTTTATTCTGGGGGATCGTGTGATGTTTTTACTGAATTGATCGGAGCTAAAGGTAAAGATGTCCTTTACGTAGGAGATCACATTTACGGTGATATATTGAAATCGAAAAAACGCCGCGGCTGGCGAACATTTTTGGTTGTGCCTGAACTTCAACATGAACTCGAAATTTGGATGAACAAACGATCATTATTTGAAAGATTGAATATGCTTGACGCACAACTTGTTGATATTTATAGTGATATGGATTCGTCGTCTACTATCAAGCCAGATATATCTAAACTGCGTCACAAAATACGAGAAACTATTCACGAACTAGATATGAGTTACGGAATTTTAGGATCGATTTTCAGATGTGGTTCAAGGCAAACACACTTTGCTAATCAATTGTGCCGTTACGCTGATTTATACTCATCGACATTCTTAAATTTAATGTACTATCCTTTGAGTTATATGTTTAGAGCAACACCAATGTTGGTGAGGTTTTTTTTTAATAATTATTTTCCAATTATGATAATGTTTTGTGTTTAAATTAGATGGCCCATGAGTCAACTGTTGGACATGAAAACGATTTTTTGATAAAAGAAGATGAGAATATTTCATTGAATGACTCCAAAAAAATAAATGAAAGTTTGACTGTTGAAAAAACTAATGGCAATTGCAATGTTTCGTCAAGTGAAATTTCCAAATCTTCAGAACTTGACTGTTCAAAATCTTTCACTAGTTCTGAATTATGTCACACCGCTATGTATGATCGTTGTTTATCAGGATCGCATTTGATTCACCCAAAATATGTAGCATCTATGAATTGTGGTGGAATTCAGAAAACATCGAACGAAGAGGATTTAATTGCTCTTATTCATTCTCCATTCAATAGATCGTCTATTTGTAGCCGTAGCATTAACAATAGCCGAATGTTACCTGCAGGAGTGGATCGTCAACAATCAATCGATAATGCGCAACAAAAAATCAAGCATCAAAATTCTGTGCCACATTTGTTTGCTGAGACACCATTGGTAGTCACTCACCATCACGATATGGATGATGAAGACACTGACCATTCATCTAATTCTGATAAAGGAGAATAACTTTAAAAAAATATTTTTTTAGATTGTGTCAAATGTTACTGTTGTAAACCATCAGTTTTAAATTAATTCAAAATTTAGAATCTCAAATAAATGGAAATGAAAAAAAAATTCTGAATAAAAAAATTGAAAAATTCTGTAACGTTTTTTATGAAGAGAATTTTTTTAGTGTAACAAGCATGTTTACACGTAATAATATTGAAACATAAACAAAAAAGTTTTTAAAATATCACAATCAATATTGGTTTCATTAATCATGTCATCTGATCAAGATCTTTGTCAATTATTATTGGACAAACTAAATTTATTAGAAACTAAAACTGAAACAATTAATTCGATTGATTTTGCAAAAGCATCAAATGTCGATCATCAAAAGATTGTCGGCGCTGTCAAATCATTGCAATCTTTAGGATCTGTGATCGAAGCTTTTCAAATCGAACGAAAACAATTTCAATTGACAAAAGAAGGTTTATTATTGGCTGAAAAAGGATCTCACGAATTTCGTGTTTGGTCTGCAGTTTCTGTTGATGGAATTCAACAACCAGCTTTAGCCAAAGCTTTCGATGATCCAAATGTTTTCAAACTTGGTTTTGCGAAAGCTATGTCAAACAAGTGGATATCAATAGGAATTAGTAAAATGGTTAAACGTCAAAATAATGAAGTGAAAGATGAGGTCAAAATTTTGTTGACTCTAATCCAAGCTGGAGCTTCAAATAAGGTTTTTTTTGAAAAAAGCTTTTAAAAAAATAATTGAACTAATTTTTTTCAGATAAATGAATCAAAAATTAATGAATTGAAAAAACGCAAGCTTATAACTGAAATTATTGAAAAAAGTTATGATGTTAGTCGGGGTGAAAATTTCACCACAGTGATAGTTAAACCAGAAACTGATCTGACCTCTGAAATGATTGCAAAAGGAACGTGGAAAACAAAGCAATTTAAAGAATATAATTTTAATGCAAGGGGTATCTTACCGGAACGGGGTCATCTTCATCCCTTGCTCAAAGTTCGTGAACAATTTCGGCAAATTTTTTTAGAAATGGGCTTTGAAGAAATGGCTACTAATAATTTTGTTGAATCTTCGTTCTGGAATTTCGACACTTTATTTGTACCTCAACAACATCCAGCTAGAGATTTACAAGACACATTTTTTTTGTCGGATCCTGCAGAATGTGCTTCAATTCCAAGAGATTACATGGAACGAGTCAAAGCAGTTCATGAGAATGGTGGTGATTGTAATTCGATCGGTTACGAATATGAATGGAAAGAAAGCGAAGCTAAAAAAAATGTTCTCAGAACTCATACTACGGCTGTTTCTGCTCGAATGTTGTACCGTTTGGCTCAAAAATATCGTCAGTCTGGAGACTCTCAATTCAAACCAGTCAAATTTTTTAGTATTGATCGAGTATTTCGCAACGAAACACTGGATGCCACTCATTTAGCAGAGTTCAATCAAATTGAAGGTGTCGCTGCGGATAAAAACTTGACACTTGGACATTTGATGGGTTTAATTAAAGAGTTTTTTGCTAAACTTGGCATTTCGGATATAAAATTTAAACCGACTTACAATCCATATACGGAACCATCTATGGAAATGTACAGTTGGCATTCAGGACTTAAAAAATGGGTTGAACTCGGAAATTCGGGAGTTTTTAGGCCGGAAATGCTTCTTCCCATGGGTTTACCTGAAAATGTCAATGTTCTTGGTTGGGGTCTATCATTGGAACGGCCCACCATGATTAAATATGGTATAGTCAATATTCGAGATTTGATAGGGCATAAAGTGGATTTGCAAATGGTCTATAATAATCCACTTTGCATATTAGAACAATCCGATGAACAACGTCCGACTGAGATTGCTCAAAACGCTTGATAAAATCTTCATGAAATTTAATTTCTTTTGTTAAATTAGTTTTTTTTAACTTGTTTCAAAATATATTTATTTGATATTTAAATTTTTTTTTCTTAATATTTTGCAGAAAATTTTTAGAATTCTGTGCGTTTAACAGAATGCTGTGTGTGTGTGGAAGGGAAAAACAACATTCAATTAACTTGATTTTACCGAAAATCTTTTAAAAAGATAATCTTTCTTTTTTTTAATGGCATTTTGATTTTATCCAATTTTTTGTGACGTGAATTGAATATTTTTTTTATAGTAATATTTTATGACCGGAAAATTAATTATATTTTATTGATGACATCTATATTGTTGTTGTAACAATTATAATAAACGATATTGCAGAATGAGTTTTTTTTTCAAATTTTATGACAATCTCAAATTTAAACGTTCGATACTCATATGAGTGTGTCGAGTGTATACAAAATGCATAATTTTTTATAGAGATACAATAATAATCAACCCAAAGGTAACAAACTAACTTATTCCGGTTCGAAGTGACCAAAAACAGTGGCTGTCGAAACAATAAATATACAAATAAACAAAGATACGCAGAGATTTTTTTTTTATATGTAAGTTGATTGCGACACTATTACCAAAAAATGCATTCTAACATTGAGAATAATCTAAATTTTCTCTATTCTTGAATTTGATAGAAGATTTAAATTTTTTAAAAAACAAGATTTTTCGAAAAAAAAAACTACTTTCGAATGTCATTTTCCGCCTGTGTGTGAGTCAGGTGCAGAGTTCGCGTCATTTTCTTGATTCTTGTCCTGATGGGGTTTATATATCAAGCAGAATCTGAGCGTTATCAATTTGGACATGCCGTTCGTTGCTGAGAAAGATACGAACGAGTTTTCTGCGGAAAATGTACCAACTGAGATTCAACGTTGGAATATTTTGATTGTTGTGTTTTCTTTGTTTGTTTTCAGTGATTTTTGCGGTTTAAGCACACCGTTGTATGCGTAAACAAAACGGTAATAAAATTGAATTTTAAAAAAATGTCACTTTTAATTTTTTTTTATTTTTTTATTTTATTAATAACAATTTTTTTTTTAAAGATTTTTTGAAATAAAAATTTTGTTTGATCAGAGAAAAAAACATTTTAATGCGACATTTATTTGAGTTTTAAAGAAAGTATTGAAAGTTGAAGTATTTTTATTGGGTTAACGATGAAATGGATTTACCTGTTCATATAGAATAAAAATTTTTTATTAAAAAAAAAATCTCATCAAACACGTGTTCCAATACGTCACAAAGAAAGGAGTTTTTCAATTTATCAGTTTAGTTTTGGAAACCAAACTGACATAAAATGGAACATTTTTTGTTTAAAAAAAAAACTATAACGCTTTTTTTCTCAGTTAATAAATATTTTTCAGTATAATTTGGAAAAAAAATTTCATTATCAATAAAAACTTTTTATTTTTAAAAATGTTGTATACAGGTGTGAAAAATTAAATAATAGCCTCATTGGAAATAATTTTTGAAACAAAAAAAAACAATGATTGTAAAAGTCATTGAAAATTAAATTGTTTTTGTCAGTTTTTTGTTACAATGTAAATAGAAAAAGATTCTTGGCAAAGATTGTGGCGAGTCCCTAAACTTATGTCAAACAGCAAACAAACAAAATCAATATTGATTTAAGGGTATATTCACAATTGAAATAATAATTATGATGGTCATCTAGTCAAAAGTGAGCAAGATACAAGACAATCTGAAAAAAAACTTTCAAGTGATCCAAAGAAAAAAAATTGAACTCTGAAAATTTAATGTTTGTCATTTCAGAAAAAAAGACTTCTCAGTGTGATGTTTCTTGTTCGTTCTAGTCTCATGACAATTTGGGTTTGTTTTTGTTTTGTTTATCATCACTTAATTGATTGAAAGTGATTTACGAAACTATTGATACATTTTTCAACACTCTCAGAAATAAATTTTCATATATGATCTTAAGAGAAAAATATAAAATTTTAATCAAATTTTAGATTGATTTTTCAGTTTTATAGCCAGAAAAATTAATTTTTTTTAAATAATTGATTTTTTTTTTTTGAAAAAATTTGTGATAATTAACATCATTATTTTTGTTTGGGTGATTTACTCTCAAACAAGAAACTTTCAAAAACATTAAATTTTTTTTTCTCTCAAGTTTACTCTGATTGATTACTGGTTAATAAAAAATCTCAAATCCAACTCTTGATTTGGAATTGTATATTATTTTTTTTCAAATTTCAATTCTAGTCACAAACAAATCAAACACACACACATTTGATCTTGGATCTTTCATTGATTGATTGAACAAAGTTTTCTCTTTAATCGAGCTATTCACAATTTTATTGAAAAGTTGCACAAAAACATTTATTAAACGGTTTTTCTTAAATTTTTTTTAACCTTTCAAAGTTTTTAAAACTTTTTTTCTTTTTTCTTTTTAAATTAAATTTAAATTGATGACAGTTTTGTTGTTTTTTTGATGAAACAGTGAAACAGATAACGATCATTGATGAATATCGTCTCCATTCTTTAATAAACAAGTTCAAGTTTTCTTAAATTTTTAAAAGAAAGAAGACTCCAATAATTCTAAAGTCACCGGTTCAAACATTGATAAGTAAACAAACAACACATTAACAAACATCATTAACCTTGAACTTTGTTACAAGAAAGTTTCGTGTTTAAATTGAATTTATTTAAGGTTTTTTTTTTTTAAGAAAAAATTCTAACTAAACTTTTGATTTGAAGTCAGATGTCAAGAACAAGATTCTAAACACTAACATCATAAAATCATCTTAAGCTATCAAAAAATACAAAAACAAAATCAATTTTTGAATTTTAATTTGTTATAAGGAATAAGAATTCAATTGAACTTCTAATAGAAATTTGGACCAAGTTTTGGAAAATTTCATTTTTCCAAAGAAGTATCAAAATTCAATTATAAAAACTTGTTTTTAGGGTGATCAAAAAAAAATATCAATTTTGTTTTCTTTTTCAAAAATATAGTTTTTTTTGCAATCAAAGTCTTTTGAAATATAATAATTCGGCTTTTGAGGAAAGTTTCTTTCATCAAACTCATGAGACATAAATCATCATATGGATTTTTTTTAAAAACAACACCAAAGAACCTTGGGAACGATGCAACAACATTTTGTTTTAATCAACATTTATTATCATTTCTGTTTGAAGAAGAAGAAAATTCGTTTATTCGATAACATCAATTGTTTACATTGTAGGTTTTTTTCTCAATTTTTATCTTCGAACACATTGAACATAATAATCCTAGCATTTGAGCTAAAAATGCTTTCGATTTTGTTTATTAGTAAAAAACTTTTTTTTCTCATTTCTCTATAGTTATATGTAAGAATCGAAATTCACACAAACAAACACACACACACACATATATCTATTAACACAGTGATAATCTTTTAATCTACCAAAAGAAGAAAGGCTTTTAATCTAACAAAACAAACACATGTGACAAAAAAAATTAGAAAAAAAAATTGTTTTCTGGATAAAATTAATGCTACATTAATTGTAACAGAAGTGGAAAAAAACAAAGAAGAACATCAACACGAGAAAACCAAAATTACAAAAACAATAAGAAAAATACGAATGCGAAGATACCAAAAACAAAACAAACTCTAAAACAGTATCTACAGTAAAATGTAATAGGCAGAAAAAAAAGAGTGCATTGTCATTGGAGTGAATTTGTGTGCGTTTGTGTGTAATGTAATAAATTTGTTATCGGGTTTTAGTGAAAGAAAATTTCTATTTAAGTATCTAAGCTCGAGTATCAAAAGTTTTTTAATCACTCAAAAAACAAGTATATTCGATATTTCCTTGTTTTTTTTCTTTGCTTTTGCTCAGGTAGACAATAACCTGACAATGAATTTAATTTTTTTTGTTTTCTTCTCAGAATAAGTTTCTGGCTGTGTTTGTGCACTAAAATGAAGTCTACAATGTTCGATTCTGTAGTTATATGAAAATATGATTATCATTATCACTATCATACTACTGTTGATCGTCATTATTTAATGACAACCAAACAAAGACCAAACTCAAAACAACAACAACAGAAAGGCCACAGTGAACGCCACATCAATAAACCAAAAGTGTTTCCAAAGTGTTGTTGTTTCATCTCATAAACAGACAACAAATGACAACAGCATTTTTTTTTTTTTTTATATAAATTAAAATGTTCAATAGAAAAATACGAAAATCCCAAAACCCATCATTTTATTCTTTGGTTATTTGCTATCGTTCAACACGTCATATTTCATGTTTCTGTTTCAAAAACAAAATCGACAGCTACAGTTAAGGAAAATTTATTATTAAGAAACTTGACACTGAAATCTTAGTCGATTTTTTTCCAAAAAAAAAAAACTGGTAAAACTATATTTTTTTTGAAAACAAACTTTTTTTTCATCATCGAATTGGTTGCATTTCTTACATCTCTTGTTGAGAAAAAAAACTATATAATGAGGATGAGATGGTAATGGAAATGTATCATTGTTTTAGCTACGTGCTAGTTTGATTTTTCTTGACAAGAAAAAAAAAATCACGATATAAATAAGTTTGACAATTCATAACACCAGCAGTGGCAACTTTTTGTTTTGTTTCAATTCTTCAGAAAAAAAAAAAAATCTTGAACAGAAGCTGTTTTCAGGAGGTTAAAAACCAATGTTTTCAATGTTGTGGAATCGTTCTCCAATGATTCACTAGTGTGTTTTGTGTTGAAACTTTTTTAAACCAATTTGGTGACAAAGATTTTTTTCGCTCAATTCGCTCATCTTATCCGATCCATTTTTATTGGGAAAAAAACCACTGGTCACACAACACTCCAATTCCACCGGCCAAGATGTGTAAGTTTTTGATATCTAAAAAAAAAAAAAAAAAATTCTTTTTTTCTAAATTTGAGCTGGGATATGTTTGTTTGCTTTCTTGTTCCAAAACAGAAAAGAAACAATCTAATATTAACGTGTCAGTTTTTTTTACTATTATAATTTTTATTATTTTTTGTAAATTAATTGATGGGACAATAAGAAAAAAACTTGGAAATAGTTAATTTAAATACATATTAAACATTTCAATCTTTAGACTTTGGAGAAAGTTTTTTTTTTATATGAAAAATGATTTTAAAATTATGACAAAGAGATGATACACAAGCAGACACACACACACCAACCAAAACTAGTTGTTGATAGAAAGACATAGATAAAAGTTTTGGTGATTTTTCATCATAAAGATGATAATCATTACACAGTGACGAAATTATCCAAAAAAAAAATGATGCGGCGTAAAAACAACAAAAACGACACTTTTTTTCTAAATGATAAGAAAAGGACATAGTATTTTTCCTCATCTTGTATCAATCTTGCTCAAGTTTTTTTTTTTTAAATGAAATTCAAAATTTATCGAATTTCTTAAAAAATAACTTCCGTATTGAGCTGTTTGGGTTGTATTGAAGAAACTAGAGAAATGTAAAAATCGTTTTTTTTCCAATAAATTCATTACCGGATCGATTTCAATCTTATTTAGCTTGTTCAGTTGTTTGTTTCAGTAAATGAAAACAACAACAACACTACCCTACTACCGGAGTGTCTTATTCGTTTCGATATTTTTAAAACGTTTGGTTTTTTTTTTCTGAAAAAATCTTATCGAACACGAGAAAGACAGTGCTTGTAGGTTGTTTGTAATGAGAAACATAGTCGCTGCAATCAGCAAGCAATATGTTCGGAAAAAACTCTTTTTATTTTGTTAAATTTGATGTAAAATAAAAATTATTGTGTTTGTTTGACAAAAAAAAAAAAAAAAATAAAATAAAACAACTTTAATTTATAAATAGAAATCTTTTCGATTAAATAATTAATTTTCCGTTTTTCCTCGATTTTGAAATGATTAAAAAATCAAAAAAAAATAATGGATGCCCGAATAAAATAATTATAAAAAGCAAAACTAACTTATCATCGTCATCCTGTTTCTGTTTTTTCCTCTGAATTTTAAAACTCATTTATAGAAGAAAAAGGATTAAAAAAAACATGATAGAAACATACAATTGCTACAACCAATTTGATAACCATTATATGATGATTGGCACACACACACATCCACATCAACAGCCAAACACGAAACCAAACCGAGAAATCGAAAGCTATTTTTAAACCCGAAAAGAAGAAAAAAAAAAGTCATGAGATGTAATAAAGATTCGATATTAAAAATGGAGAAATAATCTTGTTCATTAGTCATGAACCCAAAAAATTCACCGGAAAGTATTCTAAAACAAGATTTGTCATCATAATTTTTTTTTTCAAACTTTCCCGCTTTCAACCGTGATAACTTTATTTCAAAAAAAAAATTTCAAAATCAAGTCTTGTTCATTATCGACAGTAGATGACGTTACTGATCAGAGTTAGTAAAAAAAAAATTAAAAAAATATTCTTTTTGGATTTTGGAATCCAACTTTTTTTTCTGAGACAGGGAAGAAAAGAGAATTGTTCCGAGAATTTGAGATTTAAATTGATGGTCAAGTAGATTATAAAATTTTAATGTTTTTTGAATTTTTTTGTAAATAAATATGAAATTAAATCAGGTCATTATAATAATCAATCATCATCATACAGAAAAGGGACTGAAAATGTTCAAATGTTTTTACCAAACCAATTTAAATTCTAAACTTGGCTGTTGGCATTTGTTCTCAGACAAATGAAACTGTATTTTTGTTGTTAGTAAACCACAAAACTTTTCCAAAAACCATCAGGTTTTTCAATTAAACAAGAACAACAACAACAACAACAAAAACAATTCATAAACTATTATTTGTTGTTTCAATTGAAATCTACAGAATGATTATAGTGATGGGAACCATTGATCTAAAAAAATTCCGGTTGGTTTTATTTACCGGTTAAAATTTGAAAGGTCATCTCTAGGTATTATTTACCGAGAGTTTGTTTGTTTGTTTTTTGCCGAAACAAGAGAAAAACACAACTACTTTACAGGTTTTTTCTTTTGATCAATCATAAATGGATGGATCATTCGAAGAAAAAAAGAAAGCCGTTCCATTTTGTGTTGAATTTTGGGATGAATGTGATTCATCATTATCCTCATTATTATTATTTGTTGTTTCTCTCGAATCACTATCAATCATTATATTTCATTTAAGGCGTTTGAATGATTGCGTTGATGTACTACTTCGCTTTTTGGGTTACATCATTTTTTGGTTTTTGGTTCTATCGGTTTTGGACTGAAGAGAGAGCCAAGGAAAATCTTATGGAATATGAAGAATCTAGAGTTGCCGGTACATACACACAGGCACCAGCATTTCGTTTTGAAATTTGATGATCCATCAGTCTACACTACCGCGTTTTGTTGCCACACCCTGTAAAAAGATGTGGTGGTAGTAGTAGTTTTACTGCATTGTTTGTTTAAGTACGCATGATCGTTTATCAGAAAAATAAAAAAAAATTCTACACCTACATCTTCATTTTAGAGAAGATTCAAGAAAGTTTTCAACTCTTTTCATTGACAGATGGCACTAGTTGTAGAATTTTTTTTTTTTTTTTTTTTTGATTTGCCAAAAAAAGTTTCCCTCAACCAATCAATGCTAATCTTTTATTCGCCAAAATTTGGCTTTTTGTTTTAATGATTTGAATGGGAAATGATCTGAAGCTGCAATGTGTGTGTGTGTGTGTGTGCATCACATGTCATGATGTTTAGATGTTTCTAAACAACCAGTGCAACCTTTTTCTTTCAAATGTGCTTGTCAAACGATTACCAAAAAAAAACACTAAACGTATCAGTAACTGTATTTCTTGTTTGTTTAAAAATATTTGCTTTCAAGAAATTAATACGTGGAAAAAAATGACATTAGAATTAAAAAAAAAACCTAAAGCTTTTCCGAAACATAGAATATTCGAATAGGAAAAAACCTAGTATTATTTTAATGATTGAAATCGGATCAAAAACAAAATACAAAAACAAACAGTCAATTTGCATGACGTTCTAAAACTCTGCCTTAAAAAAACCAATGTCAAATACACCTGAAAATCTGGGCAAAGAAAATAAAATCATCGATTGAAAAAAATTGATCTATGGTTCTTTTTAATTTTGAATAATAATGTAGAAGTAGAAAATGGTTTAAAATTTAAACCAGAGTAAAAATAGAACCAAATATTTTTAATGCGTTTGCGCGGAAAATACTGCAATAAACATGTACTGATGTGTCTCATTTTGTCATTTTTCATCACAAATATAGAAACTAGATATATTTGTTGAGAACCAATCGATTGCATATTTTTTAACCCAAAAAAATTTGTAATTAGAAAACTAGAAAATGGAATTTTTTTTTTTTAATTATTTTGAAATAAATAAACAAAAAAACACAGAAAAAAATCTCTAACAAAGCTACTAACAGAGGGTTAAAATTTTTTTTTTCAAATTTTATTAAAACGAAAAAAAAAAATTGATTGTTCATTGCTTCTCAAATGAGTTCCCTTGCACTACCACTACCATCACTACAGCTACTTCCTTCACTACTTCCACATAGTGGTTGTGATGTAGTCGAAGTAGTGGAATTAATTTTTTTTTTTTTTTTTTGATTGCCCGAATTTATATATTTTGGCGGGCCATGTAACAAAAAAAAAAAAAATTTCCACTGTATTACACGGCGATATACAGACGAAAAAAAAAGAAAAAGAAAGCTATGAGATGAATGAATCAATCAATGAATGAGAATATGAAGCCAATGGCACATATCAACAAACCCAACCAACCAAACAACCAAACAAACCAACCAAACAACAACAACAACCAGCCCAAACACAAAACACAGCAAAACGTTGATATATTTTTTTTTTTTGCCGCATTTACACATACACACACACACCATGGTATTTCACGAAGGCACACATAAATCAACCGATTGACTAGAAACAAATGACGACATCTCTTCCCAAACGTCGTGCGTACATGTGTGTTTGGTTTTTTTGGTATTATGCCCCTGCCAGAGAAAAAAAAAAAAACTTTGGTGCTGGTTTGTTTAGTTGATGTTGTAGTACATGTAATAATATCCCATGTTGTGTGTGTGTGTATATATGCGCCATGAACATGATTCAGATGAAAACTTTTGAGAATCTGAAAAAACCCCTGGCTGAATAAACCCTGGAATGGAAATTTTTGTTTGAAAAAAAAACCAAAACAAAACAAATTGCAAGAGTTTTTTTCTCAAGAGATGATGATCAAAGTAAAAAACATTTAAGAAAAAAAAAAAAAAAACAAATACCGTTGTTGTTTGATCAGAGAGAGAGAGAGAGAGAGAGAAAAAAACACTATTTCAATGTGTGTGTGTTTCAATTTGTTGTTTTGCACATTGTCAATGCGTGTGTGTATTGTTTTTTTTTTTTTTCAAATTTTGATTGGTTTTTTTGAAACAAACCGAAAAACTGATGATTAATATTTTTCACATCACGGATCTCATTGTAACATAATCATCACTACTTTGATGAAGAAAAAATCAATCTCGGAAATGAGAACGGAATTTCCCATCCTTGAAATTGATCATCGAACCTAACCTAATCATCATCGACATCAACCGGAATCAAGGATCGAACAATTGCCGATTCGATGGTTGGTTTTTTTTTTGTTTTCAATGGAAAAAAATAGTGAAAAACAATGGTTAACAACATTTGATCGATGATTGAAAGTGAATGAATTTCCAATTCTTCGAGAATTGAACTCATTGAACAGATTTTCGATTGTCTCTTCCTACCCACGGCAAAAACGTCGATGACTTTTCAGTTTTTTTTCCAGGAGAAAAAAATCTCTTAGTCATCTTAATTATCATCCAGGGCAACCTAGTCTAGTCGCCAAAGTGTAAAAGAAGAAACAACAGCAGCAGCAGCAGCTTTTCCCTTCAATTTCGAAAGAAAATTGGCGCGTCTACTACTCTCAAAAAAAAAGAAGAAAAAAAATACATATTGTCGACGAGAAAAGTACTAGTCGACGATTTAAAAACAAAACCAACTACACAACACATCATCATCATCATCATCATCACCACCACCGGCGCCGTGTACCATTATCATCGTCAACCAACAACAACAACACCACCGTACACATTGTTTCGAGAGCAAACGAACTTTCAATGTGTCTTCTTGTGTCTATTTCATCGTAGTCGCCGTTTTCTTTCTTTCTTTTTCTCTCTGTTGATTGTTCATAGTCAATCACCAACCAACCAACCAGCCAGCAAGTCAGTCAGTCAGTCAGTCAGCAAACTAAACAACCAGCCAATCATTATTTTGATCTTGGGTAGTGATGATCGTTAGTTGGCTGTGTTCGGTGATGTTGGGTCGGTTTCCATCGATTCCATCCGCTTTGGTACCTTAAGTTTTTTTCCCTCTATTTTTTAAATTGAAATTGTAAAAAACAACAACAACGAAAAAAATGCTTTACGGGTTGAGAGATGTTTGGTTATTGAATAGTTTTTTTCACTTGATTAACATCAGAAACGAATCGGGTTGGACCATCGACATCCAGCATATCGATGGCCAAATTTTTTAACAACAAAACAAACTCAACAAGTCAATTTCATCATCCTCATCATTTGAACGGATTTGTTTTGCTCTCTAATCGAATGATGTAATAATGTAATGTTATCATCATCATAACAAACATACAGTTATTATCATCATCATTGTCGTTTTTTCGATAGGATTTTGATAACATAACATTCTTTTTTGGTTGTTTGTTTGAGAAATTTTGTGAAAAATGTTTTGGTTGCGATTGGTTGAAAATGTTTCCATGTTTCTTCGTTTTTCATCATCATCAGCAATGTTGTTGTTTTTATCATCATCGTTGTTGTCATTCAATGTCACTGAAACTATCAAAATCAACCAAAATTTAATATCAAAAAATGATAGGACAAACAGTTCCCAAGATTTTTTTTTCCTATTTCAATCAGTTTTTTTTTTTGATGAATATTTGAAATTTTAATTGGATTGTGATTTATCTTTTAACAACTATAACAACAACAAACAAAATTCTTAGGGTAGTGTGTGAAAAAAAAGTTCGATTGATTGAGTATCGATTTTCAAGTTTCACTCAACATCGATTGTGTGTGTTGTTTTCGAACGTGTCTATATCTACGTGTTTACTTTTTTTTTACTGTTGTTGACAACGTGAGTATATCCATGATTATTATATGAAAAAAATAGAATTCTTATTCAGGTTTTAGTCCGAAATTTTTCAACGAAAAAAAAAATGAGAAACTTCTATGAGAAACAATTCTTTTGGTATCCATTTATTTTTTTTGAACTGAAAAAAATGATGATGATCTCCCAGAAATAGTCCTGTGTTATTGATGGGTGAAGATAGATTTCTGGTAGACTTTTAAGGTTATTTTTCTATTGTTGGATAATTTCTATCTTCTATATTAAAAAAAAACGATTTTTTATCGTCGTTCAGCCTCTATTCGTATTATTTATCATTATTTTTTTTTTCGTTTGTCTGCTGGCCTGAAATTCTACTTTCTCTCAAGTGTTGAAAAAAACAACAACAACAACCAAAATGAATAAATAAATAGACAACAACAGTACGACATATATGTGTGTTCCCTTCTCGAATAAATCTCCCCGCCACCACCACACCGAAGATAATTATTTAAATATAAAAAAAAACTGATTTATTTACCAAATAAACGACAACAGCAACCACTCTTCCGTAGTTTGAAGTTAGATATTCTATTTTTGAAATAAACACACACATATGATCATTATAATAATAATGATGAGGAGTTGTTGTCTGGAAAGAACAAACGGGGAAAAAAAAATGATGAATGAAAACACCCAAAGAAGAAGAAGGAACAGACAGATGAAAATAGAGAAAAAAAATCTGATGAATGAACACAACAAAATAGTTTTAAAAAAAAACCACATTTACCAGTACAACCAAGTTGACCTTTCCACAAAAGGGTTAAATAACATTTTGATGTGTTGCTTTTTGTTGTTTTCATAACTCTCTCTATCTATCTATCTATCTTCTATAATCAGTCATTTGGTGTGACTGGCCGTCACAGACGTCTTGTTTTACGTCACATTTGATTTACTGTTAGGTGTAAATGGTGGTTGTGGTGGTGCCGGTGATGATGAATAGGGTTTTTCACCTGTCTGGTGTTTGTGTGTCCGTTTTCTTTATCACAACTTCCACAAACCTTACCTCAAACAAAACTTAATTGAGTCACATTTTGTTTGTTCCATCTGGTTGATTGCCATCTTGTTCTTTGTGTGTGTGTGTGACATGATTCTACATGGTTCATCATTCAATAAACAGTTTATTATTGAAGTTTTCTTCTTTTTTTTTTGTTTTGTTCTTATTTATGAAAATCAAGAAAGATTTATTCGGTTGTTAACCTTGATGTTCTCTGTTTGTCATTGTTGTGCAGTGGTTTAAACTTGTTCTTTTATTTAAAAATTAACCCTTGCCAATCTATTAAAAATTTTAAGCTTAACATTTGCATTCTCTCTCTTTCTCTCGAATAATAAAAGAATTGAATAATCAAGAATCGAGAAACATTGAAAACAACAGCCAATTCAAATAGAATTAAAGCGTGGCAACATAAAATTAGGAGAAAAAAAGGAAGCCGGACTACCCATAATTTCAGTTATCAAAACAAAATAGATAGATTTCATAACCCAAATGTGTGTATTTTTTTTTTTTTTTGAATTTTGTTTTGACGTCCACCTTGACGCGATTCTTTATTTTGTTATCTCAAAGTATAGGATCACGTTTCAATCACGTTTTTAAATTTGAGAAAAAAACAAATTCCAAATAAATTTCAATTTGTTTTAAAGATCTTGAGCAAAAAAAAAATTATGGAATATCTTTTGATTCTTCTTTAGGAAAAAGTTTTAGTAATGATGAGTTGAAATGAGTAGAACCGGCGAGTTCCTTAGCCAAAACATAATTTCAAATCGAATCTTTTGAAGACCTTTCATAGAGTGTGTGTCTTATTTTTCTTTTTTTTTTTTAACCCAAATCAGGAAATTTTTTTTTTTATATTAAATCTGGGATTCTTTTTAGTTTTTCCTCCTCTACATTGGTAATAAATAGGTCGATTATTGTGAGCCAGGAGTGTATGAATGTTGGTGGTATGGAACAGGAGTCATGAAATTTAGAATCATTCTTTTTGGGTTTTTTTTTGTTTGTTTGTTTGTTGAGTGCAGTATATTGATTTTTTTTTTGTTTGTCTGGCGCCGAGACAAACCATTCATTCATTAGCTGTTGTTTCATTTGAAAGAGTTTTGCCCTTGGTTGTTTGACTGGTGTGTGGTGGTGACACACTAGCCAAATTTACTTGTTTGACGAGGCGTCGGGGGTATATATAGTCTCACTGTATTATCGGATTTTTTTTTAGATCAAAAAACAAAAACATTTTCTATATATATACGTCATTTACGTGTGTGTGTGTGTAATATATTTTGTCTGGAATATTAGGGTGTGTTGGCGGTAATCAGCATACTATTAGATAGTATGCTGATGCTACTCTATGAACAGAATACCGCAAAAACATATCGCCTGTAATCCAATGATCTACACGAATAGAATTCCCGAATAAATGTGTACCCGTCATCATAGAAAAAAAAAAACGATAACATTATTTGATAATCAAAAGAGAGAATGAACAAACTTTTAATATAGAATATTCAGGATTATTTTTTGTTCAAATATAAACAGGCAATCCTTGAATTGTTTGTTTTTTTTTTCAATTACTAACATTATGACAACAGCAAAAAAAAAATTTCATCATGTGTTTGTTTGAAGATTGAATGATAATTGAAATTATCGAATCTCGAACCTGTTCCATATAGGAAAAACTGAAACGGTGTTTATACCGTGATAAATTTTTTTCCGTTTGGAAAACTTCTACAATAAATATTTATAATAGAAAAAAAATAGACAATAATCAATAGCGTTGATTAATCAGAAGGAAGGAATTCTTGAAAGAAAAAAAAAATTCTTGGTAATAATAAAAAACAAAAAAGGGTTTTGGCTCGAAAATCACGAATCGATTTAATCGTAAACTTCTTGAATCATTCTTCGTTTTTGTTCCATCTCATTTGATATTCTCGAATGATTTCTCACCTTTAGTAAAATCGATGAATCACTCGGAATGTGAATCATTATCAATGGTTTTGGGTTCCATTTTTTGATAGAATTTTTTTATTTATTTTTTTTCGAAAGATAGAATCTGATCCAGTTTATTTAGTAATAATTAACCTGTAAAGATTGCTATATGAAAATTTTCCAGGTATTTTTTTTTTCCTATCCAATTTTAGGTGAGAGAGAAATTTGGTTTTTGATTTTTGTGGTTTTTTTTTTCAAGGAAAAAATTTATTCGATTTCGATTTATTTATTTATTTTTTTTTTTCACTGTAAAATTTTTTTAAAGCTAATTTTTTTTCTCTTTTTATGTCTATGTCACCTTCTTGTTGGATGGTTTTTGTTGGATATATCTATCGATTTCCGTGATTTTGTTTTTTTCGCTTGTTATTAACTTCTTGTAATCTTTGCCCCGGATATCTATTTTTTTACTGTTGTTGGTATCTCTGTGTTTCACGTGAAAAAAAAACTGGCATGGATTGTTTCGAAAATTTTCCATCCTTCGCTGGAATCATTCAACAACAACAACAAAAAAAATCGACCTATGTCAACTGTGTGTGTATCAATCATCAAATATTGTCAATGAACTTTCAAATTTCAAAATTCAATGAATACAACAAATCAATGAATTTTTTTCATCAAATTTTTCCCGTTCGCATCAATCAATCAATCGATTTCAATCGATCTCAAATGACATCTTTAAAAACGATATATCCATTTATAAATCGCTCTTCGAATTTCATTCTTTGAACATTTGTCAACATTTTTGCTCATTTTCTCTAATTGAACAAAAATTTTTTTATAAATGAATATTTGTGGAAAAAAAAAAAATTCGACGACAATCAAACCAACTCTCGAATTTATATCAATGTATTTTTGGAAACTGTTCTTCTTCTTTTTCGTTTTCTTCTATACCTGTGCCTGTATTCGAAATATTTGTTTGTCTTTTTCTGCTGTCTGATGTTTTTTTTTTGTTCTTCGTACGCGCCTATGCTATGTGTGTATGGTTCTCTCGACACACTGTTTCTTCAATTTTATTTCATTCGTTTGATTCGCTCGTGTTGTCGTTGTTTTCTCCTCGCTGTTGTGAATTTTGTGTTTTATTATTGGCAAATGATGTGTGTGTGTGTGTGAATACGTTGGGATTGTTCGTCTTATGATCAAATGGCGACCTTTAAAAAAACACTAAAATAACTGTAAAACATCATCCATCCTCTAATCTAAACTGATGATATACTTCTAAAAACAAACACCATCTTTATAACACATCGATATTGTTTTTCTATCGCATCACTTTTGAATGGATCACATTTTTTTCTAAATTTTGCATCACCACACAACAACATCACTCTAACTTGATAATATTCACTTGTTGATGTTGTGAACAATAATAACACACACACACACACACACACATTACAGTGAATAATTACTGTAATCGTCAACAGCATTATAAGCAGAAAAATTCAGCTACTGTTAACAATCATTATCATCATCATCATGATGATTCGTATTCATCTGTTCGTAAATTTATCATTGATGGTGAAGGCGGCGATGGTGGTGATGAAGTTGGTTCTTCTTCAACAACAACAACCCAACAACAACAACCACAATCAACACAAATTTCTTTAATACCACCACCACCACCATTGATTTCAAGATTTACAAATAATTTTTATAAAAATAATCAACAACAACAATCACACGATCAACATCAGTTTTCGAATAATCTAACAAAATTCTCCTATCATCAACAACAGCAACCGAAATATAAAAATTGTGAAAATCAATTGGGTCAATGTCACTGTCAATACAAAACTTTCAATAGCTACGACCAAAAAATTTATAACAACAGCGACGAATACGACGAACAAAAAATTTTCGATTATCAACTTAAAAACAATAATATCAATCAATCCAATTGTAGTAGGAAAAATTCATTGAATCAGGAACAACAATCATCAACATTGAAACATTGGACCATTGATAACGGGAGTAATGTTGAAGAAAATTTTCCCATCATCCCATTGTCTTATAATGATTTGCTATATCACCGTTTACTTTATCCCAGGCAACAACAATTGAATCAGCTTGGTTTCGATTCTTCCGATGAGAGTGATGATGATTGTTCTTCATCATCATTGTTTCTAATGAAAAATAAATCATTACAAAATCAAAACCATCACTACTACAATAAATTAATTAATAATCCATACCATTATTATTCACAGGGATCTTTATCCAGCCATACGATTCACAATCCTGGTTCCGTTCATTATCGATCATTGTTTGACAATAGGAACAACAACCACGATCAAGAGAACGATAATCGAGAGTTTCTAAATAATCCTAATCGTACTTTTTCAACATCTGCACCATCCAACAACAACCATTTTTTGGTTGCTAATAATTTAGTTAACACAGCTAAACAACAACAACAACCAACATCATTGTTAGCTGAAACGTTATTGCGACGTCATCGTAATCGTGTCAATTCGATTTCTTCGTTATCATCATCGAAATCATCGAATTCAGCTGGTAGAACATTGAAAACATCGACGAATGTTGGTGGTGGTTGGTATCATCTAAATGATCAAAAATCAACAGTCAACAAACAAAAAACTAATCGATCACGATCATCAAGTTTTGATAATACTCTGGTATCGGAACAATTATTATCTAATCAACCGACAACAACAACAATAAACAACAAACGACAAGCTCATTCAGTTAGATCATTCTCTTCGTTGACCATACCAGATTTCTGTAAAAAACCTGTTATCCCATTGAATCATCATTCTAAAAATTGGTGTATTGAAAGTGCTGTTGAATTGAATGATGATGATGATGATTATGATGATAATGTTGTTGAATGTTTAACATGTGATGATTGTGTGAATGTTCCACCAAAAACATTGGCCGATGTCATTCTAGATCAGCAATCTCAGAAAAGTACATTTCGTTGTTCAACCAACAACGAAAATAGTTTGAAAATATATAAACAACAACAACAACCACAACATCATAATAATTACTATTTCGAAAGAAATCATCAAAAATTACCGATCGATCATAACAATAACAAGAATCGCCATCACCACTACCAATGCGATGATGATCATTCATTACATTATGATGAACATTTGAAACAGAACAATGAGACTTCAAACTCTGATTGGAGACATTCATTTCCATTGGCATCTTCATCATCGCTTGATTCGCTTTTGATTGATCACCAACATCATCATTGGCAACCAAAATCATTAAGAAATTCATCACCAGTGCCTGGATCTTTTGTTTTGAATGGTGTTGAGTCATCATCATCATCAACGGCGATTTGTTCAAATCCAATTCAATTAGTGGCTAGAAGAAGAACACCACCGAATCCATTATCGGTGTTGTTCAATATGAGAGCTGTCGATCATTCTTCGTCGTCCCAATCATCGTCGTTGCCGACACCAATTCTGTTGGCAACAACAATCGCTGATCAACAAACAACAACAACGGCAACGACAATATCTAACACCACTTTGTCGTCAACTCACAGATTTCCACAACAGGAACAGTGTCAAATATCAAAAACAACAGCAACAATCTCCAGTAACTTGATGTTGCAGCAACAGCAGCAACAACAACATTGTACTTGTAGAGCATCGCATCATCATCCTAATCATCATTACGAACAAGATGAAATTATTATGCATGATCATCATCATCATCATCATCAAGATGACACCGTCATCCTAGGTAGTAGCAGTAATAATGCATTACCGATGATTTTTGATGATGATGATGATGGTGGTGGTGGTGGTGGTGATGATGGAGAGACGAAAAAAAACTGCCACCAATCTTATTCTCATCATCATCATCAGCAGCAGCAGCCCCATAAACCATGTTGCTCTTCGATGACAATGATGGCGCCAAAAAATGGAAAAAACGAAATCTCAAAAGATTCAAGCCACAACGACGACCAAAATCAATTAATGGTAAGTTAAAACAAGAACAAACGAATTAAATCGTTATCATCGTTCTCGACGTTTCTTTGCAATTGATTTCTTTCTATTTTCTTTTCTCAGAGTTTACAGCAGAAAAAATCTAGTGAACTACGAGAAGCTAGTTGTTGTAATACTATTAGAACATCTACTACTACGGTTCCCGTCGACAACATCGACGATGTAGCGTCATCAACATCATCGATGGCCACCGCCACTACTTTGGCGTCTTCTATTGGCGTGAGAGTGGGAAAAGGCAATCAACATCATCGTAATGAACAACTGCAAGAGAATGGTATTAATATTGGTGTCGAAAACGATGTCTCATCAGTTGTTCAACTACAACAAAACGATTCAACAACAACAACAAGTCGACCGTCATTTGAGACTTTGTTGATTCCGTTGACGAATGATCAAGAGAATGATGAAAGAAATCTTCTTGGAACAAATCGCTGTAATTTTTGTTGTCCTACGACCAAAAAAACTGTTCTTGTTGAAAATAATCAAGAGAGAATAATGGCTTCTTCATTAGTGGATCGGCCCATATCGGTAGTCGCTCATCATTCTTTTGCAACATCAACTTCACCATCATCAATGGCATCAAATGCTGTCGTTGTTGTCGCCGCCGCCGGCGCCGCTACTGAATCTTTGTCATCATCAAATGATAAGACTGTGATAATCGATACCTCTTCGTCGGCGACTTGTTCTGCTCAAATGCAACAACTAAATCATTCGAGTCTTTCTTCATATTCTTTATCGTCGTCATCATCATTGATACCGCGACGTTTCGAACAAGACCAGACTACTTCAAATAGTGGCGGTTTTATTGATGTTGCGGCTCTTGCGATCGCAAGGTTGACTGATAAAGTTGCCGTCGATTCGACGACAGGACGACATTGTGATTCTAGTAGTTGCTTAAATTGTGATCAACGATTCTATTCTTCTCATCAACAACACCATTCATCTAATCAAAAATATTCGAAATGTAAAAAATTTCAGCAGCCTGAATCATCATCATCAACAACGACGACGACTATTACCACCACCACTCCCAACAACAACAACAAAAACAAATGTTTAACTGAAAGTTTAAATCATCAATGTGATTGTTTGTCAACGATAATCGCCGATGATCAACATGATAATCTTGTTGGTTCATCATCATCATCATTACCGACCATGACACCGGATGATCAAACTGACCTGAGGATGTTGATGGTGAAAAATAAATGTAATGATGTTGCAACGAAAACAACATCTTCTTTCTCAACCACTCCTCAAGCTTTCCTAGAGTCTTCCTATTCATCGACATCGTCCTCATCATCATCATCATCCTCATCATCGTCATCGTCATCGTCGTCTTGTCAGAATGAGGACCTAGTTCTTGAACCAACATCTTCAGCCACAACAACAAGAACAACATCAAAAAAAATTATTCAATGTGATATGATCAAAAAAAATGTTGATGAAAAAACGGATACACACTCAACACCTCCACTGCAACCAGTTTCAACATCGACGACATGTTGCTGTCCCAATTGTACAAATAATCAATCATCTAATTCAACAGCCACAACCATCAATGCCAACAATAACAACAACAATTCGACAACCATGATGACCAACAACAATGATCCAAATAGTTCGACTACTTCTACCGTTTCGGTGGCCGCAATAGCAATCTCATCCAATTCGGCTTCTGTACAATCGAGCAGCGTTGTTCCTGTTTCCTCAACATCGACCATAAAGAAAACTGTTTGCTCGGAAGAAGCTCTGGATCAATCTTCGGATGGAAGATATTTGAAACTAGAAGAAATCGGTCGTGGTTCATTCAAGACCGTTTATAAGGGTCTCGACTCTAGTACCGGAGTGGCCGTAGCTTGGTGCGAACTTCAGGTAAAAAAAAATTTTTTCTCATCTATTGTATTATTCAATTTTTCAGATCAATACGATCCAATTTTTTCTTGAATTTGAAATTTTCTAAAGTTGAAAGTTGAGAAATTTCTCAAATTTCAAAATGTTGCAATTGATCAACACCAGGGAAGTGTTGCTCTGATTTTTTTTTTTTTTAGTTTCTAGAAAACTATGATCACAAAAAAAAAATAAATAAATACTCGATAAACTATGATTCTTGAAAATCGATGCTTTGTTTATTAGTTTTAGCAAATAATTTTTTTCATTCGATGATAAAATTATAAAATGAAATTTCCCTCCACTGGGAAGCTCAAAGGACAAAATAATAATAGCAAAGGTTAAAAATTTTTTGTGATGGTGCCATTGTACTTGTTAGTAGAAATTTCCACATTTTTCTGGCATTCAAAAAAAAAAACACAAAAACAATCCTCAGCTTATCTTAGCTTAGGGTTTTATGATGATAGTGAAACCCATGATCATCATTATCTATTTGAATTGAAATGATCGAAAGCATGATAATCTGATAACCCGAGATAGAGAGAGAGAGAGAGAGAGAGAGAAAGAAATCGATTGATAATCAATTTCAGTGTATTTGGCCTTTTAACATGGTTTAGATTTTCTCTAGATTGTGACCAAAACAACCAATGAATGAAACGCATGCTATTCATAACATTCATTCGAATCATTGATGTATCCACTGTTTGTGTTTGTTGTGTTCACCACACAACAACAACAACAACAAAAAATAACAGAACAAAAAGCTTTAAAATGACAAGAAAAGTGTAAGATTTGCATTTATAAGAAAATGGTTTTTTTTTTATTTTTAATCATTAAGCATTTAATATAATGACAATAATAGATAGATGAATTATAATATGGAACAGCTCATTTAATATTTTTTTTTCAGTATTGTTTTGTTCCATTTTAGTTTCTTTTCTAATGTTTTGAATATTGAGTTGAAAAAAATATTAAAGTTTTATTTTGACTAGTGTTGTTCACTTCTCGATTCGTCAAAGATTGGACACTACATTTTCTGCTGTTGTTGTTGGGGTTGGGGTTTTTATGACCATGCTATTAAAATGATTATAAAATGTTTTTTAAAATTATAAAATCTTTCGGTTCATTGTGTCAAAAAAAATTAGCTATTTTAAACCATCACGTATTTATTAATAGTTGGAATTATTATCGTTCTCATTATTAAAATTTTTTCTGTATTATTTTCTTTAAAACGGATATCAAGTTTTTTTAGTGGTCGTTGATTCAAACGACTTTTGATCCTGATCAAAAGTCAATTTTATTTAGTGCTGTGTGTGTGTGTGTGTGTGTGTTATTAATTGTGGATTTTCAATTGAAAAAATTATTAACGTTTTATTTTTATAATACTCAGCAAACAAACCAAAAAAAAAAAAAAATTACCATAAGCTTTTAATTTTATTATTAGCGAAATGATGATGACAAGGGAAAGGTCAAACAAACACACACACAGTCCAAAAGCAGAGCAATGTCAAGAGATATATATTGTGTTTGTGTTATATGTTAAACTTTCAAGGTTTTTTTTTGTTTCCAATTCTCCAAGCCAGTCTTTTAAATCTTTTGAAAATTTTGTTCTTTTCCTAATAGTTTTTGGATAGTTTTTGTTCATCAAACAACAACAACAACATTGATCTTTTTTTTTCCAACAAACAATTGACGAGACAATCATTAAATTATTGGTTTTGTCAATGCCATTGACATATCATTCACAAGATTTCTTTGAACAACAACCAATAATTTCAATGATGTCTGCAGTGGTGGTGGTTAATTGTAATTTTAGTTTTTTTTTTCTCCTAAATGTTTTTCTGCGAAACGAATTGATGATTGAGTAAAAGTGAAGGGTTTTTTTTTCTCTCTCTCTCTCTCTCTCGTATCGACGTCAAAACACTACGAAAAAAACTTGACATACGCGAACCCAAGCAAAAAAAAAACGATCAGATGAAAACAAAAACATTGGCGAATCGACGTGCTACAAATCGCGACATTGAACTTCTATTGAATTGAAATATTAACGATTATTAAATGGTTGTTGGATAGTTTTTTTTGGTTTGTTTGTTTGTTAATCGTTGGATCTTTTATTTTTATGATTTGGAAATTTCATTGATTTGGAAAAAAAGCTCGAATCAGAACTCCATCAGCATAGTATATTATCGCAAAGGATAATTACTAAGGAATAATATATGTACACTATAGAATAGAATAATACAAATGTAATAATATATGTACACTATAGAATAGAATAATACAAATGTAATAGACGTCAAAGACAAAAGAATGGAAAAGTCAATAGACTCGGATTATGAAGGATTTTGAACTTTCTGAATCATTTCTTTTTGGAAAAGATTTTCGAAATTTTATTCTGGTGCGTAGTGTGAATTGTGAAATGTCTGTCAATCAGTTTTGTTGCTTAACATTTCAAAAAATATCTAGTTTTATTTGAGGAAAAAAAATAAAATTCTGGTAGTGCTCTGTTTTCTTGTTGTTCAGTGAGTTTGCTCAAAATTTTAAAATCAAACTCCAAAGAATCTTTAATTCGTTTGTTTGTTTCAAAGTTTTTCAACAGTTTTTTCCTCAAAAAGCTTTTTTTTTTTCCTGTTTGTTTCAAAGTTTTCAATATTTATTTATTTTTTTTTTTAAATTCTGTTTTTGTTTCCTTGAAACACCAAGAAAATTTTTTGATTCAAACCAGGGATGAAACTTTAGATGAAGATGCTCTTGGTAAAGTTTCCATCTTATTTCATTTTAGTTTCATCAAACTTTTTTTTTTATTTCAATTACACCGCCAATAATGATTGAATAATTCTTTCTGTTCTGAGTGATTCCAGAAAATCAAAAAGTAAAGTGTTTGGCCTTATGAAAGATTTGGGTTTGTGACAATGTGAATCATTCTGATTTTTTATAGTTTTACTATGGTGTGCTGGCCTACTTGGTGGTTATCCAAAAAAGCCATTTATTTCTTTGGAGAAAAAAATTTCCACGGTTTTTCCTTCAGCCAATTGATGTGATTGAAATACATTGAAATGAATGTTGAACCAGAAAAAAGGCAACAACCAGAAAACACACACAAACAAACAAACACGTCTTGACAATGTGTCTTGTGTAAGAATTGTCGTTGTCATTATGTCGCCTTCGCCAAAGGGAAACTGTGTCAACAGATCTGACACGTTCCTTAAACGTTACTTAATATATATAATTCTTATAAGATTTGTGTTTGTTACATTTTCAATGAAACGAAACCATTTCCATTTTTATATTATTGAATCAATTCTGTTTTTTTTTCATACGAATGTTATAGAATATTTGATGCCAACTAAATCGAGATGATGAACTAGTTGAGTTGTTGTTTCAATAGTATGAATATTAATCAAAAAATAGAATAATTGTCCTAGAAAATTATTCTCTGTTTTTTTCAGGATTTTTGTTTCCTCTTAGAATTAATTTTTGTTGTCGATTGTAGTTGTTAGTTGTTGCTACTAAAAATTTTTCACCAAATTTGAAAATTCATCATAGAGTTTCGTATTTAAAGTGTAATCTTCCTCTGTTTCTTGATTCTTTGTTCTATCGTAATGGTAGATTTATATCATCAATATAATTGTGATAATTTATTTTAAGGAAAGAAATTGAATTCTATTACATCATGTAGACGACTAATTAACCTCGAATCACCGGTGTGTGTGTGTGTTATGTTTGTGGTTTTCCCATCATTAAAATTTCAAAAAATTTAGAAAACGATTTTAAATGTTGTCATTTTTCCTCTATCTTTTGGTGTGCTCGTTTTGCATTTATAAATACAAAATTCGAAATGAATGAAATTCGCCAAAGTTGCCAATAACAATTGCAACCAAATTGCTAAATAAATGATGCGCGCGCGCGCCCGTTTTTTCACTTTTTTTTTTGGTTCTTCTTTAAAACGTTTTTTTTTAATATAAATATTATTAGGTTGGTTGATGATGACAATAATTATTTTATGATTCACCTCCCATAACGAATCAATGATGTTGGTGATGATTTGGTTGTGTGTTGGTGCGGATTTTGAAAATAAAACAAACAGACAGAGAGCAATTATCCAAGAACATGCAAATGTTCACATTTTAAAGGTTTTCAGGGTTTTTTTTTTATTTCGTTGTTGTTGAAAAATTAATTTGATCAATCAATTGCTGGGGGAACAAGTTCTTTTGGCAACTTTTTTTTTGCTATGAATTTGTCCTCGATTTCTTTCAGGTTTTTTTGAGATTTTTTTTTTCCAAAAAAAAACTGCAAAAAAATTTTTTTTCAAGAACTTGAATATCATTTTTCTTCCTTCGCATTTTTAACTCATTTTTTGAAAGTTTAAATTTTATTTAATTCTTTTTTATTTGTTTGGTGTGTCAAGTGTTGTCAATACTTTTAAGAGTTGAATAATTTATTCATTCATTTTTGATTAGATTTATTTGGTGTGTGTGTGAAACGCTTTTTTTTCGAATCTATTTTGATCAGTGTGTAGATAAATGGGTGGATATCAATGAGGCTTATTATAAAATTCGAGATTAATCTTTCTTTTCGTAAATTTTATGTGGAAAAAAAATTGTGATAATAATGAAATAAATAAATAAAAACGCTTCAAGCTTAATGTGGAGAAAAGAATTCGTCTGAATTATTGTGAAAGAGTTTAGTTTGATTTACTCTTTTTTGTCAGTTGTTTAATGTTTTAAATTGAGAAAATTTATTTTTTATCCATGGTGTTGGAAGAGAGAAAAAAAAATTCATTGATAGACTCTCTAGGTGTGATTTAATCATAAATGAAAGAGGTTTTCTGTCACTTTCACAGATCAGACACTCAATAATTGTATTCCACTTTGATGAGAGCTTTGTGTTTTATATAATTAATTGAGAAGAATCCTCATTATCATCATCATCCTTTCCATTCATCTTGTGTCCATGTATTATGATTATGAAGTCCGATCGAATACTTTTCATATTTTCGATCGCTTGTTGCGATGTTAGTTTTTTTTTTTCTGTGTCAACAAGTTGTAAAAGTTTGTGTTGGTAACAACAAAACATTATACACGATCTTTTCAGAAATGGAAAAAAAATCTCTATTAAATCAGAAAATGTCAGGGAGACGAGACGACAACAAGTACAACATTCCATTCGATGTCTTATCAAAATTCAATGAAATCAAATCAATCAGAGAAAGCGAGCGAGAGATTGAATTCTAAATTTTAAAAAAAAAATAGCATACCTTTGAATGAGAAGTTTTCTTCAAAAAAAAAAAAAAGAAGAAAGTTTTCTGTTTTATTTTCAATTAATTTTTTTTTTTTTTGTAATTTTATATAATTTAAATTGAAAAACAAAACAAAAGTAACAGTGCGTTTATTTCTTCCTAAAAATAATAATAATAAAACCCTTTCTCCCAATAAATAGCTAATTTATTATTCAGATAAAATTTTTTTTTTGGCGAAAAAAAAAATTGTTCATTTTAAATTTATTTATTCTCTTCTTCTTCAAGGTTCAATTATTAATTTGTCAAAGAATCAGAAGCGTTTTTTTCTTCTGTTTTTTTATTATTATTTCATTTTATTACTATTTCTGGACTTGGTTATTTATTTATTTATTTTTTTCTTAATTCATTTCATTTTCTTTCAATGAATGAAGGTTTAATTAATCAGTGAAGAAACTAAAGTTTTTTTTTTCGTTATTTAATTTTCTTACTAAGAAAATTCTTTGCTTATCAAATCATAGAAAAAGAGGTTGTGTTTTTTTTTGGTTGTTGTGTCGTCATCCATTCTTCCATTCCTCTCATTCGATTTCCTGACTCTCAGGATAAATCTATGTTGATAATGTTTGTTTCGTTTCGTTTTCTAGTGCCAGTATTATTATACGAAAATTATTTAAAACATGTGTTTGCTGTGTGTGTGTGTGTGTGTGTGTGTTGAGGGAAACCTTGAAATCTGGCGCTTTATTCTAATGAATGTTAATAAAATGTTTGTGTGTGTGAAAGAGAGGGAAATAAATAAAATAAAATAAAAAAACTCGACTAAATTGAAGAATTCCAAGCAAAAATTTTGAATTTTTTTTTTGGCAACTAACAAGGATGTGTGTGTGCTTGTAGCTTTTTAATAGGAGAACACAGGAAAAAAAAACTATATCAACAAATTTCATTCTTCTTTTCTTTAAAAGAAAAAAAAAATCAAATCAAAATCATTACCGCCCAGAAGGAAAAATAAAATAATACAGTTTATAACTGTTTCGAATAAAAATATATAAAAAAACAAAATCCATGCACTTGATATTATATTTTTCCTATTTTTTTCTCTATTGTTTTGTTTGTTGTAAAACAGTCAAATAGGAAACAAGTTTTTAAATATAGTTGTTTTTAATCAAAAAAAAAAAAAAAAAAACAAAAACAAAATGCAAAACAAAGGAAATGGTTTATTATTATTATAACGCGCATCACACGATTCATCACATGGCGGTGGTGGTGGTGGTGGTTCATGATTTACAGATAATCAAACACCATTATTCTATTCAATTCTAATTCAACAACTCTTTTGTAACATAGTTGGGGTAACATTTTTATTAAAATAACAACAACAATCATTGTTTTATTCGGTAACAGAAAAATAACAAAAATAAAAACACAAGACAATCAAGATATGCTTAGTGTTGTTGAATTTAGATATTATAATATATACCCAAACTAACCAATGATAACAAGAAAGCAAAAATTTAATGAGATTTTGTTCTTGAGTTTTTTTTCTGTTCAAACAAAGGAAGAAAATTCTTCAATTGTTTCGGGTACTTTGGTGACTACACCCGAATTTCTTAATACTTCTTGAGAAAGAAAAAAATTTCTGAACTATTGGCATATTAGAAGATGTTTCGATTAGTTGTAATTGAAACAACCAACAAAGAAACATTTGAAATTTAATTTTACAAATCCAAATCAATTCATTCAACATAGTTGCGGGGCTTTCTAGAGAATTTTTTTTTCTAAAACACTATTCATATTACCAAAGTTTGTTTTTTTTTTTTTTTGAGGAAAACTCCCAACCAGAATAGAAATACTTTACAGTATCAGATTGGAGCTCCTCAAAATCAACTATTCAAAAGGATTTATTTATTTTTAGAACTAAAATAAATAAAATATTTGATATACTCTACTGAAACAATCTTTTCATTTTTGGTTCTATTTTTTTTTCTTTACATACACCTCTAGTTGAGAATGATGATAGAGAAAATACTGGAAAGAAAATCCTTTGCTTCAGCCATAATATTTCGTGTATCTATGTTTGTTATTGTTTTGCATGTTTGTCTGGATGTTTAGGCGACTATGTGTTGTTTTGTGTGTGTGTGTTTGTAAATGTCTCGTAAATTTGACATTAAAAAATTTTTTTCTGATTCTAATCATGATAAAAATAAAAAATAAATAATACAACTGATAATCACTACGAAATGACGTTGTTGTTATGGATTTTCTCTAATTGACCTTATCCCGATATTTCCGCACACCAAACATTCGAATGATTTTTCGAAAAAAAAAGATTTTCATTTTTAATATTTCAAAAGTTTCAAAATAGGATCAACATATCAATATCAACTCAATATACTTGTTGTTCGATTCAAACGAATTGTTGTTTTCTATTGAAACATTTATTTATCTGTGAAAAAAAATTTCAAAATTAATATTAATGTTGTTTTTTTTTGTGTTGAAAAACTAGGAACGATTGAATAAAAATGAACGGCAACGTTTTCGTGAAGAGGTGGAAATGTTGAAAGGTTTGCAACACTCCAATATTGTTCGTTTCTACGATTATTGGGAAGTGAATACACCGAAAAGAAAGTATTTGGTTCTTATCACCGAGCTCATGACATCGGGAACATTGAAAACGTAAGATGATTCTTAGAATACAATGTTTTTTTTTCACTATAAAATTATTTGTTTCAATTTGTGATATCAATTCAAAAGGTTGATTTTTATTTTAAACAACAACTTATAAATGACATCAACAATGATGCCATAATTCATCATCAGTACCGTTTCTTTTAGTTTGAATTTTAAAAATTAGGCTGACCTCAAGGTGTAATAAAACCTAAACAGCCTAATAAAATTAGTTCCCAAGTTTCATGCCTCATTTTTTTTTTCGGAAAAAATCGAGTATATTTTATGATGCGATTAACTTTGAAAAAAAACTTGCGATATAGGTTCGATATTTTATTTCAGTCTAAATTAGCAATTAATTTGACTGAATATTTGTTAAATGTTTATTTTATTTTTTAGGTAGGCTCGAAACTAATAACATTTTCAAAAATAGCAACGTGTATCTTCCAACAACAAAAATAATAAAAACCGACGCCTAAATAAACTTTTTTTTTTGGTGCCTTGAAAAATAATTTAGCTTCGCTTTTTTTTCACTACAAACTTGACCTTAGTTTTTATTTCTCTGGTTACAAACAAAAAATAACAGAATGTCGAGCTATATTAATATTTCAATCAAGTTTATGTATGTCAATTAATGTCATAGTTTTTTAGTTAAATATTTTCTTCAAATTGAAAATAATTTAACTTGAAAACAATAACTTGTCTTATTTTATGATTGATTTGTGTGTGTGTGTGTGTGTGGGTTTTGTTTGAAATTTCACTTTTCTGTTTTTTTTATTCTTATTTTTAGTCAAAGAATTACCCGAAAAAATGTTTTTACTGTTACGCCTAAAGCTTGAATTTCCAATGAATTAGTTGATTGGTAGAAACAAACGCCTGATTTCAATATCAAAATGAATGAATTGAAGAGAGAAACAGAGAGTTTTTTTCTTGTTTTATTCCAAAACTGAAATAAAAACATTGGTTGTTTGTTTGTTTGTTTTTTTTTTTTTTTTTTGGTGGCATAACAACAATTTCGCCAAATCGATAATTTGATTTGGAAGTATTTAATTTATCAAATCTAGTTGCTGTTGATGTTCAATCGCTCATCAAAAAGAATTCTGTTGCTCACTTATCATCAAATTATTTATTTCAAACGAAAAACGTTTGTTAGGCTTAAGAATAAATACATTTGAATGACAAAAATAGTTTAGAAAGAAATTTTTCTTTTTCATCATACGAATGGATTAAACATAAATATAGTAAAAGAATAGTTGGTTCATATTTAATAACTCAGATTTTTTAATAACGGAAATAGCTTCAGATTTAATCTGTTAGACAACATTATTTACTTGAGCAGTTAGCTGGCGTCTTAATTTTCTAAATTACTTTTTGCGAAAGAATTTAAAATTTTATGTTTTTTCTCTCAATCATAAAATGAAGGCTTATGTGAACAAACGTTAAGGTTTTAAATTCAATGTCAAAAGAAACTTGTTGATTTTCCAACATGGTATAATTCTTGAAAAAAAATGAAATATATTAGAAATTTTATTCAAATCAAAAAAAAAATAAAATAAAATAATAATAAACAAGTTTTTTTTCTTGGTAATAAAATCGTTTTTGTTTTATAAGAAAAAATTATCATTATTACTTTGTAGTGAAAAATTAGGTCTTCTCTTCGCTACTATCAACATTAGACATGATTTATTCAAAAATTACTAAAATAATCTCTCTATGAAAAATAAAACAATTAAATTCTATAAATAAAATTATTAGTTTCAATTTAGAAATTTATATTAATGATGTTTTTTTCATTATAACCTGCAAATAAATTTTATTTATTTTCAGCTTAGGCTTTTTATCTTGAATAAAAAATTCGTTTTTAATTATATTTATTTTTTTTTATAATAACTTTGGCTAGTTTTATAAAATTATTCATATATTCTTCTATTTTAGTTATTTACGAAGATTCAAAAAAATTAACCTCAAAGTTTTGAAATCTTGGTGTCGACAAATATTGAAAGGGCTAAACTTTTTGCACTCTCGTACTCCACCGATCATACACCGTGATTTGAAATGTGATAACATTTTCATTACCGGCACAACTGGGTAAGATCTTTTTTGATTTGAAGATTTTTTCAATTTTTAAAAATATTTTAGATCGGTAAAAATTGGTGATCTTGGCTTGGCAACCTTAAAAAATCGTTCATTTGCCAAATCAGTTATCGGTACTCCTGAATTTATGGCACCAGAAATGTACGAAGAGCACTACGATGAAAGTGTTGATGTTTATGCTTTTGGAATGTGCATGCTGGAAATGGCCACAGGAGAATATCCTTATTCGGAGTGTACTAGTCCGGCTCAAATTTACAAAAAAGTTTCTTCGGGAATACCGCCAAATTCGTTGGCCAAGGTGGAAACTCCCGAAGTGCGACAGATTATTGAAATGTGCATAAAAGTCAAAAAAGAAGAACGACCTACAGTTAAAGCTTTATTGCAACATGATTTTTTCCAAGAAGATACTGGATTCAAAGTCGAACTTGTCAATCGAGATGAAGCGATCGCTAGTTTTGAATCACAAGTCGAGCTTAGGATTTGGGTGACTGAATCAAAAAAGCGCAAAGAAAAATATAAACAAAACGAAGCGTTGCAATTTTGCATCAATTTTGATAAAGAATCAGTCGAGGATGTTGCAAAAGCTTTGGTAAAAAACTTAAATTTTATTTCAAAATGTTTCAATGGTTTGTATTTTTCAGGTTGATTGCGGTTTTTTGGCTGAGGAAGATGTACGAATAGTATCGCTTCTGATAAAAAATCAAATATCGTTATTGCTTAAAGATCGTCAACAATTATTGTTGCAACAACAGCAACAAAATCAAACCAGCGATAAAGATCCTGCTGATGAAAGTGTCATGACAGCGGAAACCACGGCGAGTCGTTTTGAAATGATTCAAAAGCAACAACGTCAATACAAGCATACAGAAATTCCGGTCAACTTAATGGAAGAATCTGTAGCAGTTTTTGCTCCTGGAAATAGTATTTGCAATAAAATATATTAGATTGTTTATAATATTTATTATTTATCTAGCTGAAAACTCACCAGAACACACACTTATTACGGGTGGTAATGGAAATCAATCGACAGTCAGTTCAACTGTTATTATTGCTGCTGCAGAATCTATTGAACCACAACCAACAATTAATCTTCAATCTTTGACTACTTCTGTTTCATCAACTGTTCCTTCACAAACAACTCTTTCAATAGCTTCTTCGATTAACACGGCGCAAACATCAACTTCAACTATCACTGTACAATCATCAACATTATCAAATGTTTGTTCTCAATCTGAATCCTCTGCTACAAACAATATTACAAAAAATTTGTCAAACTTGGCATTAAATACCTTACCAATTGCTGCACAAACATCATCCTTTTCTTCAACTATGACGGAAACAGCATCAAAAAACTTGATTACATCTTCATCTGAATCAATCCAGTCGTCAGTTCTGTCTACTCAACCAATAACATTGACTACAGTTTCTAATGAACAACCAGCGACTACAAACATGGAATCTAATACATTTAACCAACCACAACCAGGATCTCCAACTTCTCAAATTATTTGTGCTGGAAGTAATTCAACTATTCCATCTGTTAGCGAGGTAATTTTTCAATAATCTCTTTTTTTTGAAAGTTCTTCAAAAACAAAAAAAACATTTAGTTTTTTATCTGTTAATTCTCTATACTTGAATAATTTGATAATCAGATTTTTCGAGTTAAAGAGAATCGGATAATGTTTTTTGGTTTTTCTTCTGTTTCTTGCTGTTTTCTATAGTATTTTTTCGAAATTATAAAACTGCAATGTTTGTATTTCCTTGTTTTTTCTGCTAAATTTAGCTAAAATTACCGTTGATGTCATCGGTTTCAACGGTTGTTCAATCATCATCAAATGCTTTAAATACATCATCTCCAATCAGTGTATTACCGTCATCAGTTTTATCATTGGTTCAACAGCATCAATCTTCGATATCTTCGGTTCCATCTACTCCACCAGTGGTTTTGGCATCATCTAGGCCTCAATCTCCAACGCACTCTTCCCTCATTTGTAATGATGGATCGCAATTTGTTTTTCAAAATTTTTCTGTTGTTTCATCAACTTTACAGCAGCAACCTTCAATAACACCATCTTCAACGGCTATTGTTTCTGGATTGGTAATTTGACTCAGTTTTTTATTTCTTTTTTCTTGGTTATTCGTTATCGAGTTTTCTTTGGTTTTTTTTCAAAGTTTTTTTTAGAGATTTCTTTTGAACTAAAATTCCATTATTAATAACAGAAGAATTTTTTTTTAATTTTTTTTTTTTGCTATGTTTAGCCTAATGCCAGTACTACGGTGGCTTCTAATGCTAGTACCGCACTTAAGCAACCTTTGACTTCATCAGCATCGCTGTCCACAAATTCAATACAAAAAGTTACTAATACTTCGACCAAAAGTAAATTTATTTGTTTTAGTTTTTAAAAAAAAATTTGATGAATTTTTTTAGATCAAGACTCTCAACATGCCTCAACTAATTTGGAACCTTCTAATGTTCCAAGTTTAGCATCAAAATTAACTGAAATTTTTGCTCCAACCTCTGGCACTTCGACTCACGTGACAAATTCAGTTCGATCTTCTGCTGAACCGAATCATTCTGCAGCTCCCACTCCGGCTCCAGCTTTGGCACAACCAGTTAACAGTAGTCAATTAACATCTCAATTGAACGCTCATTTAATGAACGTTCAACATGCATCAAGTACACCTTCAACTATGCAACATGGATTGAACAATATGGCCACTTCAGTTCAACAACCTACTCAACAAGTTTCCCAGCCTCAGCAATTAGCGCATCCGCTAGCTCAAACTACTGATAGCACTCGTAGTCGTCATAGTTCGTTTAGTCAATCAGACTCAGAACCATTGTCTTTATTGAAACAAGTTGTATCAACTGTAGTGGCACAAACTCAGCCGCAACAACCACAGCTGTCCTCAGTGCCAGCTCAAGCTCCAATTGACACTAATAATCGAAATTCATCGGTTGTCAATCAAGTATCTAAAATTGTAACACCCCCTTCCACAAGTGCATCGATCGTTACCAACGCTTTAATTTCTGATGTTTCATTAGAACAATCGTTGTCAAGTAGTATACCTTCAACAACGAAAAATCCTCCTACAACTCAACCAATATCTGCTGTTTCAAATAATTCTCAACCGACAACTGTGAACTCTAGTGCTACTAATAGTCCTTTCAAGAGGTCTCGGTTTTCTGTAACTCCAGTATCTGAAACTACGACTCAAGAAAGTTCAACAGTGAATCATGAGTTAGAGCTTAATGAATTTAATGATAAAAAAATTGAAAATCTCCGTCAACATGAAAGTGAAAATCAATCTCTGAATAATCATGAAGAAATTCAAACGCAAGCAAAAAAATTTTCTCGTTTTATTGTGACCCCTGCAGAAGTAAACCTTCATCCATCGATTGATTATTCCGAAACAGAATCAAATCTAAAAGATTCTTATTCACAAACTTCTCCAATTTTGCTCAAGGTTTGTTTTTTTAATTTTCAAAAATTTCAATTTTTAAAATTGAGTTTTTTAGACTGATCCTGGAAATTCGAATTTTGAAAAAAATAAAGAAGAGAAAATCAAACTACAAGCATCAGCTTCAGTTGACACAAAACCTCAGCAATCAGAAGCTCAAATTTCTTCACAAGTCATTCATTCGGATAGTAAAAACTCAATCAGTTCAGGCTCTTATGAATCGGCTAGCTCAGCTTTGTCTGAAGCCACTGAGCCGTGTCAATCGCCATCTCCTCCTGTTTTTGATCATGTTGCTTGTAGTGCTTCTATTCCGACTATTGGACCGATTGTTGTTAATCCCTCACTTTCATCTGATGAAGAAGATGATGATGGACACCATTCAGACGGTTGTTTTAGTGTGACAACCTCGGCAACTAATGGAGTTGGAGGATGTCTTTTGGATCCTACGACCAGTCCAGAAATGACCAATTCTACCGGCGATAGTAGCTATCATACATATCCATACATGTCAATCAGAAAATACGCTTCTACTTTAGGCCTCTCTTCGAAATTGTCTTCAACGGATGATAAAAATGCTGGACCTATATTCACTAATGTTGAACAATTGAATGTTCAAGAAAAACCGATTTCAAATGAAATTTTGCCGACTTCTCAGAATGAAGTATTACAACAATATTTGAATCATTATGTTGTCGATCCGAATTCATTGGTTGAAACCAAAGATAGACTGATTGGTATAAAAACAGAAACTCAACATTCATCATGCTCTTTACCATCTTCGAGAAGACCATCAACTATTCAAGTAACTCCATGTCATCATATGGCAATTCAGTCAACTGGGTACAGAATTATAAAAGTTCAAGTCAAAGAAGTTGCCGTGCAAACCGATTTTAATTCATCAGAATTTTTTGTCAAAAATTCAAGCAATAATCAACAGATGGTTGAAGTAGGCACTACAGCAGATCAACCAATTTCTTTGGCTCAATTATCGATTAAAGATCAGCAATTTCTGTTACAACAAGCTTTCAAATATGTGTTGGTTGGTTTACAACAGAACATTGGCTTTTTAGGACAACAATTACACGATAGCGCAATAAACGATGCTGGCTCATTGTGGTTGCCTTCAATGGTTCCACAAAACACGGCTAATTCAGAAATTTTTTCTTCTATTCAGCAAAAGCCTACTAATAATGACGATCAAAAAATAAGTCAAAGTGTTCCAAATTTAGTGCAATCAAACTCACAAAAATCGATTAATACTCAGTATCAGAACCAGAACTTGTTTGAAAATTCATTGCCCAATATTGCAATAGCCGCCACTTCAACAATAAGTGATATTGCTGATGATTTGAAACTTAAGGTTTGTTTATTCAAAAGATAATGAAGAAAATAATTAATTTTGTTGGCTAATTCAGCCAGAGCCTCAAATTGTGGATAATGAAGCAACTGAAACTGATTCTTTGAATACAGAGTTTGATGGCTTAGTAAGAAGGTTTGTTATTAACAAATTGATAACTTTGATATCTATTTTTGATTTTATATTTTGTAGGCATGAAAAAGAAAGAAAAGCAATGGAGCAAAGGCAACAAGAAGAAATGGTTGCTCTGAAAAATTTGTCAAAATTGCAGCATCAAGCTCAAAAGTCTTTGAACAATTTAAATATGATTAATCGTAATAAACCTCCATTGTCTACTTCTGCAACAGGCGGATCAAACTCAAGATCTCCATCTAAATCAAGAAATCAATCTGGCGTAAACACACCTACCACTAATACGATTAATTTAAATAATAACTCTCAGCAAAATAATCCATTAAATGATGAGTTATTGTTACGCGTATGGCGAAATTTTACGATGAAAAGCTCTACTGGATTAACACTAAGTGGCTGTACTGCTGGTTCGTTAAACCAACAACCATCCACAACCCAAATCTCTTTGAATCAAATTAAAGAAGAACAAAATCGAAAATGGATGGTGACCTCTTCTAATACTTGTATTGGCGATTGGGTTAATGGCAGCAATCAGCAGCCGCAAATGATTAATTCAATTGCATCTTCAACTATCAAACGTTCGACTAGTTTAACTAATGCTGCAAGTTATGGACAACAGTTTCAAAATACTTCACAACCACAACAAACAAACTTGAACATTACTTTGAATCAAAATGTACGACCAACTAATGTATCCTGTACAGTCAGCGGTCTTAGCCATAGTGTCAGTGCATCGCAATTGAAAAACCAGATGTTTATTGGCTCACCAGTTTCAAATCTCCCGACTACTAATATTTTGATACAGCCACCATCTTCTGTTGTCTCAACAACGTCATCTTCAGCTTTATCATCATATTCACATTCCATGTTTACACAGCCAACAACCATGACTACGTCTTCGAACAAGGCCACCACCAACTCACATTTACCTTTAAAAAGATGAAAGCGCATTCTTTTTGGTGAAATTTATTCATTATTCTGATCTATTCATAATAGTTTTCTAACTAAAAAAACTAGTTTAATTTATTGTGATTTTTTGAAATTTAGAACGAAACAAATATAAATAATAATCTTCTAGTATAGAAACTCTTTTTTATTTAAATTATTTTGTTAGGATTTAACTTTTGTTTTTATTTGTCATCATAGAGAATCAGTTTTTATTTCTATTTTTGTATTTCGAAAAATCCTGAATCACTCATTATTTCAATGATGAAGTTTTAAACATCAGGACAAAACCGATAGGAAACAACCACTGTCTATTTTTAATTTTAAAAAAAATCGTGTAATTTTTACAAACATTTTTTTTTTGTTTTTATTACATCTGTGATCACAACATTTTTTTCACATTTTGTCGTCGATAAACTTGAACCATTTATTCATAAACCCACATTCAGTCAATGTTTAAAGTCTTTTTTCAGCTCTGTGCTCATTGCAATTTTTATTATCAAAATCATAATTGTGAAAATTCACAAATTCATAAATTATAAAAAATAAATAAATGTACTTTTTTATACAAATCAATTTTTTTAATTTAAATACTTTTAAAGCTTTAACAACTTAAATGTAACAAAACATAACAACATAGTTTTTCAAAAATAAAATTATTGGTGTTTTAGATTTTTTTTTTTTTTGAGTAGAATCAGAAAGACAAAGAGAATTTTTAAAGAATCAAAGCACAAGTTTTTTTTCAAAAACTAAAAAACTGATTAAAAATCAATTTTCTGATGAAAATTTAATTTAAAATATTAAATAACTATTTACTTTGCTTATAAGCTACGGAAAGAAGTAAAAAGACACAAAAGCAATTTTTGAAGAAAATGTGCTTTTTATAAATTAAAACCATTGAATTCCTCATCTGATTCAATATTAAATAAATCAAACATTTCACAAAAGTTTTCTTGAACTTTGTTTGAAGTTTTTGTTTTTTTTATTTTCTACTATATACATATACGATATATCACAGTAGATAGATTTTCAGTATTCACATTTTTTTGAGGCTTTAAATCCGTTTTTAACACGTTGACGACGATGGGGGACGACGCCGTCCCCCAGTATTGTTTTTCAATCAATATGCGCTCTATTCGCGCGAAATTGGAATCGATTGATAAGACCCCTCGAGATCGTCCTTTTATACCCCCGGACTTAGAAACGTGAAATTATTTATCTTTTATTTTATATCAAATTTTATATCAATGAGAAAAAATAATAATATGTCCCAGTGGACGATGGGGGACGATGGCGTCCCCCAAAATTGCGTGCAAAAAAACGCTCGTCGTCCCTAAAGACGGACACGCAAAAAAAGACTTGTCGTCAACGTGTTAAAGTATTTTTCAATTATCCACCGACTTCCATATTTCAGCATAAGTTGCTCTTTTCATTTTTTCTGATTTAATAAATGAGTGATATCATTGACCATCTATTCTTCATATTTATCACGCATTTTTCTCTTGAAAGAATTGTTAATAGTAAGATTTCATTGCTGTTACTTCAATTCATCTGAAATGACAACAAGCTGAAAATCTTTTTTGACTTCATCTGTAAGGCCATTTCAAACTGAATTATAAATCAAAATTGATTTCTTGCAAATAAAAAAAATTAATTTTACGTCAAATGTTTTCTAACCAAAACTCGATCATATTTGAGTTGATTCATGCTTTTTCGTTCGCTGGGACATCTTCAGAAAATTTTGCTTCAAGAATCGTTTTTCATAGGCCTTATGAGAAAATTTGGCAATCTGATGGCCAAAACTTAACATAGAACATTGTTCAAAATAAATTTTTTAATTAATACTAACTCTTTACGTTATGAAGTTCATTAAAATTTATAATAGATTCGTGTGACGGACGTGGTAACTTTTACTTTCGTCTTATTTGAAAACTTTTATAATTTTCTATTTTTGGCTTGTTTAAGAATCAAGTGTTTATATCAGCAAGAGCTTGGGCAAATGTTCGATAAAAAATCGTTTAAAAAAACTAGATGAAAAGTTTTTTTATTGAAATATCACAGTCTATCAATAAAAATTTTTGAAAATTTTATAACAATATCTCACCAACAAATTTACAAAAGTAAATAAATTACATACAAATTAAAAAATTAATGAAAATTAAATCCAAATTTTTTGAGTAGTTTTACCAAGTTCATCAATGAACCAAGCAATTTCTTGTACAACAAAAATCAAAATGATAGTTTAACAGAAAATCATTAAATTAGACTAAATGAATTGGTAATTGAATCAAACATCACAGAAACTTGTTAAATGAAAACATCAATAACAAAATCCAACGACAATGAAAAATGAAAGATTTTTTTAATTGAACAAATTTCCATGAAATATTTTCAGAATGAACTGTTATAATTGCAACAAGATTTTTTTTTAATTTTTTGACAAACTTTGTTTTTGTTAGCTATTTCCGTGATGATTGATTTGAGTGACATTATTCATCATAAAAATATTTGGTGATGTAGTTGTAGATTTTGTCGAAATGATGAGATTGTTGAAGGGAGAGATCATCTCGAAAACTTTAGATTGACCAAAATTTTTTATCATTGCTTGAATACAATGCGTATTGCTTAATCTATGTGCTAAACAAACAGCTTGCTGAAGAAGAAAGTCTCCGAATTGTGTATCACGATCTTCAATCAAAAGTGGAATCAATTTATCAAGATCTATCGAAAATTCAATTAGATTATTTTTTAAAATTTTTTTACAATAAACAAACCTTTTAATCTTACTAAGTTGAGAACAAAGTTGATTTTTTCTTTTTGATTTTTATTTAGAGTTCTTGAAATTCCGACGTAATTATTTGGCTCAGATTGAAATTGCTGCTGATGAATTAAACCATTCATCAAAGAAGGTTTGATTTGAGAGTTTCCTTTTATTCCATTTGAAATGGGCTTTGAATGTAAAAACTGAGGCTGCTTTGAAAGCTTGTTGTTGAACTGAATCTTTTGATCAATAGAATTATTGATAATCATATGCGAGTTTTGAGAATCAACAGAACTTGCTAAAAATCTAAGATTGCTTGTTGGATTGGTTTTCAAAAAATTATTTTCTTGAGAAAATGAAAGCGATGGACTCTTAGACAATGGAATATTATTGTTTCCATTCAAACTCATAGATAATGTAGAATTATTATTAATAGAATGATAACTTGCAAAAAAATCTGAAGATTGAAAATTTTGTGATTCGAGTTTGATTGATTGCAGTTGTTTGAAGAGTTCCCGTTTAAAAAATTTGATGATAAAATTGGTGTCGATGGTCTAGAGACTGATTGTCGCTTATGGTAAACAAAATCTTTTGGTAAAGGGCCAGGCTTTCTTTGTTTTTGTTTGGATAAAGCCCCAACGAATCAACAGAAAGAGATCTTTTGATACCTCGTGTTTGAGATCCTTGAGAAGCTCGTTCACTAGAACCATTTTGACCATTTACTAACTCAATATCTGCTTCATCAATCATAACCAAATTTTTCTTATCTAATTTAAAAGGATTGCCAAACATGTGTTGCCTAGCTGGTTGGGCTTCAATTTCTCTTAAAGGAGGGGCTTTCTTTTTTAGATATTCTTGATAATTGCCCATTTGACTAACTGGTAAATTGAATTGTTGATCATCTTCAAATTGTTTAAGTTGTAAAGACACTGGTTTGTGACTGAAAAACATTTCACGTAATTTGGAAGCTTGATTTAGTAAATCATTTCTAGGAATGTCGAATGGATTTCGATAAAATGTTTGCTTTGTTTCTGTATTTGCTCGTTCTTTAAACCTTACAATAAAACCTTGAAAATCTTGAAATTCGAGAGGCCTTTGCGAAAAAGTTCGCTTCAAGACAGGATTTGAACAAAAAAGCTCTTGAACGAGTTTTCGATTAGAAAATATTGATGTTTGATTAGAGGTTATTCTTGGCCAATCGATTTGAACAGGCTTTTGTTGATTCATTGTTTGAGTTAACTTTTCAAACTCAATTTTGGCTAAAGTTTTTTGTTTTTTAATGATATTGTTCAATGTAACAGCCGTATACTGATCTAAAGTTTCTGGAACCAAACTTAAAGTAGGCGGAACGTTCATTCTTTGTAATGCTCTTCTTAAAGGAGTTGAATAATAAACTGGCATCAATTTGAGATAAGCATCAAACTGTTGACGCCATTCCCTGCTGGGTTTCATCATAAATGTTTTAAACAATTCTTCAAGTAAAGGCAACAAAGTTGGATAGTTGTAAGGCAATACAAACAAGTTGACACATGTCAAATTCGTACTGGCTTTTAAGTATCCAAATGGTTGTCCTAGCTCTGAATTTTTCTGACTATTAGCCACAAATACTTGCCACGCGACATTAGGTTGTTTTCTTGACAAGATGTAATAGGTCAAAGGACTGGAATCAAGTTCGTACTTATCAAAAGGTAAGTTTTCAATCACAGCTGGTTCATTAGCATTACAAGTAAATCGAATCACGGGATGTGCTGAACGAGGTTGCAAGCTTAATAGTGACACATCAGGCCAATAAGATTCAGGGATTGGCCAATTTCCTACCGAATACCCTTTTTGAGATGGTCTGACAAAAATTAAATTTCTTGTATTATGCCAGTCAGTTGATTGTTGATTATTGTCTTTGAACATTGTTGATAAAGAGCGATTATCATTTGTATTTTCTTTATCACTGTTATTAGTAATGTTGTTTGGTGGATCGGGACCGAATTTTTCAAAACGAACCATCACTCCATTGTGCATTCGAGAGCATATATATTCAAGACTCCAATTGATGTCTTGTTTAGAAGTGACACAGAAAGATCGGCCTAGAAAAATAATCAAATATTTAAGTTTTAATAATTTAATTTTAAAACTAACCCCCAGTAACTTCACAAAGATTATTTAATGGCGAATTATCACATGGAACAATAGATATCGCATTTTCTCGATCACTTTTATAAGTTCCTGTTAATCTCAGTACAACAGAAAAAAGACGCTGATCCCAACGGTAAGCTTCATTTGTGAATTCAAAACCAGGAACATGAGAAGATGGAATGATTAATTCATCTTGAATGTTAAGATGATTGCAATAACGCGATCCATCTGTTATCAATAGAATAATTGCTGATTCCAAATAATACGGACATCGTCCTTGACCATAAGTATCAATGCCAGTTTGCATTCTATTGACATTCAAATAATCGAATGAATTTTTTAATGCAGTCGACATTGTTGTCATACTGTTTGCAGTCAAATTTTTCAATTCGTTTATAAATACATTGTGCTGCTCTTTCCATCCAGCCTAAACAAAATGAATTGTTATTTTGAAGTTTTGGTAAATTATACCTTTATATTATGAGGCACTTCATCGAAAGTAAGCAACATATAGCGATCTCCACGTGAAACAGGTTCACGTTGTCTTATCTGTTGAATAATTAAAAAAACAAAATTTAAAGTTTTTGAATATGTTTAATAAATATAAAAATGATATAGTTAGTTCCTGAAACTGATATTTTTCTCAGAAAATTGTATTGGAATAAGTTGACCAAAAAACGCATAGAAATTTCAAATGAAGAAACAGCGCTATCTAGTGCATAATTCTTGATAAAATGAAATTTCATTAAGCATCCTGGATTTGAACCATTTTGAGTATTTTAGAAATATCAATTTCAAAATATATACCGCTTGAAAATTTGATTTTTTTTCTCTCAAAAAAAAAAATAGTCGTGAAAATGACTGTAATATATTAAACAGCCTAATATTGTATTGAAGCTCTGCTACACAAACACGCCGAAAGCTGAATAACCAACACAAAAGGGCAGGGCTGCTTTAATGCTGTATACAGCTACGTGCGTTTTTTTTTCATTATTAACACAAATCACTATCTTATTTTGTACATGCCAGTCTTTTCCTCTTTCATTCAGCCGCTTCATTCTCCAGAATAATTTCAACACCAAAAAGACTTAGGATGACATGCTTTCAAATGCATATTTAATATTACAATTTCTATTTAAAAAATTTGAATACAATTGCCTGAAAAAAATCAGTTTCTTGGAGAAACCCGTGAACAATTTAGTTATCAATTAACAGAAAAAAAATTCATGAAATAGGTAATTTTCAACACAGATAATCGGGTCTTCAAGGACATTAAATATTTTCCACTATAAATTGGAAGATTTAACACTATTGACCGTCCACAGAGAATGTACATCATTTACAGAAAAAAAACAATAAAAATGGAATAATCAGAAAACTTGATTTGAAATTATAAATTTATCAACTATTTAAAAAATACGAAAATTGAGACGAGTTTTTTTTCAAGATGTAAATTTCATAAAAAGCGAAGCTTCACCGAAAAAAAGCTAAATAACCAGTTAACACGCCATTAAAACAAATGCTTAGACCAGTTGTGCCATCTAGTTTCTAACTGAGTGAAATCTCATTTCAAATTCAAATTAGCGCGCAAATTTCATTTTATTTTTTTTTGATTTGGTCAATGAAAAAAGTTTTTCAGAACAAAAAATTTCGAAAAACTTACTTTTAAAAACCTTTCGACAGTTTCTTTGGTAATGTCCAACAATGTTGGCTTGGCTCCTGAATGGCATTTCTGATTCATCGAGCCACTCGTATCGATCAAAAATAATATAATGGTCATGTTTTCAATAATTAACTGCCAAACTTTATTTTGTTATCGGTTTTCATGAGAAATTAACAAGAATTTTTTCAAAGATCAATTCCATGAAAAGAAATGGTAAAAAATTATTTTTCAGCTTCTTTAGCAACCAAACTTGATAATTTTTCTGGAGAACTCATGCTCGAATTAGAATGATGAGGATAGAGAAAAAACATGGGAAACTTGGATTTTAGAAATTTTATTGAGACAAAATGATTTTAAAAATTCATGGTTGAACAATCTGATAAATGGAGAAAAAACACATTCAAAAATATCGTGACACAAAAAAAAAAATTTCGAAACAATTTCAATAACAATTTTTCGTAAAATCAAGTCAACAAATTATTATTAACACAAACACACACACACACACAAACATACAGACGTTTAGATTGTTGGCGGTGTTTATGCGATGCGTGTGTATGTAGAGAAAAAAAATGTTTAATAAAAAAAAAAAAATTGTTACAAACAAAACCAAAACAGAAACAGCAATCCTCAATCCTTCAAGTTGTGGTGCTCACACAATTCAGAAGAAGTGTGATCAATACCAATGCTGTACATAGTCTGACACTGTGACGATACGCACACACACGGTTTTGAGCAAATGATTGGTGACTCGGTTGGTTGGTTGGCTGGCTGGCAAGCGAAGAGATACGATGCTGTTGTTGTCGATGAGATTGGCCACAATACAGCAGCGGCCGCGGCGGCAACAGCAGCAACAACAACAACAAAAATACAAATGAGGAGAACGGAGCAAACACACGCTGAACACAACGACAAAAGAAAGAGGAGAAACAACACTGAAAACAAGTCACCAATTTTTTTTTATTTTTCGAACAACAATTGCGACTTCTACTACCACTTAACACCATGGCGCCACTGACTAGCAAAAAAAAAAAAAAAAATTCTACTACTACCATTTGGGGAAACGCACACACACACTTTTATACAGTGTAAGCTCCAAAACTTTTGATTTGTATTTTTCCACTTTTATTTTATTTTCAAATATTTTTTTTAAATATTTTTCTCAAAAATTTAATTTCAATAAATTTTTGATATTAAAAAAAAAAAATTTAAAAGTTTTAATTAATAAAATTCCGAATCTGGAAGCTTTCGGTTATTGATAATGAATGAACTGCTACCATGAAATCGAGAGAGAGAGAGAGAGAGAGCGAGCGAGCCTCGTTGCTCTTTCATTGAAAACTTTGTGGCAACCTTACCACACACACACGCATGCTGCTAGAAGTTTGGAGAAAAAATCACCGCCACCACCATCATCATCATCATAAGATTTTTTCGAACAACAATTGTGAGATGATGCTTCTTTTTTTTTTTTTTTTTACTTTGAATTTCAATATGTATGCACTTAAAATGTTGACTAATGTTTCAACGAGAACCAAACGATTGGGAGAAAATTCTATGCACAAGTACTTAAATACGAGGTTAACAGCAAAGAGAAAATTGTTTTTTTTAAAACAACTCCCAGTAACTGAAAGAGAGATTACAAAGTTTCCTTGCTTGCCTGGGATGCGGCTGTGTGTTTGTGTGCGTTTTCGCCATTTTTCTATATATCCTAGTATACTGGTTTTTCTTTCTATTTGTTTGACAAAAAAAAATTCGCTCAAATGGCAGAACAAGTCTGCTGTGTTTGCCATTTTGTGGTACGTTTTCAGTTCGATTTCGCGTTTTTTTCCAAGATGACCAAAAAAAAAAAAAAAAATAATAACCAAGTGATGATTATATGATGAATTTATTTTATATTGAAAAAAAAATGCAAAACATTTTGCTCTATGTGTTCTTTGAGTTTGTTCTCTCAGTTCCCTTTTCAGAATCATCATCACTTTCATCGAAATCTGAAGATTTCCAACGAAATTTTCAGAGAACAAGAAGTTTTTTATCTAGCAAAAATATAATTCAACAACAAGCCTAGTTCAAAATATTCTTGGTTATTAGTTTCTGAGAACAAAAAAAAAAAAAAAAAAAAACGAAAAAGAACAAAACCCACTGCACGGAGAAAAACTGCTAAAAATAAAGTGTAACTGTATCTGCGCATGCGTAGCTTAATTCAATCAAAATATCCTACAAGAGAGAAACCGAGGGCAAGAGAAAGGGAACGCGCGCGCGCAAGTCCGTGCAAGTTTTACTAAGCAAGACACTCGCCGTGTGTTGTCTCAAGCGCTCTCTCTCTCTCTCTCTCAGCCTCATTCTACACCTCTAGTGCAATCAGTTTTTCCAGTTCCATCCGTTTTTCTAATTCACATTGTCATATACTGTTAAAACTGTTGTTGACCAACATGACTAGATCATCAACAACAACAAAATTTTGAATCGAACCAATTTCTAAGGAACAAAAAAAAAAAAAAAAACTCTGGACCCAGGAATGTTTTTTTGATGATGGACCATCTTTCACCCTGGTATCTTGGAATCTTCATTTTTTTTTTTCTGAAGAAGGCGATCCGCGCGTTTTTACATTTTTAGGCTCTACTCTTGTTCTTTCTTTCTATCGAGTTTTATAAATTTGACGGTGGTGGTGGTAGCGGCAATGATCGAAACTCAACTCTATAATAGGTGAGAGATGAGATTTTCTTGGTAGGAAACAAATTTACCAACAAAAGGCAATGTCAGTCGCCAAACGGCAGTCATCGGTGACGCAGTCATCATCTTCTCCCTTAGTAGTCTCGATATTTTTTTAAAAAAATATTCCCAAATTTCTTGGCAAATTTTAATGCGACTTTTTTTTTCTATAGTTGTCGACATTTAGTGTCAATGGTGTTTTGTTGTTAATGTTGTTTGGAGTTCGAAGTTCTTCACTTGGTGTCTACTATTTTTTTTTTAAAGAAAACGATCTCACCAATCAACTAACCAGCCAACGACACGACACCACTCAACAAACCATTCCTCTTGTTTCGATTCCCTTGTTCTATTTGGGTTGGAAACATCAAAATAAAAAAATAAAAAGTTTAAGACAAAATCAAGCATTGATTCTTAAAAAAACGATCTTTACAAAGATTTTTCTTGTTCTGACCATTCAGCCGAGGTCAACTTGAGTTAATCCTGTTGAATGGATTTCGGGTTTCAAGATAAAAAGTAATTTATAAGAGCAAAAAACAAACTAAATTTGAGTTTTTTCCCTATTAAAACTTCTCCGAAACTATTCTGATTGCTAATTTTTTGCAAGACAAACAGAGAATTTAGGTTTAAAACTTTGCTATTTTGGAGAGAGACATTGTGCCCTAAATTTGTTTGATACCCAATTCCAAACAAAAAGTTTTGCATAGGATTCCAAAAACTCTTCCATGATATCTTGATGTTGTTTTAATCGCTTTTCGATGATTACTTCGACAGAAAACTTTGCTAAATCTTCTTGGTTGTTGTAGATTTTTTGGTGTACATTTGGGATCATCATTTTGTTTTCAATTCGAAACAACAAACTCCTTCAACAACAAGTTTAAGGTTGTTCGATTTTTTTTTATGGGTTTTCAATAAATATTGTTCGATGGGCTGAATGTGGAAACCTGAATTTTGAATTTTATTACCCATCTGAAAAAAATTTTTTGTAAAACGAATTTTTATCTAGTTGTTCTCTTCCCCTTCTCCCGGTATAATCCTCTTAAAATCAGTAAAATTTAATAGAAAATTTTTTTTTTAAATAGAAAAACACAGGCACTAAAGGGTTAAACTTGGTTTTCTACTATAACAAGTTTGATGTGTGTCTGCAGTGTGTGTGTTTTGGCTCACAGGCTCCACCAAAAAATCACAAATTAAACATTGATGGTTATTTACAAAAAAAAAAAAAAGGTTAACAAATGTTACAAGGCCAACAAATTGGATTTTCTTGTTAAAATTTTCGTTGGCTTTCTTCGTTTTTTATTTCTAATTTCTCGTTTGGATTCAATGGTAGAGTTTTTCATTGTTCTTTTACTGCTGTTGTTGTTTGGTTGATGTTTCTGTCTCTTTCGTCGTTTGGGTTCATAGCTCAACGATGCTTGATATTCGATGCGTTTGTTTTCACGTTTGGATTTGACTACAGTCTGCAATGTCGGTGGTACAATGTATTCTGGTAAATCTGCCAAATAAGCTCGATTTTTGACCACTTGTAATGGCCTATCGAATTTCAGTACTTTTAAATCTTTTGGATGTTGTTCAAAAAAAGATTTCAATGTTTTTGAAGCCAGTACCTCGCGTCGAATTTCACGGAGACGAGCTTCGTAAATGGCCACCGCAGTAACGGCGCGAAGGGCGTCCAAAGCTCGATAACGAAATGCTTCGAGCTCATTCATTCGGAATTGATAAGGCTTGAATTTTTGTTCAACCCCCACTTGGCCTTTATCAAAACGTTTGACTACTCTACGAAAATAAGGAGCTTCTTCAGGAGAAACAAACGATAAAACCGTTCCATCAGTCTGATCATCAGCACCACGAGCAGTTCGTCCAACCCGATGAATGTATGAATCGATGGTTGTGGGGAAATCAAAATTTATAACATTAGAAACAAATTTGAAATCGATGCCTCTTGCCACGCCAGATTCAATATTCGCGTTGTTCTTTTTTCTTCCGATTAATTTTTTATTTTTGCGGCGAACGCTTGGATCATACAGACACTTTTCATCTGATGCAATTATAATGTCGTAAATATCCGAATTAAATTGTTCGACTACATGACAACGCGATGCTATCGGAAGTTCAGAATTTAAAACACATGTTCGAATACCAAACTGCTCGAGAAACAATTTCAATTGATAACAACGATCGACGTCTCGCACAAAAACAATAGATTTTCCTAAAATCAATCCAAGCTTGAATAAAGCGTTAACCAAAAGGAAACGCTCTTCATCATTATCGATTTCGATATGGAATTGTTGAAGACGATCAGATTCTGGAAGATCAGGTTCCTCAAGCTTCAATATAACAGGGCTTCGCAAAGCCAATTTTTTTAGTTCAATCACATTAGTGCTCAATGTGGCCGACATCAGAAAACTTTGAATTCTATTAGCTTTTGAAAGATGATTAAGAACATTGATTATATCATCACGGTAGCCAAAAGAAAACATCAAATCTGATTCATCAATAACAAACCATTCAAGCGTTTGTGCGATTGAGGCCAGTACGTTAGCTTGCAAATACTCGATTAATTTTCTAGGTGTCGAAATAACAATATCTGGTAGTTCAGATTTGATCAAATCTTTCTTATCTGACAATGAACCTTGAGACAAATCTATTAAAGAAACTTCTCGGCGGCAATATCGAGTCAAATCAATGAGATGTTTCAATGTTTGTTGACACAGTTCTTTAGATGGTACCAATATTAATGCTTGAATCTTCCTAAGCTCAGGATCAAATTGTTTTTTTTCTAAAATTTTGTGAACAATAGGCAAAGAAAATGCTCCTGTTTTTCCTGTGCCAGTTCGTGCTCTGGCTAAAATATCATTTCCTTAAAAAAAATAAAAATTTAAATAAATAACATTCATAAATAACATCAATCAACACAAACCCTCTAAGGCCAAAGGTATAGATTTTTCTTGAATCAAAGTTGGCCGTTGCCAACCTAGCTCAGCAATAGCATGTAAAAGTCTTCGATCCAATCCCATTTGTTCAAAAGAAATCTGTGTTTGTTCATCTTCAAAATCGTCTTCATCACTGGATGATTCATTTAAATGTTCCAAACTTTTATTATCGGGAATTTTAAATAAAACTTGTTTAACTTTATCCTTAGACATTGAATCGACTTTTGAGGACATTTTGATGGAAATTTTACCAATTTTCAATTAAAGAGTTGGCACGGGCATGTTTCTCTAAACAAGCTAAAATTGAAACATAAAGCTACTTAGGTAGAAATATCGTTGTTATTTTTGAGCGTGTACGTTGATGGGTGTCGGCTTAAAATTTCATAATACAGCAAGTGACAGCATGAAGGCGGTTAAAGTTTTTCGCCTCTTTAAACTCAAAAGTTAGTTTTTACGAACTAAATGTGTTGAAATAGTTAAAATTTAAAAACTTAACTTGCTCAAAATCTTGAGAAAAAGGCTTTGCATTTGCTTAGAGATTTCGTTCAAAGCAACGGCTTTTTCAAATTGACAGATTTGCGAATTTTCAATTTCAATTAAACTTGCGATAAAACTATTGAATCTATATTTTTTCTTTAATTTTTCTTTTTAAATCATTCTTTATCTTTAAACTTTCTTTTTTTTTTTTATTCTTTTTTTTATTAATATGAGTGAAGTTGTTTCTCAAATTCAAGTACAACAAAGCGTGAAAATGCTTTCGGAGATTGAGGATCAAACTAATTTTTTTATAAAGTATAAACAATTCATTTTTCAGCTTTCTAGCGACTTCAAAAATCACCCTCAAACTCAATTCAGTGTGAATATTGAGCATTGGCAAAAAATCCAAGCCAGAGTTGATAATGAATTGATCAATTCTCAACAGGCTTCGTCACATCAACCAGCACGAAAAAAATGGAAGAGTTATCAAAAGCTTTTGATTTGGCAGATTCTGTAGCTCTCAAGTTTCAATTCATTGACCGTGAAATAGTTCTTCCTGAAAATATACGCGATTTTAAACCGTAATTTAAAATTTTATCATTAACTGTATATCAATCATTTTTATTAAAGGGGATGTTCAAAAACACCAATGGAATCAGAAGCCGCAGTGTGGAGGGAATTATCTCCAGAAGAGGATTCAAATTTTTCGGAACAAGTTTTTTTTCAAAAAAAAGAAAAAAATGAATCAAGAACACAAGATTTTCTTATGAATGCTCAAAAAAAGCTGAACGAAGATGAATTCCAAGATTTAATGTTATTTTGTTATTATATTGTTCTTCAGAGAATTAAAGATACCGCAAGTGAAAGTTCGGTTACGGGCTACACATCTACCCTATTTGCTCTATTTACACAAGATTCGAAATATTCTGAAAGAAATATTTTTTTGGAAAAATTATTAAGTTCAGTTTATTTGCAAAAGCATATCATTCGAAGCTCACTAGGATATTTCAAGCCCAGAAAATTACTTTGGAATGGTAAGAGCTTTTACTACATGCCAATCGAAAAGATTTTAAAGAATTTGATAAATGAAGATTTGGTAAGTGTGGTAAGTAAAGAAACTTCTTCAACATGTTCACCGTATGTGGTTGAAAATCATTTGATGAACAAAATTCGTTTAATTTTGTATGCCGGTGATTTTGAAATGATGATTCCAAGTGGTCGTGCCCTAAAGAGGCAAAAAATTTTTTCTCTTTATATTGATATAGATAAACGTTGGAGAAAACATTCATCAAAAGTCAATGATGTCCCTGCTTTGATGTTTTGCAATCGATTTTTCCTCAAGGAAGCTGAATCGGTGAACCAACGTTTACAAGTTCTTGTTCACGATATAAATAAACTTCAAGATGAAGGCATTGTTGTAAACCATCAAGGACAGGAAATCAAGCTTCTAGTTAAATTGGCATTCGTAGTCGGCGATGATCTTGGAATCGCCGAACTTCTTGGATTTTCACAATCAGGATTTGTTTGCAAATATTGTGGTGCAAAGGAATACGAGTCTGTTATGGCGAAAAATCAACTTAACATTAAAAAAGACATCAAGTTGGTTTAATATTAAAAGATTTTAATTTTAATTTTTTTCTTAGCATCAAAGAGGAATACCGGAAATTTCAAGCTCAAGAATATCAAAGCCCTTATGGCCTAATACGCCAGAGTGCGCTTGTAAATACGGGAGTATCGCTGCTGAAGGCATCGCCTCCTGATATATTTCACGATATATTGGAGGGCGTTTTGCTTGACGTATGCACCGAAGTCCTCAAGCTATCTGGGATTAAATTGAGAGACTTGAGAAAAAAAATCAGAAAATTGAAATGGGTTAACGAACCTATATGGATTGAATCCGGCTTTGTCTTACATGGCGAAGCAACCCATAAGTTTGAGTTTTTCACTCGTTTGCTCGAACTTTTTCCTGAATGGCTTGCTTCTGATTCAAAACTCACTGTTTTTTATTTCTCTTTTAGAAATATCATTTTTGGTGTATTCTCTTCTGGTTCATTAAATTACCAGGATCTGCGAAACCAAATGGAAAGCTTCATTGAACTTTATTCATCGTGCGGGATTCCAATCACACCAAAGTTACACTATTTGTCACACTATCCGGAGCTGATCAGTTATTATGGTGCTCTGATCGACTTTGCTTCAACGAAGCTCGAGAGTCAGCTTGCATCAATGAAGACCTACATCACCCGGAATGAGTCTTTCAAAAATATAGCTCGCACTTTGGCAATGAATCATCAAGACTTGATGGCGATCAACTTTTTTTTTTCTAATTGTAGAACTGATCAACCGAGAGACGATCCATTTGATTTGGATAAATATATATTGAGGGCGATTCTTTCAGAAGATTGTTTTCTCGAAGCAAAAAAATTTATTGTTTCTAACAATGAAGTTATTGTTCGAGGTTCTGTATTTAAAATCGCCGAACAAATTCATCCAACTTGTTTGAAACTCGAACTTTCGGATGAAACAAGAGATATTTCTCTTGAAAAATTATCTCTTGATAATAGCTTCAAGTTTACATATGATGGTAATATATATGTAAACTATATTGTAAAGAAACAGTAAGTTTTTTGTGTCTTTTTAACAGATCATCCAGGTAAAATTGATTCAAATTGAAATTTTCTTATCTATTATAATTATTTTTTGATTTTCGGATATGATTGCCTTATATAATGAAGCAATATTCTAAAAAAACGTCAATTTCTTTTCAACGAATCATTCAGGTGAAATTTGGTTTTCCATCTTAACCCTTACTTTTTTTATATGATGGCATTATTTATTGAAGAGCTTTTTTAAAAAATCCTTATTTCATTTTCAACAGATCATTTAATAAATTATTACTCAAACTGGATTGTGGAATAATTGGTAAAATTCTTCTGATTTCTAAATCAACTATTTTTTTCTGCTTATGATCGCATTATCAATTGAAGCAATACTTAAAAATCTTTATTTATTTCAATTTAACGGATCATTCCGGTAAAATTCATTTTAAGTAGAAATTTCAATACTAATTTTAACTTTTTTTTTCTTATTTTTGCAAATCAATATTTTGAAAAATTTTTATTCATATCATTGTTTTGAACCTGTCATTGGAATACTTTTTTATATTTTTCTTGTGTCAATTTTGAACTCAAATTTCATCATTTGGAATTTTTTTCTATTGATATAATTTTCAATCTATCTGAAAATTTTTTATAATACATTAAAAACTGATTTATATTATTATTTTGAAAAAAAATCTTTAAGCCTAGATTTATACTGGATTTATGAAAAATTAAATATTCTTAGTATCGATAGTTTTATTAAATCTTACAAGATTGTTAGTACTAAATTTCAGTAAAAATCGCCATTTTTTTGTAAAACAAAAGCATTCTTATAAATTCGTATTTTGAACATGACCAAAAGTATTTGCAATTTTTGTGGTGATCACATGAAAACAATTTGAAGTTATTTTAGTTTTTATGTTCTGTTGTTCGGATTATTATAAAATCGTAATAAACTTAAAAACTGAATAAGAATTGTGTTATCACACTCTGATATAAAAAGTATTTTTGAAATTTTATTGTTTTTATAAAAAGTCGGGGTTAACCGACAATATCAAATCGGTCCAAATTTTATAATTTGCTTACCGATTGTAATTCGTAACTATTTAGTAAAAAATTCTTAAAAATTGACTACGTATTGTGCCGTCACATTTCTTATTAGATAATGGAAATCTAAATTATTTCATTATAAAAAATTATCACGAAATTTTTAGTTCATGAATGTCTTTTAAAACATTTAAAAGTTTTTGTTCGAGCCACAATTCTTTTTCATGTTCGAAAACTGTTTGAAACTCTTGTAAATCGATGGCAACAATTTTTAAACCATTTTTTTCTAAACCTTTGAGCAAATAGTTTGATTCTCCATCCAAGATGTTAGGTTCTCGGCAAAAATTTCGTTTTGTTAAAAAAACTATTGCCACAGTCACAGGATTCGAAAGATTAGGTGATGTTAAATCAAATTTCAGATCTATTAATTTGCCTAAACCAGCCCAATAATTTTCTTCTTGATTCAAAAAAGACAATTCGGATTTTTGAGATATTTTCGAAATTAAATGTTTCAACAACGCCAGATGTGGAGAAACATTATTTCTTGCTTCGTATTCCAATAGTTTTTGACATTCACTCACATAAGGTTTCGAAATTGTTTCTATTAGCTCAAAAGTTTGATTGCCCAACGAGATTTCTTTGTTAACGATGAATCCTTGATAAAGAGTTGTCATTGTTTCTAGAAAATAACGCCTGCAAAAATATTATCTAATTTGAAAAATTATTCCCAAAATTTCAGAACCAACTTTTTGGCATAAGAGTCCATCATGTTTTCATCGGATTTCAAATGCTGCTTGAAAATTTTTTTTATAGAATAATCCGAGATTGATGCATTTAAATGAAGACAATTTTTCAAAAAAACAAAATGTTCCATTTTCCATATTGATAAACTAGAGTTGAAACTTTGAGATTCAACAATTTTTCCTGCAAGCTTAGTAAAGTTTTCATGAATAGTTTCCTTGTTTGAAGGTAAAGTAAAAAATTGGAAAATCTTAAGCAAACTTAATGGCGATTTCAATTCCGTTTCTAATTTCTCTACTTCAGTTTCAATTTTTTTTGCAAAAAAACAAAGCAACTGATAGTTGACAAATTTGAAATTTGAACATTGCTTTAGTACCAAAAATAGATGGTTCAAACCAAATTCTTCTGAACGGTGTTTGGCTTGTTTAGAAATCACATCAAACAATGTTGGAAGAAGCAATTTGTAATAAATTGGATTTTTATGTATTTTACTTATTGTCCTGACCAAAAAATGTGGAGGCATCTGGAGCAACTGTTCATCTAGATTTTCATCATACTCTTTAATTTGTTCAATACATTTTTTTATGATGCCTCGAATTTGCCAACAGCATTCGATTTGTTCTTTTTGCTCACTATCTTCTGATAACATATTTAATTCATATACTGATTTCAATAACCGAAGGCAGTCTTTCAAGGTGATCTCAGGAATTTTCAAGTAAGAATAATGCAAAACTCGTTCCAAAGATTTCAGATCACCAAAACAATCGATACCAAAATGAGAAATCATTTCTAAGCATTTAAGTAAATCTCGTTGATGATAAAAATCGATTTCTTTATGTTGAATTCGGTGTCTGAGAGCGTGAGGTAAGGCCAATTCTAAAGCTTGAAACAAAGTATGTTTTGAAACAAATTGCTGATGATTTTTCAATAACAAAGTTAATCGATAAAGATCTTGAATCGAATATTCATTGATCCAGCTTCGAGTCATTTGAAGAAGAGTTTGAACAAGAAGAGAATCGGAAGAAACTTCAAGAAAGAGAACATTCCATAGTGTATTGAGTGATTCGGAAGCCTCAAAATGTCGCGCAACACGGATTGTTCGATTGGCAAGCATTTCAAACTATAATGTGATTTAAAATATCAAATTTCATTTACTAATTTGATGAAAAAACCTCTTTAGAGCTTAAAATTTGAAATTTTGTTTTTTCAGTATCAGGAGAAAATCGGACAATTTGACAAATTGTTTCATAACAATGAGTCACATGACTAGGGTCCATTGTTCGGAAATTGTAACGAATCAATGTTTGAATAGTTTCAATAGAACGCGCTTTGATAAATGTTTCTTCGAGAACATCTGTACTTTCTTCTCTGACCGGTCCTTTACCAAGATTTACAACAACTGTACGATCACGTAATCGTTTCTCTATTACTTTTTCCAACTCTTGCGATGTCGAAACAGTGTCATTTTCGTGTTTTAACAATGATGTTGAAGGAGATACTGAGGGTTTAGAAATCGAACGCAAATTTCTTCGAATCATCATTGCTGATGACATATTCTTAGTTTGAAGATACACTTTTGACACAAAAATCTTTCCAACAACCATTTTTTCACAAGTAAAATTCTATCAAAAATTTAAAATTTAATAAATATTTTATTCCATTGAAACTTGGGATTCATAATCCTTAAAAAAATATTTAAAACTTTTTACAAAATATATTCTATGAAATCACATGTAATTTATATCGAGTGTGCTGCTATCTGAAGACGATCAACAAAAACTTTTACAAAAAACTAAATTCTTTCAATTTTTATTTTAAAAAAAAACACCTGTCTCTTACAATGTTAGAATGATTGATATCCATCAATTTCATAAAACTAATCTTTTGATCATCTATTCAAAAAAAAAAAAAAATTAAAGCACTTTACAAAAAATACAAATCGCTGAATGTTTGTCTTGTCAGAAAAAACGATTGCTTTGAAAAAATTTGAATGATGTTTCAATAACAAACTCAAAATGATTCTCCATCAAAAACATCTGAAAAAACAATATGATATTATCTCTAGTTATCTCATTATTGCAAGCAAAGAAAAAAAATTTCAAAATTGCCAAACGTTTTTAGGGAGTTTCAAAAAAAAAAAAAAAAAAAATGATTTCATATGATTAGTTGGAAGGGTTTTTGTGGTAGCATTCAAACGTTCATTTATTAATAATTCTTGAAAAAGAAAAACCAAAGCTATTTATTTCAAACAATGAGAAAATTTTCATATTTTAAAAATTTGTTTTCTTGTTGCCGTAAGAAACTTGATAGTTTTCAGATTTTAAAATGAATTTTTTTATGATTTTTTTTTACAAAGTTCTATTTGGTTTGGCTGGTTGTTCATTAAACTTGTTCAATCATGATATTTCTTTCGATATTTTTGATGATCAAAATAGAAGCAATAATTCTCAAAATTCAGAAAACATCACTGAAATGACTCCATTCGTTGTCACTGGAACTGGAAGAAACACAACCGATAGAAGAGAACGACCAGATCATTTCAGTACAGTATTTCCGATCAATCCGAATGTAACAACTCGTAAAACCCCGGTGACAACTCAGACACCATTTCCAACTCCTACAATTCCACCACAACCCGAGGCTCCATCTGTGCCTTGGAACTTTAGTTATAGCGCCAAAGGAAATTATTGCATAATGGCTGAACTAGCTATTCGAATTGAGATCGTTTATGTTAACGTTTTGGGCCAAAAGGTTGAAACCGGAATCGACATTTTACCAAACTCTACAGTTGATGAAAAAAATAGTGAATGTAAATTGAACAGTACCAAACAGAGATTGGCTCTCAATTTTCGGCCTCATTTTCGTCAAACCGAAAACGGCTTGATAGTTTATCAGTTTAGCCAAGACCAAAATAGAACTAAGTTGACGGATCTATTCGTCATGTTTATAGTAGATGATGATGTTTTTCCAGGAATCAATGTCACTAATTTAGGTGAGTATTATCTTGTTGAACTTTAATTGATTGTTTTTCTCAAGGAAAAACTATTATGATGTCTTCATCGAATTTATCAATGTTTGAATCTAAATCCCAGCACTCGTTCCAATGTGAGTCAATGCTTAAGTGGGATTTTGATTCGATAGAAATTCAACGAGATGTTCCATGGGAAGTATCAGAACGCAATAACAAATACATTAAAGAAGCAACAATTGAAGCCAATAACATCAAAGTTCAAGCATTTCTGCCATGGAATCAACATGTCAAAAATTTTTCTGAACGTGAGTTGAATTTTTTAGTTTTTTTTTTATATAACATGATATTTTTTATTAGCGACTATTTGTTCTCAAGATAATGATAATGATATTAATTCAACAATCCCTCTTATTGTTGGTGGCGTGCTAATGTTTATGGTTTGTGCAGTTTTGATTGCGTATTGCATAGGTAGAAGAAACAGTGAACCACAAAATTATGATTCAATGTAATGTTTGATTCTTCAATTTTGACATTAAAGTATCATTCGAAACTGATTCGATCAAACTGAATTAATAATTGTTTTTGTTTCATTGACTGTCACTTGATGATGTACTTGAAGAATCGGTTGACATCACTTCTACGTCATCGTTATCTTGTTGTTTGACAGAAACAGCTTTCATGTTATCGAATTGTTCATAATTCATCATGGGATTCAGAGGTTTCATTTCTGATTGATAAGGACCTTGTTGTTGCTGTTGTTGAGCCCATGAATATGGCGAAGAACTTGAAGCTGATGGTCTTGACATCATAGCACTTTCCTGTTGTTGTTGCTGTTGTTGATTTTGTTGCTGTTGCATCAAATTTGAAAGGCTAGCCAAGTTATCGTTAGATTTGATCAAGAATCCTGATTTCATTTCGATATCAGTGGGGTAAGGGCGCCTTTGATCTCCTATTCCCCAATTGTGAGGCGACGCTACGGAATAGTCGGAAGAAATTTTATGAGCGTATTTGATCAATTCATCAACATAAATAGGATTAACTTGAGCTTGTTTGATCAACGATAATTTGTTTTTGGCTTGATAAATTGCTGTCGCCTATTGAAATAAAATATTTATTTGAGTTTTAATAAACTATATCATACCAAAACACTTTCTGCTTCCTTAAAACTTTGTTGCAATTTTTGTAATTCATCATCATGATCCTGAACTTCTTGACGCAGTTGATCAATTTTTGCCTGAATCAATTCCTGTTCCTGAGCATCAATCATAGTCGATTTCAGTTCATGATCTTTTTTCACCAACAAATCCGCCAATTGTTTACAATCTATCAAATTATGCCGAATATGTTTGGGAGATAGGAAAAATTCAAATATTTCTCTGTTTTATTTTGGAGAAAAATATGAAAAAATTGCAAAAAGTAAATCATCTTACTTTGAAATTAATTCAATATCATTAACAATATTGAGAAAATGATCTTTGGGTCGAAGTGACATTTTTGAAAACTTGAGATTTTGAAAATGTCGAATGATTGAACACACAATTACAACATAACAATAACTTGAAATGTATGAAATTATCCAACATAGAAAAGAGAGCACATCGATACTATCGAAAAGAGAACAAAAAAAATTGCATTGTTGATTTTTGTCATATCAGTTCTGTTTTTTTTATTTTATTGCGTAGTTTTTTCTTCATGGTAAGTCTATTCAATAATAATATTCCAATAATTAATCATTCGAGAATACTTTTTTTCCTGAATTGTAAAATTTTGCTAAATCATGCTTTGATAAAATTCAGTATTTTTCCAGTGGAACGCCTATTTTTATAATTTTAGAAAAGATTAATCTACTAATGTTTTTTCGTAATTGGTTAATGTCAGTTGTAATTTTGTGAGTGTCTATCATTTTTCAACTCTTGTTTGAAATAAAATTTAAATATCAACATTCGGCTTTTTTTGTCTCTGTACATTGTCCCGTACCAATGTTTATTGAAAATTTGTGTGCTTCGATATCAATTTAATTACATTCAACCCGTATATACCGTAAATCTAAACTCTTCAGAAATCTTTCAAATAATCTAATAGAATTTTTAAACGATAAGGTAAATATACCTCTGGTCAGTTTAAAAATTTTTCACTTTAATTAGTAAACATTAATTTATAATTTTTTTTCATTAAACAAACATGTTAGAGGATGCAATCAAGTATTTTCATTTTTCATCTAGGATTGACATTCTGAAAATCGATTTTGAAGCTTTTATTTGTTTCCAAGCCGAAGTAAAATTTGTGGAAATTATTAAGTGCTTATTTTTTCTTTCTGTGTGTTATCTTAGGTTGATTTTTATTTTTGTGTTTCTTTCTACCCAAATATTCGTTCATTTATTTCGTTAGTTTTATTAAGTACTTGATTCACTTGAAGTGCATCATTAACTGAAATAGAAATTCAATCCATGTATTCATAATACAAATGATGATTATTATTATCATCTGCATCAATAATACAATGAAAGAACTTATTTAAAGGAAAAAACGCCATGACAGAAATCTATCGAATTATTTGATTGGGATTATGCTCTATCGTGCTATGAAGATAATGATAATGTTTTTTATAATTTTTTTTTTGAAAAAATAATATAACCAAAAATCTGTTTTAACGGGAAAAAATTTGGTAATCACTCGATGGCAGCACTAATTTCATAACCCTCAATCATTCTTTTATACCCATTTTGTTGTAGTGCATCTACAGAAAGCTAAATTTTCTCTTTTTCTATTCGATTGGCTGTTTCAATGTTTTTGTAATGTACGTTTCTTTCTCCTTTCATTCGAATGGAAAACCAACCAAGACTGTGAGAAAAGAGACAGGAGAAAAACGTTTTTCTCTAGTTTATTTAGCAGAAAATTTTGTTATTTTTTATTATTATTATTTGTTCTCTGTTGGTTGTTGTTGTCAAGCTCTGTCTTTTGGTGTTCTGTTGGCGTTTAATTTTTCACTGTGCATCATTCATTGAAAAAGAAAACTTTATTTTACGAAAATTGAGAGAAAGAGACAAAGCCGTACATTTCAAATTATTTTGTTAAAATTAGGAGGATTATTTTGATGTTTCAAAAGTTGGAATTGTCTTCCGTTTTTTGTCTCTCGCTTTATCAGATTGAATCGATTCTATCAAATCTATTTATTTTAAGTTTTATTTTTCATTTAGTTGAAATGTGATTAATTTTTTCTGTTTGAAATTCTTAGTTCCAATCAGGTAAGTTGTGTCATGTGTTGGAAGATGTTTAATACTCGATTTGTGCATAATTTTTAGCAAATTTTGCGTTTGTATTATATGAAATACAATATTTATTTGTTCAATGTTAAAATTATAATTATTTTTATCGCTGCCACAATAATATTATGTCATGATCTAAGTATATCAATTGAGTTTTGTTTTTATATTGCATTGAATAGAAAAAACTTCTAATGTCATGTTTTATTGACTAAAATAGGCGAATCAAGTGAAACGTATAATCCTCTAAAAATCCTATAATTTTGTTAAATTCTTCAACAATAACTGAAATCTAAATCAAGACTTCATTATTTTCTTAAAATTTTTGTTATTCATAACAAAACTTGATCCAATTTGGAATCTCTTATAATTAACAACAACACAGGAAGAAAAAAATGAATACAAATTTATTTCTTTTTGTTTCGACTTTCATGTTGGCCATTTCACTTGGTTTGTTATTTTTACAATTTTTCGATGTTTTTTTATAATAAATTTTTCAGGTTTCAGCCAGCTAGATGGCAATAATAAGAATACCACAACTACCACGACTGTTGCACCAACAACTACCACGACTCATGCCCCAACAACTACTACGACTCATGTACCCAATACCACGACTCATGCACCAATTACAACAACTCGTGCACCGATTACAACGACTAGTGCTCCAGGTCCGGCTCCAAAAGAACCTATTCTCAAAGGAAATGTAACTGAAGAAAATAACACTTGTATTCGGTACGAATTTACCGTCTTGTTACGTTTGGCCTATGACAATGCGACAAAATGGGCAGATTTCTATTTGCCCCAAAATGCGAGTTTATTATTTCCCAAGAATGTTTGTTCTTCTAATTCACATTTTGAATCATTCTGGTTCAAATTTCCTAATGGCTGGTTCAATTTAACCTTTACAAAAACTGAAGTTTCTGTTTATTTGTATTCGATTTTTGCTAATGTCACTGTGAAAGAAGTTAAAGAACCCTTGTTGATAAATATCACATCACCTACTCCTAATTTCAATGTTGACAAATCGCATTCATATTTATGCGCCAATAATGTTACAATTAAAGCAAACAATCAATCCGAAGTTTTGTTCTCTAATCTTCAAATCCAAGCATTTATGAATCCGGCTCAAAAAGGCTCTTTTTCTAGCGGTTTGTTTTTTTGAATAAGTTTTTTTTATTTGTTTACTAATTATTTTTTGAAAATTTTTGCACAAACCGACAAATGCAGAGCATAATTGTCAAAATGAAATCAATGATGTCATTCCTATTGCTGTTGGAGCCGCACTCACTGGCCTTGTCATCATAGTCATGATCGCCTATTTTATTGGCCGTAGACGTAGCCGTCGAATGGCATATCAATCAGTTTAAAAGCCATTGAAAGCATAATCTTTTTCTATAGATTTTTTATAAAATTATTTAAACTTTCTGAATAGATTATGATACACTTGTTAATCTTTTTTTTTAATGATAGTGACTAAATTATCAGGAGTAAATTTGTTCAATTTGATTTTTTCCTCTAAAAATTGATGTTTTTTTACTAATTATGTCAACCTTATTTTCATTATAATATCAGAAAAAAATTTAATTCATTTGTTTTTATTTTTTTTTTTTTTCGGTTGAATATTCGCTTGATTTTCAGTTAATTTTTCTCTCTCTTTCTCTGATATCTTTATCAAGTTTATATATCACAATTAATTGAAATTGTTTTAATTTAAAAAAAGGATACAAAAATTTACAGCAAGAATATTTATAAAAACTCAACAAATTTATATAAGTACAAAAAAAGAAAATTTTTTTTTAAATAGATTCATTTTTTTCTAAAAAAATTAAATTCTGTGATAAAATGGATTCGTTGTTTTTATTTATTTTAATTCAAAAACTCATCAAGCTCACTCTGAGACAATGGCTTCGCCGTATTACTATTGGTTGATGTTATATTCAAAGATTGACCATTGTTTGATTGTACTGGAATAAACATTCTAGGAGACTGATAATTAATGGCATTGGATGTTAGTGTAGTTTTCGGAATAGAGGTTGTTTGTTTATTCGATATCATTGAATTTAAAGTGTTTGACTGTTTTGATTGATTTGAATTGAATACCTTGAGATTATCTAATGAAGAAACGTTTTTTGGATTTGGGATTGTTGCCAAAGTATTTATCGGATTTGTAGGCCAAGCCAAGATTGATGATGATGGTTCCGATGAATTTCTAAATTGGTGATCAATGCTGTTATTATTTTTTGTCGTTGTTGTTTTTAGATTATTCAAATTGGAGTCAATCAAAGTTTTGGTCAAATCTCGAATTGGATTTTTTGATGGTTCGGAGGGACTAGATAAGTTATCAACAGTTGTGGTAGGCATCAAAGGTAAATTATTGTTGCCCAACAGTTTGGATTGTTCTTTCTCAAATGCCAAACGTTCTTTATCGTTCAGCGAGAGTTGACCAGTAGATTTCAGCAATGTGCTAGAATCAGGACTATTTCCTAAATTGAAAAAATCCAATGGACCATTCGAATTCGTATGACTCAAATTATCAGTTGATGAACCGTTTGACGAGAAAAAAGAATCTTGTTTGATTTTGATAGAATCCAATTGTTGCAGTTTACACTGATGTTCTTCTTCAATCTGATTAAGTATTTCCCGAATCAAATTCATAATTACGGAATACTAAGATAGTGAAATAATTTAAAATAGTACTTCAAAGCTCAATAAAATTCCTATTGAATAATAACCTGTTGTAATGATAGCCCACTTTCAATAGACAATGGTACTAAGAAAGGAATTACTGAATTAGCCAGCATTTCTTTTGGTATGCCCAATTTGTTGCTATTCAAAGCCAACTTGAAAATTCCTATAAAACAATAAATTTCTATATTAAAACAATAAAATTTGAAATGAATTTGACTTACCAACAGAAGACATGATAACAGCCGGTTCTCTGCTAGGCATTTGCATCACTAAAGGTAAAACTTCATCTAACACAAGCCATTTTTCTAAACTTTCCAAAATTTTTCCTAAACAAACCAAACAATTGACACGAACAGAAAGCAGCTTCGTACTTAACGCAAGCTTTTTAATTCTAGGTAGAAGCATATTTTTACAACCGTTAAAATCTATTAAATGAATGGTAGATGGAATAACACTCAAACAAAGTTCTTGAATCTGATAGGCACAATCAGGTTCCAAAAAGCGATAAATCAATGGGATGATATGTTCTTTCAAAGAATCTGGTTTTGTTTTGAATTTGTTCACTAAAAAATCCATATTTTGCAACAAAAATATTCCGATCTGTATCGGCTCACGATGCCTGAAAACTGGAACTAAATCTGGAACAATCCATGTGTGAAACTCTTCGTTATCAGTTTCACGAGCTATCGAAAAAAATGGAGGCAAAACAAAAGGAACCATCTCAGGGTTGACGAATTCTTTTGACAATCCACAAATGATTCGCCGAAGTTTAACTCGTTTAGGCATCTGAACCAAAATATCTGGTAAGTTTTTGTAAAACTGAGCTTTTTGAGCATTATCCCATTGAAATAAAGAATCAAAGTATTGAAGAGTTTTCACTAAAACATCTTGAAAAATTGATAGCTTTGATATTTGTTGAGCGTCTGGCCTTAGCGCAACATCGAAAGCTAACAAAAGTTTTAAATGCTTTCGAGCATCTTCAGGTATAATGAGCATTGCGCTAGATGATTCAAGCCGTTGAAAAAGTTCATCGACAAATTTATCAGGTTTGTACAAGTAAGTTGAGTTGAATGAGAGCAAAGTTGAACCTTTGTTGTACAAGATGTAGGCGATCATTCCTAAAGAAAAGATATCTGCACTAGTATCTACTAAACGTGTTTCAGCAGATGCTTTTTGTTTCAAATGTTCTGGTGCAGTGAAAGCATAATTTGGCTGACAATCTAAGGATAAATCTGTAATTAGCTGTAACGATGAAAACCGATAAGGCTGTTCATTGGCATTTAAGGTTGGAGAACTAAAATCGAAACCAGAAATTTTCCAAATACCGTTTCGATTAACAATAATGTTCTCTGGGCAAAGATTACCATGCAAAATTCGAGCATCTTTATGCAAAAACAAAAGACCTTCGGAAATTTGCCAGAGACCGTATTTTATTTCGACATCATAGAAAAAATCTTCAGATTTTTGGCTTTGACTTTTTGAGATTTCATCACTTTTATTTTTGTTTATAAAATCAGCTAAACTCCCTACTACAGGTTCGGTAGCAAAAGCTATTAAATCTCGAGATTCTTCTATCGAATGTTGGATGGTCAACATTGATGGATGACGAAGTCTTGTCAATTGTGGAACTCCATACCGAATTCGCTCGAACAAATATTCTTTTTCTTTTTTATTTAATCGTTCTAATTTTGTTTTTTCCAATATGAACAAAGATGCTAAAATAGGCCAAATATAGCCATAATATCCAATATTAAAGAAAACAGATGTCAACGCAAAATAATACTAACCTTGCTCTTTGGTGCTCTTCTTTTGGGCTTCGTAGATTTTAAACACTAAACCGGGCCCCGCCGAACCAACTTGACCCATCAGTTCATATTCTCTGGTCAATGGATTACCGGGTAATGCTGATGACAAATTATTCGTCACTTGATATACAGTACCGACAGTCGCGGAAACTGTATCACGAAGTTTATTTAAAACAGATTCCATTTTAAATAAACAAAAAAAAACTTGAAAAACATCAATTTTTAAAAAATTATTATTTTGACAAAATCATTGAAATTATTTTGATTTGATAAAAACACAATTTATTGATTTCAAATAAAATTCCCAAAGCCAAAACATCGAAAATCCTAAACAGATGAGTATAGCTTTTGCAATCCCATAGCTTCTACCAAACTTTCTAAGATGGCGCTAATATTTAAGTTTTAATTACCATAATTATCATAATTCAACAAAACCTTTTATTTATTTGATCAAAATTTTTTTTATAACAAAAGAAAATATAAAAAATAATTTAAATTTAATTGTTTAAAAAAAATTTTTTTTATCAACGTTAAGTAGTAAATTTTTGTTAGGTATATTTAACAATAAGCAGAGTGGCGCAGTGGAAGCGTGCTGGGCCCATAACCCAGAGGTCGTAGGATCGAAACCTACCTCTGCTAATCTTTTTTTAATTTTTAAAATTAAAACTTCTTTATAGTCTGGTAATTTTTAATAATTAATAAAATAAATTAATTATTTTCTTTATTTCAAAAGTGATTTTTTTTGTGAAATTTGAAAATAAATTAAAGTTTTTTTCCAAATATTACTTTTTTTTGTGAAAAAAACAACAAAAAATTTCGCGATTGTAATAACAATTCAATTATTAATTTAATATTTAGAAAAAAATAACAATAATAATAAATTAATAAATATAAAATACGATTCTAGAAATTTTACAAATTTAATTTCAATTAAAAAAAACTTGTGTAGCACACCTGAACAAGAAAGAAAGCAAAAAACCCTTCTCTCACGATATTTAACAATAATAAAATTCATTTAAAAATTGAACATTTAATAAAGGCATATTATCATTGTGATCATCAAATTTGATAGATGTGTTTTTTTTGTTTAACATTTTCGAACCTTTTCAAACTCTCAACACTCTGGACTGACCTGAACCATTTTTGCACTCTTGAGCCTCTCACTTAGAACTTATTTATAAAACTATTTTTTTTCTGAAAAAAAAAATTCAATGTTTAAATTAGAATCCTAGAATGGAGAAAAAAATAATTTCATTCAATTGAACAATCAAACACAAAATAAAAAAAAAGACCCACGATAATTGCAGAAAATTCAAAATTAAATAATTTAGAAAGAAAAAAGTTTAAACAAGACAAACTTTGAAAAAGATTCGATTGATTAATTGAATAAATTGACTAGATTATTAGCACTTCTCATGAATAATTCTGAAAAATTTGAATTGTCTAATTGTATAGGTTGAGGTATTATATCAAGTTAAATTGATTGTTTTCTTAATAGAGGATTAAATTCTTTTTAAAAAGCAGAGTTGATTTCATTTAGAAATTAGTTCTTAATATTAAAAATAATTTTAAATTTTTGCCTATAGGTGGGAGTGAGCCGGTATTAATTTTACTTCAATTTTAACTATTAAATTTGAAATTTGAAAAAAAAAACGAATAATTTTAACATTCGAAAACATTCAGTCAATTTCCAAGAAAAGAAACCTTTTTCTTTTGCCATCTTATTTCCTCAACCGTACTCAATTAAATTCCAAAAAGACACAGCAACAAATTGAAATGAAAAAATTTTTCTGTGATTTTGGACAGAATTGTTTTCCAAACAATTTTCCATTTATCGGTTCTGAACAGAACAAAAAAAAACCAACACTCGAATCAGTAATGACATTTGATTGTAATTCAACTGTGTCTGTCATTTAAAAAACTTTGTTGCTGCTGTTGATAAAACTTATTCGAATTCGAGATGTTATTATTGAAAGATGTTGTCGAAGTCATCGGTGCAATATGATTATTGTTTTGTGAATCCAAATAATCTTCATGAGTATGTTGATGAATGTTGTTATTATTGATATTGTTATGGTTATTTGATTGGTGATTATTGTTCAACATGGTCATCACCATCCATGGTGAATTACTACTGCTTGCGGCGGATGACGACATCATTCGACTTGAAGAAGCGGCATCAACGTTTGTTGGGTAATTGCTATGAGGGTGCTGATAATGTGTTGACGAATCAATACTGATGTTATGAAATTGATGCATCGAAGAATCGATACCAATGTTGGCATCCATTGGATCTACCGAAGGTCCATAGGCATTCAAATTTATTGGATAAGATGCAAAATAGTTGTTTGGATCGAATCCAGCTGTTGTCGGTGAAGCAACAAAAATTTGATGTGGATGGTGAGGAAATTGATTTGCATGTTGATGATTATAATGATGGTTGACCATCATCAATGGAGTCTCCGGATTTAATGGACTCAAATGATTCGGCGGATGGGTGGCAAGCCAATAGGCTTCCAAATATTCGGCTAAATGTTCACAAGCTTCTTCTAAATGATTTTCGTCTAGTGTTAAATCAAACATTTCCTAAAAAAATTATAAGAAACAACTATAGTTTAGCTAAAAAAAAATCCCAAATTCAATACCGATGGACATTGAGCTAGTTTTTCGGCTGCCACCATTTGAACATTCAAATTTTTACTCTGAGTTTTGCCTCGAGATTTAATCAAACGTTGTAAAACTTTTGGAGATGAAACTTTTACAAAAACAAAGATTGGTGCCAACGATGTCTTAGCTAATTGAGTCGGATGGTTGATTGTATCGCAATCAAGTACTACTAATTGCATAGTGCGAGCTAATTCGAATATTCGTTCAATTTCACTTTGAGCTTCACCTAGAAAAAACAAAAAAAAAAATTCAAAAATAGAATACTTTTGAAATCATTTTTTCAATTACTGGCAGAGTTTCTTGAATCCATTCGACCATATTCTAAAAGTGTTTTGCGCTGATTTCCCATCGTTCCAGCTCGTTTAGCCATCGATATATCGACCATCACTCTTGTAATAATGATTTTTGATTCGAATCGATGTTTAAGAAAATCAAACAAAGCCTTTTGCATCATGTCGGTGACTTCGTAACCTTTTAATGAAGGTCCGACCAAAACAACTGGCCTCATTGATGGCACAACATCATATGGAGGGATGTGTTTCCGACTATTTCAAAATAGAATGTTGAAACATTATAAAATTCAAAACAAATTTTACTTTTTTGAAGAACGGCTTTTTTCGAGGTTCTTTCACTGGTGGAGTTGAAATTGTCGATTTGAAATGATGCAGACCTTTCATAGGATTTTCATTATCATCAGCATTTTCTATAATAAAAATTCAATTAAAAAAATTTGAAAGTTTTTTTTGAAAGAAAAACCATTGGTCGAAGTATTAGAATCACTCAAGTTGGATTTTGATTGATTATTCGATGAATTCATAATTGAATTAACAAAATTTGTGGAAGATGAAGATTTTGAGTAAATTTTGGCTCTATTAGTTTGTGATTGTTGCATTCGAAGAACTTCTAATTTAGCCGGACTTGGTATAAATCCTATATCACAATCTTCTTTTACTAAACGACCAATCCACCAATCGTTATTGTATTTCTAGTATATCAATATTTTAAAAAAATAACGTTTTAAACAATCGGCAAACCTCTTTGATGTGTAAAAAATCTTTTATGCCAAAAGAAATGGCGTAACCGTGGATTGGAGAATCATCGTCCAAGCCTCCATCATACGAGACGTTTGTACGAACAGCGAACGCAACTGGTTTTGTCTTTCAAATTAAGAGAAAAAAGATTCAATTTTACAACATAAATTTATGGAATTTGCTCAAATTTTCAAAATACATACTCTGGCTTTTTCCAGTTGCAACACGGCCATTCGCTCATTCCGTTCCCGAGCTTCCCGATCATTCTCTTCATTGTTTGCCGTTGGAGATGTCGATGTATTAGAATGATGTTGATGATTTTGAAATGGATGAAAACTATGATAACTATTCGATGATGCTGAATCCTATTAAAAATATAAAAAAATATATTTCAATTTTAAAAATTAATTTGATAAAATGAACAACCAAAATCAAACTTACAAACTTCATTGATAATGAATAGTTGTATTTAAATAAAATCAAAAAAGTAATTTTTTTTTTTGATGTGAGCTTGTTGTTTGTTGTAGAGAAGATGAATGATTCATTTCATTTGCACATTAAAATCATCACAGGATTCTTCCCAAATGCTGTTGAAACAACATTGATGAATTATTCTTTTAAGGCTGAAATTTATTATCAACATTGTTTTGGTTTATAAATGAATCATTGAAAATGAATTCAATTCGGTTGCTTCTTGAATGTTGATTTATTACTTATTATTATTCAGGTAGAAAAAATTACTGCAATCAATCGGAAATATTTGATCAAATAAAATGGTTTACATCGTAATTTTTTTTTTTTACAATACCTTCATTCAGAAGACGTACTTCATAGAGAACAGGCAATTTTTATTAAGGCTAAGAAGTAAAAGCAACACTGAGCAATTCAAAACAAAAGTAACCAAGAATAAATTCTTTTTCAATGATTTTAATGGTGGTGTTTTATTTGCCAAACATTTTAGCCTTTCACATCAGTCAACAATGGAGATGATTAAACGGAGCGAAAATTCTCAATGTATTCGAAAGCAAACAGAGCGGATTTTAATAAATCAAAAAAAAAAAACTGAAACATTTCATATAATGATGGATTTGAAAGGCCACAAGGCTTTTGTTTTGAATCAACGAACAAACTAACAATCAACATCAAGAATTTAAGAATTGTCAATGTAATGTAGCAACTTTTGTTTTGTAAAATAGAATAGAATAAAGTAGAGTGAGAAGAAATGAAAGAGCCTTCCAGACTGTTCAACCGATCAGAAAAGAATAAACTTTATGTTGTTATAATTTATATTTTTTTTCACATGAGGGAATGTATCGGGTTTCTGTGGAAACATTGTTGTTGTACGACTTTCAGAATAAAGAATTTTTTTCCTTCTAAATTGAGATTTTTTTTCAAATAAATTTTCTCAAACAGTGAAATGATTTTTAGTAGAATAAAAACAAATGTGAAGAAAAATTTTTTAAATAAATTGGTTGATTGTTGTTTTTTTTTTAAACAACCAATAATTTCTGTTCAAATCTTCGATTACTTTGTTTTAAATAAATTGGTTGATTGTTGTTTTTTTTTAAACAACCAATAATTTCTGTTCAAATCTTCGATTACTTTGTTTTAAATAAATCTTAGAGAATTCTTCAAGAATTGTCGTGGTGTGATGTGGTACAATCAAATCAAAAAAAAAACCAACACATAAGGAAATACTCGACAAAAATAAAATGATAGAATTCTTTATGTATAAATTTTGATGGGTTTTCTCTCTATTTATCATTGAGAGGATGATTCTTTGCTCACAATGAAGTATCAAACAGGGCAATTACGACGGATGTGGATGATGAACAGCGAAAGAAAGTCAGAGAGTAAGAGAAAAAAACAAGTGAAACTGTAAACAAGAATAGAATTTTTTTTTTATATGATTCTTATGATGATGAAATTATATCAAAAACAAACAAACAAAACAACAATCAAAAATGCGGAATGCAATGCTTTCTCTGAAGAAAGAAGTCAAAGATGCACAAGCAACTTCATTCTCAAATTAAACAACTCATATAATCATCACTGCCGTCATCTTAATAGATGCATTAAAATGCAAAAAACCCAAATGAACCACGAATCGAACATTGATTGAAAAACATCACATTCGACATTGGTTTTGTTTCCGAAAAAATGATTTTTAAATATGGGAAATATATAGTGGAGCCAAAATGTACAACCACAACACCAATTGCTTGACAAACTTTTAAAGTCAAATTAAAAGTAAAAACAAACAAACAAAAAAATATCTAACAAAAATTAACTGGCTTCAGACAGAAAAAAAAACTCTGTTCGAATAATATCCTAAATTCAATACGGTTTTTTTTCTCGGCTCTTTCTCTACTCACCATCTCCTCATTAAACTAACCAGATTCTGGCACCAGTGTGTGTGTGTGTGTGAATGCTTTCTTTTCATTGTTTTCTCAGCTTCAATATATATATAACTTGTTTGTCTGTGTGTGTGTTGATGTGTATGTCAGTGCAAGGCATGCTTTCCCTTTTATCCAGTCTATTTTTTCAATTCTTTAAATATTTTTCCATTAAGTGTTGCGAGGCTAGAAAGAAAGAAAGAAAAGTTTTCCATTGCATCATAAATGAATAACATCAAACCTCTTCTCTCTTTCTCTCTCCCTATAAAACATAGTGGTAGAATCGTTGTGATCTGAAACATTTGTTTCTAGATCATAGATTCTTGTTTTTTTTTCTAAACATATGACACAGATCGAAGAGACGCCATGACGCCCGCCTAGTAAAGTAAAAAAATGCTATTTGTTTCAATTTGACGGAATTTTGAAGCCAGACAACCAAAATCTTATTCAATCCCAACAGATTTTCGCTTTTAATCCTGAATTAATCAAATTAGATTGTCTTTTGTAAATGTTAATTTTGTTGAAAAAAAAATTATAGAAACTTTTTTTTGAAAATGCTTCAACTTATTAAATTAAAGGGCTTGTATTTATCAGTAAAAAATTAATTTTTTTGTTCAATATTTAACTTTCTATATTAATTATTGAATTAAAAAATTTATTAAAATGCTGAAATTTAATGTTAGAAAATTGTCAAATAATATTTTAGGTTCTTACCATGAAGAAATTTTGAATTTTATCTAAATTTTTTTCAATTGAAAATTTTAAATAAAATAAAGGTTTTTTTTGAAAAAGTCCCAGCATTTATTTCATGGAAAACAAAGTGGTTTTTAATTAAATTATTGTTTTTTTTAAAAATAAATGTTTTCTACTTTATTTTTTCTTGAAAAGTGAGAGAAAAATTGTTTACTTGAACAGTCAAGAAACTATTCCAAGAACAAACTTTTTCTATCATTACTTAGAAAATTGGTTTAATTTCTCTAGAAAAAAAAGTTTTTTGCAAAAATATTATGAAATCACTAATCAAACTAAAAGTTGAAAGTTTTTGGTTTCAAAATTATGGAACACCTGAATGTTTCTCAAAATTAATTTTTATCGCTTCAATTATTAGACGGAGTTTTTTCTCTTAATACAAATAATAAATTTAATTTCGAAATTGTTTCAAAATACAGAATTTGAATTATCGTTAATTTAAGTTCCTTGTTTTTTTCTCATTGATTTTAAATTTTGATTACACTGTTACAATTACTGATTACAATTTTCATTTTTGACTTTGAAGTAATTGAAAAAAAAACTTAACGATTCTTGGGAATGAAATTTATTATTATGATTATATTATTTTCCTATATTACTACAACTCAATATTGTTAACTTGTATTAAATTGATTGAACTAAAAAATGAAAATGACAGATTTAATGGATCAGAGCAGAGAAAATAAAGCCTCAGACGGATTATTTATATTTAATGAAAGCAAAAGGTTGTGGAAAATTCGTGACATATCTGCGTTATAAATAATAAAGAGCAACAATAAGTGTTTATTTATTAATTTTTAGTTTGAAAAAAAAAACAAAAACAATTATCTTTGAATGTTGTCTTTTTTCACTAAAGGTGAAGAAACCTTCTGAAAATTTTCAATTCGCAGCAAGTTTTGGAGCAATTTTATTAATTAAATTGAATTCGAGTAAACAAACACCACAGACAAACCAAACAAACAATAAAACTTGGCTCTTTCATTCTTTTAAATTGTTTTTTTTTTAAACTAATTGCTTGTTCGATTTTTGTCCTTTTTACCTGTTCAAAAAAATAACTTTTTGTTTGTTTTTGGTTTCCAAATGGTTTTATTTTCGGTATGAAAAAAGGCAAAAAAAGTCATCATTTTTAAATAATTTATGATCGTTTTTCTTATAGAACAGTAATTGGTTTGATCTAAATGATGATACCAGAATAAAAATTATGATTATAAAAAGGCAAAGTTTATTCAAATAGATAGTTTTTTCATTTAGTTTAGCAAGTCTATGATTCTGATAACAGAAAGAAACGAATATATCATGGGCACCCAAAAGTAATATCGTTTTTTGCCTGTTTACAATTTTCTCATACACTTAAACTTAATGTAAAAATATTTGTTTAGAAACACAGATATTATTTTTGGGTCCCTTTTAATAACAGGTATGTGTATATGAAAAAGCATTGGAGTGTTCGGTTTGGCTCCCAATGTCTAGGAATTACATATTTTATTTGTTTGTTTGATTTTCTTCCTCATTTGGAGACATGGCATTTTGTTCTGTTTGGCGTGTTCATAAATGAATGAACCCTGGTGAATCTGTGATAAAATTTGTTTTTGTTTTGTCTCAGAATTCAAAAAGAACAAAAAATAATAATCTTAACCAAAAAGTGTTGGTAAAAAAAAACAAAACAAAAAATTTATTATTCAAACAGAGAGTTTCGTTATCAAACCATTATGAAACCATGTTGAAAAATGATAATAGAATAAAAACACCCAAAAATATAAAAATCAATCATCGTCATTATTATTTTAGGAACAGACACATAGAGTTTCCTAAAAAAAAACAAAAGTCTGGTGATAGCTGGTTCCAACGTCTAATAACGTCTGCTAGAATCGAATCAGCAAGCTCAGAGGTTAAAACAAGAAGTCATTCAATCTCAAATTCAAGCCCAAGAGAGTTAGAACCCTTAAAAAATCAATATTAATCGATTTATAAGAAAACGGAAAACTTATTAAATCAATAATTCTTTCAATTTAGCAGATAATTATATTTTGAATGTCGTACTAATGTTTTTTTTTGACCTAAGGTTAAAAACTTATTGGTTTATTTTAAATTACTTCATAATTGATTTTTGAAATTTTTTTCCAATGAAAACTTGAAATAATTTTTTTTTCATTTTAAAATCGAATACTTTCAATGACAATTTCCTGTCGTTTTAACTCAAATTAAACTCGGAAATTCATTCAAAAAATCGTTATTATTCAGTTAAAAGAAACTGAAAAATATTGTTTAATATTTATTAAATTGATCAACTTTTATTACTCCGAACCATTTTGAATGATTTGGATCGAACTTGTCCTAGTGAAAATTCAAAAAAAAAGAAAAAATTTGAAATTTTTAAATTAAAAAACAAAAAATTTGCATTAAATTTTTCAAGTGAAACTTAAGATTTTCATTATTTTCTGAGATGTAAAGGGTTAAAAGAGAGAAATTTCAAAAACAACAATTACAAGTCAATTCAACAATAAGCAATGTAAAAAGATTATGATGTAGAATGAATTTAAATTGTGAATTCAGATTTTTGGCAATATCTCTCTTCGAATCCTTTTCAAAATTCTTTGGTTCTTTTTGAAGGCTACAATGTTGAAAAACTTATTGTTTAAGCTTTTTTCTCTTGAAGATATTAACTTTTTGAAGCTAGTAACAGCATTGAAATGATACAGAAAAAAAATTGAAATCAATAAAATTTTAATTTCAACGCAATAAAGTTTCGAACAAAAAGAAAATTTCTTTTTTTTCGGTTTCCTTGGAGATTTGTTTCAAAACTTTTAAGAAAAAAAATCTCAAAAAAAAACAAGAATAATCTTTTAGGAATATAGTAGAAATAAGATAAGAATAGGATTTTATTTCATTTTTTGGTTCTGTTTTTAAAAATGAAAGTAGTTGTCTCACAAAGTTTAAACTGTGATATTGGAAGAGTTCTACAAAAAAAAAATTGACAATTTTTTTATTTCGATAGTGTGCAATTTTTTTTATAAATAAATAAACTTTACTTAATTTTCATGAAGAAAAAAAATCGATGAATCAAAAGTATCAACAAACAAATGAAATGAATTATTATTCAACAAATGTCAAAGATTTTAGGCAAAAAAATCGAAACATGTTTAGAACGAATGAAAGTCAAACATCAAACTATCAAAAAATTATTCCAGCAAATTCATGGTCGGCACCACCATCGATGATGATGGTTCCTTCATATTTACCTAGCCCAAACTACCATCCCCAAGTTCCAAGTTCTCAAGTTTTTGAATCGTTAAACTTTTTGTTCAACAACCAAACAAATCCTTCAACAAACTACACTTGCTCTGCTGGTGGAATTTTTTTCCAAACAAGCTTTCAAAAACCAAACAAATATTTTAACAGGTATAGAATTGAAAAAAAAAATTTATAAAATGAAATATTAAAATTCAAATTTGGATTGAAAATGAAAAGAAACGCATCGAATACCGAGGATACAATAAATGTAAATTTTGCCGTTTTGGCTCAGCTTTGTTAAAATAGCTGAACTTGTTTTTGTTTTCAGTCGACAAAATAGGAAAAAATTTTTCTGTTGATTTGCACAACCATCTAGCACAAACACAGAGAGACATAATACAGAGGCATTCTACAACGTAGGATTGTTGTGGTTGTTGCAAATATGTTAATAGTATAGTTGAGCATACTCTAAATTTAGATTTATTTTTAAGGTGGAATATACAATCATTGAAAGAAAAAAATCAACGAAATGAAAAGAGAGAGAGCGAGCAAGCGAAATGATTAATTCTTAAACATTTCTCAAGTTACATTTTTGGATTTTGCCGTTTTAAAGATTTCTATGTTTATGCGTGCCTCCAATGTTTGTTTCATCTAATCATTGACACTTGTTTTCTCTTCAAAAAAAAATATAATACCAATATATTACTGTTGTTGATAATAATTTTAGCGGATGATATGTGTTTTGTACGTGTGGCTAAGTAATAGTGAGCCAAACGATAACAATGATAGTTCGTGAAATCATCATCAGTGGTGACCCTAAACTGTTTTTTTTTTGTATCCTTCAGTAGTATCATATTTTCGATGAATTTGTTTTCTTTATAACTTTATTAATCTTGTTATCATGCTGTAGTAGACCAGTGAAACTTGAAACGATACAGACGTTCAACCATAATCATCAACAGCAATATCAATCAATATCAAATCCATTGGTGTTTGTCGCTCCAGTTACGTTTAAATCACCAAGTTTTTATTCAACATTGGTTCCTTTGTCGCCTAGATACCAACCCACTAGCAATTACAATCGACAACAAAGTTATTATCAACCGGTTAATTTGAAATATCTAAATAGTGTTCGGCCTCAATTTTCATTGCCACCACCTCCACCGCCTTTAGCTTCAATAGAACGAGGTCTGTCAGAAAGATTATCGTCGTCCGTGATGGCCATCAACCATCAACAAGAATCGCAAATTTACAACAAAAATCATTACTCAAAAAATTCTGTCATGTCGAATCAAAATAAACGAAATCTTGTAGAAAATCAGAAATCTTCAATGCTGAGCAATGATGACAACGAGTTGATATTTAGCTTACTTGGGCGAAAATGTTATGTATGTAGAATAAATGATTCAGTTTTTTAAATTTTTTAATATTTTTTTTTAGTCTCTATCAACTGCTGTGGTTCAATTGTTGATAACAACACCACCGAATCATGTAAAATGGAATCTTCACACAACTGGAGTAGTTTGTTTTGTAAAAGACAATCCTAAACGATCTTATTTCATTAGGGTTTATGATTTTGATGTTAGTTTTAGAATTTTTTTTGTAAATTTCAATTTAATTTTTTTTTTATTCTAAAGAAAAAACAATTAGCTTGGGAGCAAGAACTTTATAACACGTTTGAATATAGCAATATTCGACCTTTTCTTCATGTTTTTGAAGCCCATGTGAGTTTTATTTTAGAAAAAAGTATTTGAAACATTTTCATTTTTTTTATGTTTTGAACAGAGTTGTGTCGCTGGTTTAAGTTTTGCTAACGAACAAGAGGCTTGCCATTTTTTAGAAACAGTGCAAGGAAAATTGGATAATCGCAAAAAGAAATCTCAAGGTTTTAGACAAAACATATTTCGTAAACTTTATTTATTTTTTTTAACAAATGATATCAATTTCTCACTTTCTTACTAAAAATTTTCATATTCATTGTGTTAGAAGATTTTAGATGATTTCATTTAAATTCAGTTTTTTTAATAATTTTTTTTGATTATCAAAGAAAGACTGAAAATTATTAGATTATTTCAAACAGTTAAATAGTCTTGTTATAGAATATTTTCTAGAGAAATTGAGTTTAAAAAGTCAAAAGTGTTGACATCAAAGGATTGTTGAACTCTCGAAAAACAATTTTTTATTGAGCTTAAAAAATTAGAAATTTTATAATTTAATTGTATTTAAAAATTTATCACTTATAATTTGATGTTTGTTATTATTATTTATTCTTTTTCGAATCACTGTGTTTTTTAAGATTAATTTTTCAATTTCATTTTAGAGAAAAAGTATAACCACAGTTCGATGAATATTCAACCTTCTGATCATGGTATCAGTTTGACTCGTAAGAAAAAATTGAAAAAAATATCAAAAATTGATCTATTTGTTTTTTTTTAGCTTCACAAAGGACTAGTGCAAGAAATGAAGTCAAGAATGATAAAAATTATCTCAGTAAAATAACATATAGCTCTAGTTCAAAACAAAAGAAGAAAATGTTGTCGAAAAAGGATATTGGAGCACCGACTAACTTTCAACATATTCAACACATTGGTTGGAATTCGACAACTCAAAATTTTGAAGCTGGCAAGGTCATCGATAAAAAATTGATGGGGTTTTTTGCAATCCCAAGGCATCAGTCAAGAACAATTGAATGATGAATCAACGGTCAACTTTATTCATCAATTTCTTGATCAATATGGTGGCATGGATAAAGTGGTTTCAGAATTGAATCAACCTCCTCCACCACCACTTCCATTGACGCATCCGATCGCATCGCCTCCTCTTCCTTATTATTCACAGCATCCGTCCAAACCAAGTAGCAATGGACACTTGGCAAATCAATATAAATCTCAACAGCCTAAATCAGCATTGTTTCCACCACCACCGTCTTCTCCAATATCTTCTCCTCCGAGCGATTTGACTTCAAGCACTTTTGGAAACAATCGCAAACAAAATGTTGCGCCTTCAATACCGGCACCACCATTGCCGTTATCTTTACCTCCATTAATTAATGGAAATAATTCGTCACTATCAAATGTAAGCGGTGGAAATCATCCGATGGCTCCGCCACCACCGCCTCCTCCCCCACCACCACCTGTAATATCTGGTCCACCGCCTCCACCACCTCCAATGTCCATGAACAATGTCACCAAAAATTCTGCTCTTTCTCCAGCGAATGATAACCGAGCTGCTTTGATGGATGCCATCCGAAAAGGCTCAACGTTGAATCATGTTGAACCAAGCACAGATCATCAAACAAATAACAATGTCAATTCTGGAGATGCTCGTGATGAATTGTTGAATCAAATTCGACGTGGTGTCGATTTAAAGAAAGTTGAGCCAAATGCTCAACGTTCAGAAACTAAAACAGAACAGCCAGGTGGCTTAGCCGGAGCTTTGGCACGAGCTCTGCAAGAACGTTCAAGAGTTTTCAACCAAACCGATGACAGTAGTGATGATGATTCAAACAACACTTCCGATGATGATGATGAATGGGAAGCAGATTGACCTTACAAACAAAAAAGTATTCACCAGAACCAAAACATTATGAAACAAGCAAAAAAAAAAAACTTTCAATGAACTATATTATTGTTAAAACTATTGCATTTAATTTTTATCAATGTTGATGATGTTCTATTTTAATTGATAATAAAAATATTTTCAAATTTATTTTATTATTTAAGAATTTAGTTTTTTTCTCCCTATTTTACAGACACTGGCTTTGGCAAAGTGCATCAAAGGTTTTTTGCATTTTTTTCTTCTTGAAACCTTTTATTAGACTCAACAAACAATAATACAAATCAAAAAAAAGAATTCCAAATTTTTTCGTTGAAAGTTGTTTTGTTTTTTCCGATCAATGAAAATATTGCTTGGAATTTACAATGACTGAGAAAAATAATGTTCGTGGTATTTTCCCACCAAACAGTAATCCACCAACAACAAAACCGAAGTGTGTTTTGATATTGTTGTTGTTTTTTTTTCGGTATAAACTGAATGAATATTTGAAAACTTCAATTATTTGACTTGTTTTCACTTGTTTGAGATTTTTTTCCTTGGAAAATTTACAGTAAAAAAATGTTTTAGATTTTTTTCCCTTTGAAAACAAAAAACTATCAATCTTTTTTTTTCTAGAAATTAGTTTTACGACCAACGGGTCAATGGAGAAAGAGTTACCCAGGCAGTCCACTAACAACAACAATTCTATTCAATTTAATAAGATTTTTTCCTGGTTTTACCACTGGTCAATTTAACTTTTTTTTTAAGCTTATTTAAGAGAAAGGTCAGCATTTTGATGTTGGTGTTACCTCAGTATCGGTTATTAGTATTAATAGTAATGTCCGAAATCTTAAGATCGCGTGAAACAAGAGCACGTTAGTTTTAAAATCAAACGTATAGCATGAGTAAATGTTGATAATGAATAATTGAATGATTCGTTTTTGGTTCAAAAGAAATAACAAGAGAGAAATGACAAGAGAAAAAGAGAACGCGAGGCCTAAAACTAGAGCTCTAGTTGACCGTCTAGAATTTTTGTTTGAGTTCAACCACCTTCACGCCGATACAACGAAAGTACTAAGAAACAAAAAAAAAATGGTTTTCAATTGACACAAAGAAAATCGCGTTCAAGGTACTTTTCCTTCTAATGATGACGATGGTCAAACAGAAAAAAAAGATCAAATAAAAATCGAGAGCAAAAATTATTACCCTACACGAGGAATCCTTTCAGGAGAAGAGAAGGACAACAACAAAAAAAAACCAAACCAAAACCAGACTCGCATACGCGCAGGAAGGTTTGAAAAAAAAAGAAGTTTTTTCTTAGGGGCTCGATGAGCCGTTATAATTGTTTTACAAAAAGCTTAGCAAGCGAGAGTGAGAAATCGAGCATGAAAAAACAGCAAAAAAAAAAACTTATGGTCCTCAATGGTCCATTGATTGAAGAGCAGGTCCATCTATGAAAGCCAAAAAAACCGCACACCTGCTGGATGTGCTGTGTGTGTGTATTGGTGTGTTGATATTGTGTGTGAATTGGAAGGACAAGAACGTGCAACAACACATCATTTTACTTCTTTCTTGTTAGATGGGAAAACAGTTTTTTTCATGGCCTTTATGCGGGTGTTGTTGTTCCATTTTTAAAAAAAATTTTATTTTTTTTAAAGCTTGTGTTCCAAATTTGGCCAAGGCCAGTTAATTTTATTGTTATATTTGGTCCCTTGTATTTTTTTTTTTTGTTGTTGTCGGTTTGGGAGAGAGAGAGAGAAAAACTCCTAAGAGAAAATAAACGATGAAAAAAAAGAGTCTAGATCAAGGAGAAATTACTCTTTTGGTTGTTGTTGTTCAAGGACCAAACTGGGTCTATTCAAAAATTCAAAAACTATAGTAAAACCGAGAAAGAAATATTATTGATAATGATAAACTAATATTCATGTTGAATGCTCACAATTTTTGAAGCCACAATTCCCAAAAATTGAAGCTTTGCAATGGTTTTTCTGCTTGTTTACTGAAGTTCAATTTCGTTAATAGAGGTCGTTACTTTTGCAAAAACTTATTCGTTCTTTTTTTTTTTTTTTGAAAGAAAAAAAAACTAACGTCAAATTCATGTCATTCCATCAAAGACAAAGACAAAACCAGAAAAAAAATATTCTTTGGTTAACTCTTTCTTTTAGAAGAGGTTATACCAAAAAAGGTCATCTATTATTATATTCTGATTCTTATGTTGTTTTCAGTGAACAACCAACAAAAAAAAACAAAAATTGAACCACAAAAATTACAAAGAAAAAATAAGAAAAAATTTGTTTTTGAATGATCATTCATTTAATAATAATAATAATCTTTGAGTGACATTAAACGTTTCGTTGCTTTTCTTCTCCTATCACTTTAGTGTTTGGCCTAAAATAGGAATGATATTCTTATTGAAATAGAATGTAATTAGAGTCCAAGCACGCACACATATACCACCTCGTATCCTTTCTATTCATCTCATTCAAACAAACAGATTTAGTTCTTTTGTTTTTGAAATCTCTTAGAGCTTCTTTTCATCTTCTCAAACTTAAATGGATGATTCAATGATGGATTTGCATGAGTATTTAAAATAAGATGATTATTTTTATGAATTCTACCAGAGATCAGAGTACTACGCAGTACTTTACAGTTAATGAATAGATAGTGTTGGTATATAGGCATGATCATCACCAAAGGTTTGATGATAATGGTGATGGTGTTGATGCTGGGATATGGTCTGTTGAACATCATCACCAAAAATACAGGCAAAACGAATGTTTCGTGATTTCATTACGTAATTCGAGTGTTCGTTTTTTTTTCTTTTAATCAAACATTCATACAGTTCTGAAGGGTTCTAGAAACTATAAAATCGAAAATGTTTTCAATTAATTAAAAACGAAAACTATTGATGGTTGAAAAAAATTGTTTACCACTTAAAATCACTTTTTTTTTAGATTTAAGAGATTTTTTATTGAAATTCTTTCTCGAATAAAAATTCCGACAATTCAAGTGTGACTGATTTAAAGGAAAAAAAAAATGCTCAAAATTATCATTTTCATATTTATTCCTGTGTTATATCAACCTGAATTTTTTTTTTGATTTGAATAAAAGAAAAGAAATTCCATTTTACTGTAGGTTTTGGAGGAGTTGGAATCATCCATATTACCATTATTATTAAAATATACCACCATACTATCATTATATGGAAGAAATTCATTCTCCGAATGAAATATCGTTTGGATTGACTGAATTGAGAACAACTTTTTGTTTCAAGAAGGTTGAAATCGATGGGTTTTAATGATGTTTCTATAGAGAAATTGCAGTCTGATCGAATTTTTTTTTTTTCTCTCTCTATTCATCAATATTCTTAACTATTACAATTTTTTTTTTTTTTTTGATAGAAGATTCTCAACTATCAACTTCTATACGATGACTTGAATTATACGATGATGATCACTCTAGGGATCTTTGTGTTTGTGTGTGTGTGTGACAACTTTGTGTTAGTAGCAACAAAGTCATTATCTTGAGATAAAATCAATACAGTGAAATGAGAGACAACGCATGAATAGGTTTGTCCTGGGGTCCGAAGTTTGAAGTGTTGTCAAATTGAGATAAAAAAAAAAATCTATTTTTTCTCTTTTTTTTTCTTTGACATTTGAAAATTTTCTTCAAAACTTGGCCTTAAACTTAAACTTTATAATGATAAAATATTGTGAGATGACCATTCCCATACGGACACACACACACACACACACCGCGCGCGCGTACTCATTCTATAACCTGTGTGAGAAAAAAACTGAAATCTTTGAAAATGATTGAGAAGAACAACAGTCGAATCAAAATTTTGGGATGCTTATTTTCTTATTCAGTGTGTCGAAATTTTATTTTTCCTACTGCCAAGCAAAATGTTTGCACAAAGTTTTTTTGGTGAAATAACAATATTTAGAATGGAAAAAATAATAATAACAGTGCCCAGGGTGTTTTTTTCTTCTTCTTCTTGTTCAATGTATTGTGTGTTCTTTGTTTTCTTTTAAAGAAATCGAGAGAGATGTGTATTTATTTATTTATTTATTTGTTCTCTATTCAACACAAATGAAAAAAAAAAATAAAATCATTTACTTTTGTCACAAATTGTTATTTTTTTCTCAAAAATGAGAGAAAAAAAAATAATCATCGTTGAGTTTTCCTTTAAACTAAAAACTAAAACTAGACCAAGATCTCGAGTAACAATCATCAACTTTCATTTTGATCACATTGCTCATTGAAAGAAGAAGAAGAGAGAAATGAAGAAGTTGAAACCTTGAACTCGTGGCTCGTTTTGATGGCACACACACACGGAACGTATTTTTTTTTGTTCCAATTTTGTACACAAAATTTTCAGAGAAAAGTTTTTGAACTTGATTTTTTTTTTCGTCTCAAAAAAAAAAATGAAATAAAATTTTTTTAATGCGATAATAAATTTGAATCTCTCTTTCGCTTGATCCAGGTCGTTCAAATGCTCAAGAAATGAAATTTGGTAAAGTTTTTGTTTTTTTCTTCTTCTTCTTCTTGGGTAATCGGTTGATCGATTACATTTTTTTATTGAAAAGATCAACGTATAACATAGATTTAAATCAATCAGATTAGTATGAGGATGATGAAAGCTCATTTCAAAAAAAAAAAGAAAGAAAGATGTTTCAATGTTTAAGTTGAAAACAAAACAAAATTTAATTTTAAAGAGATTAGAGCCTATTTTTTTTTTGTTATTAATTTTTTCCTAGTTTTTTCTCTTCTTCTTTTTCAAAACAACAATCAATCCATCAATGTAATGAAATTTTTCTTGGCTAACTTATGGCAAAGAGAAATGTTTCATTTTGGTTTCAACAAAACAGAAAACGGTCTTTTCTTTTTGATCTTGTAAAAAAAAAACTACTACTAACGATTCTCGATTTGATTGAACTGAAGCTGGTGCTGTTTTCTTTGAATCTTTGGCTTTTTGTTTGTCTTCAATTAGGCTGGCTAATTCAATTAGACATCTAATAAGTTTTGGGTATAGATTTCGTTTTAACTTCATTTTTTTTTGAGCTGTGCCAAGCGTATTTCGAGCTGTTTTTTTCTCTTCTCCAATGCACCAATGTGTTGAAGAATGGAAGAAAACAAAAAAAAAATGCAAATAAGAAATCGAATCTGTCCAAGTGCTTTTATTTATTATTTGGTCACGCGAGGACAAGGAAAGTAAGTAAGCAAGCAAGCTAGAAAAAAAAAATCTTTTTTTCTTCATTTTTTCTCATTGGGACCATTCGGGGGCCATTGCCACTTGTTGTTATTCGATATGTTTTACTATAGTGTGTTTTACTGGTAATGGTAAACATTAGCTTGCTTCTTAATCCACTGGTGAGGTCTCAGTGTTTTTCTCCCTCGGTGTCTTTCGATATTCTCATTCTTTTTTCGGTTATTTGCCAAAGATGTTTTTTCTCATTCAAGTGAAGCCAACACCACACACAAGATGAATGAGTTTTTTTTCTCTTTTTTTTTTTTTGAAGAAAAATGGTCTCGGCGATTATTGGTGGTGGACATATTTGGACTTTAACACACACACACACACAACACATCTAGCTTCCGACGAGAGCACACGTGCGTCTATCAACTCACTCATTTTTCGTGTTTACCTTTTGCATCTGTTTTCGACTCCATAAGAGTACTTCATTTCACCAACCGGATTGCAAATACAACAGAATCCTTGCTCTCCACCCAATCTGCCCTTCTTCTCATTAACACCCATCACTCAATCCAATCATGGATCCGCAGGCGGCGGACTTCAAAATTGCTCGTGACAAGATGACTAAAGCTCTGGAAAACCACCCAAGAGCACTACTGTGGGAGTCGGCGTCTGAGCTAATGACCAAGTCAGACATGTACTTTAACTACCTAGTGGGAAAGCTCGCAGCATACGAAGATCACATCCAAACACTGAAAGACTCCGTGGCTACCATCAAGAAAGAGAATGAATATCACAAAAACCTGATTCTGACCAAACTCGAAGCTAAACCAATGTCTACCGATTTCCGAGATGCAGTATTAAAGCCGGCTAAACCGTCTACCAAGACGGTACTAGTGAAAGCCAGGGATCCCATAGCTACTTCCGCCAGCGAAATCAAAAACACGGTGTGCTACTCACTGGAGAGCAGCGACCTCAAGTGCAACAACGTCCAAATAAACAAAACCAACGTGGCCTTCAGCTTTGAGTGCGAAGCAAGCAAAGACAAGTTCATACGATCAATACAAACCAATAAACACACCAAAAGCAACTTTATTGCGTATGAACCGGCACCAAAATGCCCAACGTTCATCCTTTCAAACATAGACTACTCCATAAAAGAATCGGAAATAATTGAACAAGTAGCAAATAAAAACCCAGACCTCAACATCGAGAACTCACACATCAAGCTCCTTTTCACAATCAAAAAAAAGCATTACTATGACGCGATCATCTGTGCCTCGCCACACCTATTCAACAAAATCAATGGCAAAACGGTCTACACCGGATGGATGGCAACCACCGTTAATGAAATCTTCCTGGTCAACAGCTGTAGCAAATGCCTAGACTTCAACCACCGAACTAAGGAGTGCAAACTAGTATCATTAAAAAAATGTCGAAACTGCGGAATCAACTTTTCCACAACGCACAACGAGTCGAAGTCCTCTGACTTTGCCAAGCATATCCGCGAATGCAATACAAAAAAATGTTCCCACTGCTCAAACAACAAAGACCACGCAGCGCTTTCAACAGAATGCCCCATATACAGTCACCGACTCCAAGCAGTCATCAACAAAACAAGCTACGACGACTCAAAAATAGTAAAATTCATCAGTCACAAGTCAACAACCCAAAACCCCTCTCAACAGCCCTGGCAATCAGCGGGCAGCTCGTCACAAACTTCTTCCTCAACATAATGCCACTAAAAATTATTCAACAAAACCTCAATCGCAGCCACAAGGCTGCAAAAGAATTCCTTTCCTTAGTCAAAACAAGTGACTACGATATAGCAGCGATCCAAGAACCTCCAAAACTAACTACCAACCATAACATTTTTTCATCTTACACGGTCCTCAAGAATGTCCCATCATCCCGCGCAAGCATCATCATCTTCAACAAAACAATTAAGTACAAGCTCATCGATGAACTACAACGAGATCTGACCGCAGCGCTGATACACACGACTCCAACCAAATTCCTCCTGCTCTCGATCTACTTTCCCTCAAAATGAAAACATCGCCTCCAGAATATCACAGCTGGACACCCTTTTAGACCGCTACAAAAACACGCCAATCATCATTACTGGGGACTTCAACTGCGCTCACTCCCTCTGGAATCATCCCTTCGACACACCCAGAGGATCGGCGCTAGTCAACTTCATCATATCCAATGAACTCCAAATCTTCGCTCCGCCGAGACCTTCCTTTGCCCATCAAGACGGCAGACAAAGCTTCATAGATCTCTCTTTAGCAAACACAGAAGCCCTCAACCTAGTCAACAAATTTCAACAACTCGACTTCCCCGTACACGGAGACCACACGCCACAAACGCTAGAACTCGCACTTACCAAACCAATACAATCCTCTCAATACTCAACTTGGAAATTTAATGAGAAAAACGCAGACTGGACGAAGTTCAACAACACCTTCGACCAAACAGAGATGCGCAATCTTCTACGTCAAACCAATATGGCATCCACCATCGAACAGATTGAAGACATCGTCAGAGACTATACCGACATCATTCAAAAAGCAGCATATCTTAATTTTCCGACAACCCGATACAACACAGGCGCCAAAAAGAGTTTCAATATATACTGCAACAGTGAAATCCGCCCGCTACACAAAGATGCGAAAAGGCTCAAAAACAAACTAAACAAGACTAAAAACTCCATGCTCAGACAAGGAATCTTAGAAAAATATCTACAAGCGAAAGAAACCCTATCCATACGTCTCAAACAAAAATCCGCCGAATCGTGGAAAAAATTCGTAAACGACGGGGACGCGTCCCAAGGTGTGGCATGGGGAAACGCATACAAATTCCTCAAGTCAAAAATCAAAAGTCATTGTCAATCAACGCCAATCCTAAACAACCAATTAACAAACGAGGAACTGAAAACACTTGGTGAATCAATGTTTCCCTCAGATCCGACACTGAAAGCCATTCCTCCCCCCTTCAACCAAGAAAACATTTCTTTTCCACTAAGCAACCTACTTTTCTTAATAAACAACTTAAACGGAAAAAAAGCACCTGGGCCCGATCACATCTCAAATAATATCATCAAGAATCTGCCTCCACCTATGAAAAATATTCTTTACAAAATTCTTGCAAAGTGTATGTCATACGGATACTTCCCAGACGCCTGGAAAACTTCACAGACGCTCATCATTCCAAAGCCCAATAAAGACGATTACCTAACAGCCAAATCATATCGTCCAATTTCGCTGACTCCTCATCTATCTAAAATTTACGAAAAAATAATTCTCTCACTGATCACTGAACACACCAAACCCCTCAATCCTCACCAATACGGCTTCACAAAAGGAAAGTCCACAATAATGGCACTAAAAAACATCATTCAAAACGTCAACAGCTCCAATCACAAATGTAAAGCTCTGTTAGCAGTGGACTTCAAAGGCGCATTTGATAACGCCCCCCACAACAGCATCATCAAATCACTCTCAGACCTAGATTGCCCAGCATCATACACCAACATAATAACAAGCTATCTGTCAAATCGAATAGTAAAAATCAACACTACGCATGCCTCTGCGATGGTCAGGACCGAAGGTCGTGGGTGCCCCCAAGGGGGAGTACTATCCCCATTCCTATGGAATGCTGTACTGAACAGTCTGCTGAACAGGCTAGTGGAAAGCGGATTCTGCCCAACGGCCTATGCCGATGACCTCACGGTGGTAGTAGCTGGCAAAACGGAACCCGAACTAATCAACAACATCATAGAAGTAAAAGAGATTGTCTTCGGCTGGTCCAACGACAACAAAATTCCTATCAATCACGAGAAAACTAACATCCTACCGATATACAAAAAAGTCAACGCGGACTTTAAAACAACAACTTTGATAACACCAGTGCAAAACACCAAGATTCTTGGACTGACATTTACAAGAGATCTAAAATTCAACACACACGCGTTCAACAAAATCAAACAAGCCCACAAATACTTAAATCTCTTAAAAGCGCACATCGCGCCAAAATGGGGCCTGTCTGCTGACAAGCGGCTAACACTCTATAACAACTTCGTGAAACCCGCAATCCTGTACGGTTGCGAGGTGTGGAGCGAGAGAATCAACCAACTGACCAGAAGGCGAATACAAAATTTAGAGAGGGCGATCATACGCAACGCCATAGGAGCATTTCGCTCGACACCTGTCGAAACTCTCCACATCATGACTCGCATCGCACCCATCCTTGATCTGGCAAAAGTCAGATCCTCGATGGCAACAACAAGTTCCCTTAACGCGAGTATCATCAGAAAAAAGATCATCACAGAAGCACTACAACAAAAACTCAACGAAATAAGAGCAGCGTGCCGTCGCCCGACAATCATTGCGGCAACATCAAACAGAAATTACAAGACAACAATCTTAAACCAAGCGACAACAACTTTCCTAACACAGCATGGCCCAGTACGACAATACCTACACAAGTATTGGGGGATAGGAACATCGGCGGATTGCGTGGACTGTCAAGTCCCGCAGGACTACCATCACATTGTCTTCGATTGCACAAAGACACGCGCGTTCAGAGGAAAATTCGAAACACATAACTACGACAGCCTCGAGACTCTGACCGAGGCCCTACTAACAACAAACAAGCTCCCCAATTTCTGCGAAGAGCTTTTCAAAATCATAAGAACCGACACAACAAAACTTCAACGCCCTCAACTCATCATGTAAAAAATTCCAACACATTGCAATAATAATCTGTATTTTATTTTATTTTATTTTTTTTACTTCTCTGTATCATATCATTTATTCTACTTAATAAACTTGCAGGCAGTCATGCTGCCGTTAAAAATAAAAAAAAAAAAAAAAAAAAAACAACACACACACACACACACACCCACACACACACACACACACACACACACACACCACACACACACACACACACACACACACACACACACACACAACACACACACACACACACCACACACACACGCAGTTGGATGACACATGTTGAATTTCCAACACATCAACCCAACTAGCAAATTTATTTATTTTTTTTCTTCATGAAATATGAAGACTTTATTTTTTCTGTTTTTTTCTGAATTTTTTCTGCATGTACAGGGTTTGTGTACATACGTATGTGAGAGTTTTTTGAAATTTAAATGAATATTTTTTCATCACACAAGTGTACCAAGAAGGACAGCAAGAAACCAAATAAAACAACAACTGACACTAATAAGTAATCTGATCAATGAAGCGTTCAAAACGTTTCCAGATTTTTTTTTTTTCTGCAAAAAGACAAAACAAAACGGAGAATTTTTTCTGTTGTTTCCATCTTCTGTTGACCGAGTAGACACACACACAGAACAAAGTTTAAGGGTGGCTATGAATGGTATATTGACCTCGATCACCAACAAGTGACAAGTGGTTTTCTATCCACGATGGTTTTTGTTCCTTATTCCACTAATATTCGTTTAATATTTATAATATTTGTTGTTGTTGTTTTTCTTGACAAAAGCCAAACACATCAGGAATGGAAGGTTTTGCTTGCTGCCTGTGTGACCACTGTCCAAGTTTAAATAATTGAATTTTTAAAGTTTACTTATTGGAAAAACAAAAACAAAAATGCATCACATACATAGAATGTCACCTTTTGGTCAGAAAAAAAAAAATATGGAGGGTAAAAATTCATTAACATCAATCAGTTTTGAAGGTAGGACTCTTTCTTCAAAACAAAAAAACAACAAGAAAAAGCTCGAAAATTATAACAATTGAACTTTTAAATTAGAAGACCTTTTTTCTCTAAAATTCTTTGTTTGATTATACCTGCACCCTGTTTTTTTTTCATAAATTTTAATTTAATCAACCGAATAAATATGAAAATCTCTTTCAGTTTTTTCCTCTCCTCTCCTCTCTCTTCTCTCTCTCTCTCTCTCTCTCTCTCTCTCTCTCTCTCTCTCCTCTCTCTCTCCTCTCTCTCTCTCTCTCTCTCTCTCTCTCTCTCTCTCTCTCTCTCTCTCTCTCATTCTCCAATGAGTCACAAGGAAAGAAACCACACTGAACAAAAAAAACAACTGAATCAATTGCACGCCTATTACTGAAAAGGTGTTTTCATTAAAAGGAGATTAATTTCTTATATTTTTCCGATTATTAACAACAACAACAATGAATGTGAAGAAATAAAGCCAATAACACGTACATTGAATATGTGAAATAATTTTTAAGAAAGAATGTGTACACCTTTAAAAAAACATTAGAATCAATGGCATTGCCATAACATGTTTCATGTTTTCTAAAAGTTTTGTCAGTTGTGAATCAACTTTAATAAAAATAATGATAATTAATTGCCTGTCAAATTAATATTGAAGGCGTATTGGGCTACAATTGGTGTTTGTTTTTAATTTAAAATTCAGTGCAAAACACACACACACGCGCAATTCAACAGCTAAGGTGTTCAGGTGTGAAGTTTCAATAGATTTCAGATGAGGTTTTTTTTTTGTTCATTTTGTAAACTGTTCGACTAAATTGAACAAAACGAGGAGCAATTTTCTCGAAACCCTTACTTTGTTGGCAAACAAAGTTACTTTTTTTTTTGACCAAAAAACTGAGCTTTTTTTTCGGCTGGAACTTTTTCTGGTCTTAAATGATTTTAAATTAGGCTAATCTCGTTTGGTTGTTTCTATGCTGAAACCTATACCAACACTACTACCTTCATGAAATAAAAATGTCAAACTCACAACAAAAAAAAAAAAATCTCTTGAATTTGTAAAGATTTTTTTTTTTGCTTCTTCCGAATCTATTTGTTCATGTTGAGTCAAATCAAATGAATCATAGACTAAAAATAAAAGCTGATTATCACTGAAATTTTTTTTTATAATGCTTTTCAGTTATTAGATTATCATTGTTGTATTTCTTGTCAATCCTAAATCTCATTATTAAGAGGAAAAAAAAATTGAGTTTAAGATATATGATGATGAATAATATCTACTGGCTTTATCATCTTATTCGAGTTGGTATATTTCTTCCACTAACACTGCTTCGAGAACAATAAATTTCTTTCAGTTAATTCATTTTTTTTTTTTTATCAAATCAGCTAGCTTTTTAATCATTCACTAGAACAAACTATATTATAAATTACGGAAAAAAAAATGAATTTGAATTTGAAAAGCAAACAAAGAAAACGAAACGAAATTTTCATTTGAAATCTCAAGCGGTTAGTTTTCAAATTTAAAATAAAAAAATATTGCGTTGAAAGAATGCCAGAGAAAAGCAAAATCAAGTATTTCACTTTAATTCTTTCATTTCCATAATTGAATTCATTAAAATAAAATTTTAGTCTTTTGGAAAAGTGAAACAACACACATAAAAAAATGTCTTGAAAATTTTTATGATTCAAAGAATGGAAATAATATTATTAAAAATTATGGCAAAAGCAATGCTTTTAATATTTTTTTTCTCCCAAAATTTCTGGCGTCAAGTTTTCTCATAAAATCGTATATTTCTTTTTTCTCCGCTCGGTAAAATTTATAATTGAACTACGGTGGTGTGCGGTTATTTTTATTGGTATTTAAAAAAAAAAACTATCATCACTATTCGACTACAAGAAAACAAAAAAAAAAATTAAATGAAAACCCTAAAAAACTCAGAAAACAAACGTTTAATGTTTAAGTAAAGTGAAAACTTCATTTATGGCCAATTTTTTTTTCTGGTTGTTGTTGTTGAAATGTGTTTGCTTTTGAGTTGTCTCTCTCTCTCTCTAGCCAACACCAAATTTATTTGAAAAAAAAACAACAAAATCCAATCAAACAACAACCCGAACGATACGAACGGCTCGCATCTTAGCCTTATCGGTCGGACAAACCAATAAAATGGAAACATTTTCAAATAATATTTATTTTAACCTCTCTCTCTCACTCTTGTAAACTCTCTTGATAAACCAGAAAAAAAAGAGAGGAACAAGATCAATAAAATAAAATAAAATTCAGATTGAGAGCCGAGAAACGTTATAAGTTTTTTAAGACCGACGACCCCAAAGATGCTAGTTTGCCTATAGGCCTAGTGAAATGTGAGTATTTTTATTTTTTTTTCTCAACAAAAACAACACTACTATTTATTTAAAAAAATTTCCTTGTTTGTTTGGGTGTTCAGGATTGACTACTATCTTACGATTACTCTAGATCTAAATTAATTAGCACGCGATGACACCAGAAAACAAGATACCTAGGTTACGATCAGATAAAGTTTATTAATGGCCAATGATGCCAAGACTTTTCTTCTTCTTCTTCATTCTCAACGTCAACATCGTAAAAGTATTAAGTGTCTTTGTTGAATGAATTTTATTTTATGGTGCCTTCTCTAACTCTAGATCAGTTCCTTTGCTTCTCTCCGATAAGAGAAGAAAAACTATTTGGTTGCTGTTTGTTTTAAATGTCTTTCAACCAGAAAAAAAAACTTTGAAAAGCAAATTTTCAGTGAAGCTCAATATGAAAATCTAAAGCTTTGGAACTTTCCAAAGAATGATTTATTTGTAAATATGGATCATTTTGCTATCATTTATCTAAATGAAACATCGTCTACATTTGAATTTCATAAATAAAATTCAATATTACCAAAGGGTTTAGGGCTCAATTGCTTGTGAAAAACGAAATGAATTTAAATAGAATTTTCTGCTGCTTTTGCTGCTGCTTGTTAAAATCAGTTTTAAAAAAAAAATTGGCAAAACTTCAAAAGTCTTTCATGTCAAAATTTCATTTATTGTATTAGAGAGTTTGAGGTGAAAACAAAAGATTCAACTTGATTTAATCAACGTAATTCTTCTAGTCTTCAACCAAGATAAAAATCTCGAAAGAAAATGAACCGAAAAAAAAAATGTGCATAATTTTTTTCAAAAACTAAAAGACTAGAAATGGAATGGAAGTGTATCAAACTAAAACAGAAAAAAAAAATCTACTTAAATATACATTGAATTTACTTCGATGGTGAATGCATTGAATTAGTGTGAAATAGTTGCTAAAACGTTTTTTTTGAAAAAATTTCTAAAATACTTTAATGACAAAGCAGTGAAAAAAGTGGAAAAAAAATGATCCCTGATCAAGTCAAATGAACGAGAGAAGGAAAAAAAAAGAGCCGACCCAAAAGACAAAAGACCAGAGGCCAAAGTTTTTTTTTCTCTAGTTTTTTCTTGACTGTTTAAATGTTTTCAGAATATGTGTTCAGAATGAGAGTCATAAAACAAAATCGATTATCACCATTATTATTTTGTTGGACACAATAATACACTTTTTTCTCGAGACAACAACAACCGTAATAATGAAATGGAAAATCACGAATAGCTTGTTCTCGCGAGAAAAATCAAGAAAAAGAAACAATGAAAGAATTTGATTGGACTTGGCAGGAGGGCCCTAGATAATCTTCAAAAAATATATAATGGAAATAAAACTGACTCGTTCATTTTTATTATTATTTTTGTAGAAAGCAATCAATGATCATGGTTGTTGATGATTTTTGTTTTGTTTTATTTGAAGAAAAAAAACTATCTAGCCTAGGTCCTATAGGAAATTTTGTTGGTGATTTACACAGAGAGTGAACAAGACAGGGACCTTGATTTTTATTTTTATTTTAATTTGATTGACTTCTGGCTGTCTGGACATTTTTTTGTTTGTTTTCTTCTAGAATAATGTTTTCTGTGTTTTCGCGTCTTGTTTCAGTTGATTTTAGAAAAAATTTTTTGTGATCATTTTAGTTTCAAGAAAAATGATTTTGATTTGAATAGAAACTAGAGAAAGGAAAGGTCGCCAAAAGTCAAAAGTATACTTGACTTGGGTTATTGATTCTTTTTTTTCTTGCTTTGCTTTGTTTTCGCAATGTATTTTGACGTGATTTTTGACGTCTAAACTACATGAAATGACTTTTTGGCTCAATGTTTTTTAGCCAGGAGAAAATGAAGAAAATGTTGATATATTGGCGAAACAAAAAAAAAACGTTTAGTCACAAAATTTTACAAAAGATATTTGAAAACAGTCGACGGAGAAACAAGAAGAGCGATACAATTTTTATGCCCAACAAACATTGTCAAATGTTGTGATCACTTGTGTTTTGTTTGAAGTTTATTTGAATTTTTCAATGCAATCAATGTTCAACTCAAACCGTAAATTGTTTTGGAGACAAACACAGGTCTATTGTTATAATTGATCAGGCTTTCAGCGAAGAATTGATGAGTGCGTACAAAGAGATTAGGCAGTCCCAAGAATTGCTCCATCACGGTGAAAACTGCTCTGTTGGACTCCATCCTTTGATGGTTGTTCTGTTGAATATTTCATCATTAATATAACTTGTTGATTTCTTCTTGGTATTCTTTATTCATTTCTGCTCCCTGAAATATATATATTGAACTCAATCTATGTTGTTTCCTACATATTCTAATGTTGAGTGTTAAGTAATATTGATAAAATAAATTATACAAAGGAAGAAGTTTAATTGATTAATTAATTCAGGAGTAAATATCATATTATATAAAAAAAAATACAAACAAAGAAAATTTAAAATATCATATAGTAATCAAAGAAAAGATCTTAAAAAAAATATATATGTATAAAATATTATTATCTTTTTTTTTTTTTTTTTTTTTTTACGTTGGGGTTTCATCTATTTGAATTAAATTTTCTTGATTAGTAGTTTGTAATGATCTTGGTGGTTCAATTGGTCTTTTTTTGTTTTTCCAATATTTCTCAAATAGTTGATAGCATAGAATGCTTAACAACATTCCGATAATGTTTATATATATTACACTATCAATTTTTTTCCACCAATTTTTATTCTCTCGGACACAAATATTTAATTTGTTTTCCAATAGAGACTTCATCTCAATGAAACTCTTCTGTTTAATCCAGATGATGTTTTTTGTCAATTTGGTCTTTATCGATTTTTATAACTTGCTTTTCTTTATTCACAATAATTATCACTGGATCAATTTTCTCCATGCAATTTTCAAATTTTTCACCAATCAATAAGAATGATTTCCATTCCTTTAGCTCCGTTTTAAAGTATTTGTGTTTTACTGATAAATCCAATGGTTCCATAATTATTTCAGTTTTGAATTTCTTTATCAGTGCCAAAATAATAATTATTTTGAAAATTGTTTTCATTTTTTTTTTTTTTTCGAAATTATAAATACAATTTCGCATTTTGAGAATAGTTCATCATTCCATCTATAGATCTTTCGCTCTTCATCACTTTCTTTTACTACTACGATGTCTTGGCAGGCATGCCGAATTTCCTGGTCTACCAGCTTCACATCAAGGTGCCTTTGATGGCTCTAATTTTGGATTTTGCATTCGGCGATAAGCCAGAGGTGTACAACAATTTCAGCAGTTGGCTTGAAAGACAATGAGGACCTACGATGTCAAAATAGTTCATCTAGGAGAACACAATTAGATTTTCAATTTCATTTAGAAAGAGATGTTTGTTCCAACTATTATAGTTATCAATCAATATGTTACGCAAGTAATTCTTGGTGAGATATGTCATATCGCTGTCGGTTGGCGGATAAGATGCTGGGATTTTGTGAGGCAAAGTCTCAAGTTCCTTCAAAAATCTAGAATTTCTAGTGAGGCATAAGAAACTGTTTGAGTTTGTCAGCTCGTTCAATGAGTAGATTGCTCCTCCCCACAGAGCAGATTGAGGATTCTTGAGGTTTGACAAAGAATATCGAAAAATTAGATCTAATGTTGCTGCTCTAAGTAGTCCGTTCAAGATTCCGAGTAGATATGTTCTCGGGTACACCTTATGTTGTATAACTAGGAGAAATAGCATGGATTCAAACACGGATTGAGAGCTATCTATTTTCATCTCTCCGAATAGGAAACCTTCAGCACGTCCTACATGAAAGCTCTTGTCGAAGTTGCTTACACTATCCCAGCTAATGTATTGTAGTTCAATTTGAGGAGAGTTTTCTGAGAAATTGAGTTGGCTTGATGCCCAGTTTTTGATCAGATGTTCAACTGGTTTATAAACATAACTTATTCCACATTCTAGTTCCACTTCTTTGATCTCTCTCAGACACTCCTCACAGCCAATGTGAAAATGAAAGAACGCCTCGTTTTTGTTATTTTCATGTACTTCGCCCGCCGTCATTTGGGAATAAAGGAGTAAAGCTTGGTATAGAAAATCGTAATTGGACCTTGGGTTCAGTAGTAGAGTGTCAGTGCTGGAGCACATACGGGTGAGTTTCACAGGACTCTGCGCTGCGTATCCACCAGCCTCTTGCCTGGAACAAGCAAATCGATGCAACGCCGAACCGGTTCTCTTGAACCCTTTGGTACAGCCGGTCCAGTCCTCCCCGGTCAATGATTTCAAGTTGGACAATATTAGAGATGCTAGTTGTGAGCTTGGTTTGATGAACCAATGAATTGCGGAACGTAACTTAAAGGCTCGTCTCAACAACGGGATCTTCATCTCACGTTCCCACGGCTGCAGGACACTTGTTGTTTCGGATGTAGTCGAGCCAAGATACGCCGCATAGGGCCCCCGATGACTCCAAATGTCATAAATTTTATTTGGTACCAATACAGACACGTAGCTGGACTCCGGCTGACCTAATCCACACGGTCTACACTCATCTACGTTTTCCACCATTTTCGATAACATCTCTAACGGATAAGGAACTGTCTCGCCCACCACTTTTGCATTCCATGAATTACATCGAAGCGTGTCAGCTCGGGGGCTTTATCTCGAAAACGATCAAAATTGTTAATAATACTGATTTGAATTGATTTACTGTATTGATTTGTATTGAAAAGAAACCACAAATTTATTAAAAATTTTGATGGTCTTCAAAATTACAAAATTTAACAAACAAAAAAAAACGATACAGTTCTCTTCTTCAAGACAAAAACGAACAGGAATAGGAAAGACAATTAAAGTTCAAGTTCTAAAAAAAAAAACGTGCTTTTTAAAACCTATTCAAAAAAGACGTTCGTAAGAAAAAAAATTTCACAATTCTCCCCCCCCCCCACCAAAGGGATTAATCCCTTTGTGGGTCGCCAATATTCTTTTTTGTCGGCGAACTTTAATTAAAACTGTTCGAACGATTCCATCACTAAAAATTTTTATGTCAATTATTTTTGCCGTTGGCCATTGATGGCATGATATGAACAGTTGTGGCACGACCACCTCTACTCCTTTATCGATCTTCATTGGATTTTTAATAATTTAACGACGAAGGTTGTCTAGGTATTGACTTTTCCAGAGTTTCTCAAAATTTCTTCAAATTTTGCTTTTTCCATTCTATTTTTCAAATATTTTCGATTGTTCAATTTAAAATCCATAAAATTATCCCATTCTAATGCTGGTCTCGTCTGGTTTCTTCACTACTTAAGTTGACCACATATTCCATGACGACATATCTTGATGTGAAAAAAATCATAACAAGAATCCAAAATTTTTTGCCATTTTTAAATTTAAAAGGTCTCATCAAATCAATTCCGATTGCTTCGAAACTTCTCAAATATTTGGATTGCCAATTGGCCAATGGACCTAATGGAGGATTGAATGGTTTTGATCTCAGTTTCATGCACTCTGTGCAGTTTTTTATCAAATGCTTCAGAAGTTTTTTTTCTTTGAGATCCAAAGATTCGATACTAACAAAGCCAACGACCAGTTCGTTCCGGCATGTCCCGCTTTGACATGTGCTTGTAATAATAAGAGTTTTGCCAAATGTCCAGGTGGAATCCAAATCTGCGGATTTTTCAAATCTCTGTTTACTACATGTAAAATTCCATTTTTTAGTGTTGAAGCCATTTTATCTTTTGGAAATGGTATTGAACCCTGAAATAATTTAATGGTTTAAGTCAAAGGTTCTTCAGATGGAAATTTTTTTCTGACAAATTCAATCAGTTTTTCCATTGATTCGATTTTTTAAATTCTTCTATTGGATATTTTTTTCCAACCAAATGATCGATTGCACAAATCATTCGAATCGGATAAGGTGAACTAATGCTTCTGGAAGTTTTTTTCAATATCTGCAGCATTATTCTTAGAGCTGATATGATGAAATTGCAAATTCATCTTTTCTTTTCATTTTTTTGTATCTGAACAATTTTTAATGCGACCAGAAATTTCAAACTAGAAGCAGGCAAATTTGAACGATCTAAATTAATCTTGCTATCTGAATAAATAATAATTTTTTCGACGTTCTTCTCAAAAATTCCCCAGCAATTAAATCGATTTCATGCGTCGACGCAGTCTTAGATTTATACATTTTCGTGATTTTTATCTTGAACGCAGAATCTTTCATTTCGGCTAGTCGAACCATTTTGAATTTTTCGTAACAAAACAACCATTGATTTTGATTTTGTTTATTTGTTTAGCATTGAGATGATGTTCTTCGTTTTAGATGTCGTTTTGGTCAACAAACAACACCTGTGTGTGCGTGTGTTTATGTCATTGCCTTTGTATTCGGGAAAAAAAAACTGAGCTCTTGATACATATATTTTTTTTTTTTTAGAGGAATTGATTTGATGCAAAACACGTGCAGGGGAGAAAATTCAAAATCAAAGTCAAATGTCATCATCATGATTACCTGAACAAGGCAGCAACAAAATTTCAATACTTTCTTTGTAAAAAACTCAAAAGAATTTTTTGTTTTCTTCTGCAGCTTTCGGGAATTTCTTGGTTTCAACCATGAATACAATGATACCAATTGTACTGATCTGACCAGGTGCAAATTCTGTTTAAAAAAAAAAATCTTCAATCATCACATTTGATGTTTGTTTATTTCAACAGAGAGAAAAAAAATCTTTACTCAGGTGTTGGATTAGGGTGTTTTTTGGAAAACGTATGGCCTTTTTCTCAGGTGTTCAATTATTATTATTTTTCTAGATAAATTAAATAAACTTTTTTCTAACTGCGTGTAAAAAAAAAAAAACTTGCTATACTAACAAAGATTTTTCATTTGAAAAACTTTTGAAATTTTTTTTTGTGAAAGCCGTTGGTTAATCCTTGTTGGAGGTCGAACAGGAGATAACGGTGTTAAAATTCATCACAATCAGGCACTCTCCTTCCCTCTCCCTGCCCCAATAGTTCCTCTAAATATAAGTTAGATGGCGGATCTAACGTTCTCTGCTATTAAGAATAGAATTCGTTTCAATTCTTGGTTTTTTTTTAGTCTGTTCAGAAAGACAATTTTTTTCGATTTCAAAATTAATTTCAAAAGATTCGAAAGAAAAAAAAAAATTCTATTTGATTTAGTTTTACGATTCAACTGATTTTCGTTTTCCACTTCAGCTAGCCATTGTTGTTTTGGCTGGTTTTTTGAGCGATTTTTGATGATCGAGAAGACCAAAGAAGCTCAGCTGTTGTTGTGGACAATTATTAGAACTGATACTACAATGATGATACTTTAAAATACAGTTTAATATCTGTGTATTTTTTTTAAATATTTTATAACTCCGTTCATTTGTTCCTGTTTGTAGTTTAAATTTGTAGAAGATTTTTGTTTTTGTTTCATTGCCATGTTGATTCACTATCTTCCATTTGATCATCGTCGTCGTTTGATAATAATATTTGTACATCGATCAATGAAGAAAAACACAAAGTTTGACTTTGCTCATGTTTTTTTTTGTTTGAAATTTTCTCTTCCCGGGTGCACGATGTTGTTTCAAGTGAATAAGTAAATGACTTAGCGATAAAATAAAGAAGAAAAACAAACTCCAAAATCCAAAAATCAAGTTGTATGATGCCCATTGATGATGATGATGTTAAAAATGACCTTGCCCATACTAAATTTTATACCGGCGGTTTTTTTTTTTTACTCTCTCAATTTTTTGACATGTTTGCATCGATCTCTGTCATTATCAATAAATAATAAAAGGCCATTTTAAAGATAGAAATCGACTTTTAAAAAATGCCAAAAAGTAAATATACAATCCTCAATGTTAGGATATTTTACACAGTTTGTGAATAAAAAAATATTCGACCATTACCAAAGTACAATACATGTTTTGACTTTGAGTGTGTGTGTGTGTGTGTGCTTAGAGTTCCTGAGCGAGAAAGAGAGAGATAGGATAGTCAGTTGGCTTCTTGTCTTGCAACTTTTTTCTTCTCATAAACGTATTTCTATGTGAAACTAAAGGATTCAATAATAAAAACAAAACAAAAAACTTGTTTGACAGAGAGACAAAAAAAAAACAAACAAACAAACGTTTTGTGGAATTTTCGTTTTGTTTTGGAAAACTCTTCTCTCTTAGAAAATTTTGAACAAGACGTTTTTTTTTTCTGACTGGTGTATTATTTTACATAATTTGTCGACTGTTGTTTTCTTCCCGATCGATCGGTAATTGCATGACTAGATTTGGGCATAAATCACCTGAATATACCCGATATTCATTTACGTTTCTGACAGTTATTTTTGGTGTCGACAAATGCTTGAAATGGATTGATGATTGCAAAGCATTGGAAACGATCTTCACATACAAACACACGAAAGCAGACATATCATTAGCAATATATTACTTATAAATTATGGGCAACAAAATAGCCTAGAAAAAAAAAACCATTGGCTGGCCTTTTCTAGTTAGACCAAAAAAAAAAAAAAAAAAATTATTGAAATTTAATTATCGGTTTAGCCTTTTTCTTCCAGTGTTTACAAACATTTTTTCTTCTTCTTCTTGTGGTCAGCAAACAAAAAAAAATTACTAATTTTATTTAGGTTGTCGTACTAAGGAAGATTGACCACATGATGGTGACCACCACATCATGCCTCCTCATCATCATCATCGCCGTCGTAGCTGACTATGACTTCTCAATCAGAGAACGGTGATCACAATCACTGAAATGTGTTAGTTTTGATGTGTGTGTGTGTTGTCAAATAGAAGCTTCAGGTAAGAAGGAGAAGGTAGTAAGTATAACTTATTTTTTTTAAATGCCCTTAACACCCCACCTCCACCAAAATCATTAGACCTCAAATCCGGTGAGAATTTTTTTCTTCTTCTTCTTCTTCTTTTTTTTTTAACCATTGATGATGTTCTTGTGTGATTGTTATTAGTTTAGATTTTTTTTTTTAAAAACACAAAAGGACCTTTAAATATTTGTTTTTTCCTGTTATTATCTGAGAGCTCTCTCTCTCTCTCTCAAACCAAACACACAGAAACTTGAAAAGGTGCATGAAATGTATAATAAAATTTAATGGAATCTTCTATTTAGATTCGAATAAATTCTACAATGAGCAAAAGCCCTAAAGAATTCTCTTTTGTTTCATTGCTGAAACAAATTTCTTTGAAAATTTTGAAGAAAAATTTAAAAAATTTAATTAGCTAAAATTTTTCTCGAGAACCAAAACGAGGAAAATATAAAATTATTTATTATGAAAAATTATTTATTATGAAGAATTTTTTTGAAATTGAAAATTAATTTTTCTCGAAAAATGAATTTATTTAAAAAAAAAAAAAAAGGAAAAATAATTTCTCCTCTTCTTTCACTGTCAATTTCATTCAGTTCATTTTTTTCCAATTTCGTTGAATTGAAAAATTTTTTGAATAAATCAAGAACAGGAACACCAGAAAAAAAAGGAAGAAGGGCAAATGATGAGTGTTTGATGATAAGTTAAGGTAAATACTAATAATAATAGAATAAAAGAAAGAGGATATGACAGATGATGATGAGGATGATTTTTCGGGTTTTTTTTTCACATAAAAGACAGAGAGAAAGCCACATAGAAAGTCTTTGTGGTGGCACACTAACTTAAATTATCATCATTAAACAATAAGGAAAAAAAATCTATCATCATCATTGGGGTGGAGAACCTTCTTCTTCTTATTCTGTTTGACTCTCAACTAAACAATTGAAGAATATTATTTTAAACTGTATGCTATTTCTGTGTGTGCGTGCTTCGAGTTATTATCACAATCGCCATTCACATATATATTTGAACATAACATCACCAAACGCAAAACACATACTTAAGACCAGAAAAAAAGAAAGAAAGAAGCGTTTTATCACTAAAATAAACTAGAAAACTTTTTCTCAGAACTCATGGAAAGGCCGATTCAAAGAGAATTGAACAATAGAATTTAGAATCTTTTCAACAAAAAAAACACACACACTGATTTCTTGAGTTTGAAATCGGAGAGATTTTTTTTTCATCTCAATCATTCGATGGTTGATTCAATTTATTACATGATGATAACTTTAAAATAATTATAAGACACAACGGAGAAATTCTTATGTTGTATTTTGTGCTTTTGGTGTTGTTGAGGTTTTTCTTTCAGAGGATGGACAAAATTATGGTCATCTTGGTTAAATTGTTTACTCAATAGAAAGATTTTTCAATCGATTTCTTTTTTTCAAAAAAAAAAAAAAATAAAAATTTAATTTAAAAAAAAAGATTCTTTAGATTTTTTCTGAAAAAAATTTTTTTGTAATTTATCATTTGGATTTTTTTTTCCAAAGAAAACTTTGCTTTAGAATTAAATTATAATTGGTATTTTTTTTTTCTCATTTTATTAAACTTGTGTTTGGTTTGTTTGTGTGTGAGAGTCTCGTTTTAGTTAGAGAAAGCATCCAGCAACAGTATATTTTATTGTAAACTTTTTTTTTTTAAATCTAAATAGATTTGCTCGATAGTTTTTAGTAAATTATTTGTTGATCTCATCTTCCAAAATGTAATACGAGCTTGAATATTGAACAATAAATTCAACCAAAACATGCTTGTTTTTTTTTTTTTTGGAACAGAAGAAGAAGATAAACCCATGTAACCTGAATAATAATAATAATAGGAAACCATAAGAGGCTCACATTCCAAAGTTCGAGACACCAATTTTCGAATGTTTTATCTGACTGAAAAAAAATAAAAAATAATAAATTAAATTTCTTTTTTATTCAAGAAATTTCTTTTTCATTTTGCTAGATTATTGCATTGGTAGTTGATTTAATGGAAACACAGAAACAAACTAAACAGTTGCCATTAAATAAAACAAAAATGAATAGATGCTTGGTGAATACAAACTAAAAACATTTAAACGATAAACAGTTTGTATCCATATCATCATCATCCTTAACCAGATGATACACATCTGAATTGAGCTGAGCAACACTTATCTTTGGAGAAAAAAATTTGACAACGATGATATGATGTTTAGCCTCAACCTCGATGACCGAAATTTAATTGCCTTCAATAAAATTAGAAGAAAGCTTCTTTATTTTTTTTACTGAATCAAACTAGATTGTAGATTAAGAAATCTAAAGTTTTTTTTTTTTGTTAAACCTGAGAATAAATAGAAGAACTGATGGTTTTAAAGGTTCCATTTTTTAATATTCTTATAATAAAAACAAAAAAAGTGGTTGCTTGTGTTCTTTATTTATTTATTTATTTCTTAAATTAAATCAAGCTTTCAAAATGTAATATAATTTTAATTAAAACTAAATCTGATAATGTTCTGTCATGTTATCCGATTTACTATCATAACGCTGACAAGCGTTTTGCTTTTTTTTTAGACGTTTGTTTGTTTTTTATTATTAAATTAAAAATTTAAAAGATAGAAGCGCTTTTTCCAAGAAAAAGAATCTTCTTGAAAAAAAAAAGAAGAAGATGAGTTCTTTACCAACGTGTACAGGCTTCTTTTACGCAAGCAGCAAAAAAAAAACTGGAATTTTAATGGCAAAAATCCCGGAGTCGAATCAAATGGTCCGAACCAAATTTTTTCTTCTATTTATTTCGTTTTAATGAAGGAATTGAAACTTTGTCGCAATTATGCCTGGGTTCTTTGGTTTCTTCCCAACTCGAAGAACTATGGTTTTTACTTACGACAAACACACCATACAAATCCATTCTTCAGGGCCATGGTCAAAGACGAGAAAGAAAGCAAAAAATCGATCCATAGTCAAGATTATATAGAGCTGTACTGTTTTGTTTTTTTTTTTTTTTGACACACTCTGTTTCTCATTCATACTCTCCAGCTAGAGTCTAGACACCAATAGCAATATATACTTTTGCCATAGAGACACACGCAGAAAATATTTTCAATGTCAATGGCAATGTTTTTGTTTGGAACGTCTGTTACCATAATATTGAGATTTTTTTCTGGCTGGGTTTCAACGCGATTGCGTGATTTCAGCAAATTCCATAGAATTTTTTTTTTTTTTTTTTTTGAACACAAGAAAGAAAAAAACAATTTTCTAAAAATATGTTAGTAGTAAGCTGGTATTGTATTAGTTGTAAGTGTTGGTGTTACGTCACAATTTTTCAAATTACGTAATTCAAATGCAATGCAAACACACACACAAATGCACTTTTTGTGCATAAATTTTGTATTTTGTTTTAAAAAAAAACTCTCTGGTTAATGATTCTCGATGATAATTTTTGTTTGTTTTCAACTATAGTTTTTTTTAGATAGTTTAATCACAGTAATTCAGGTGATGCTAAGCGAATTGAATTTGATAAAAAAATTTGTTTTTTTTTTCAATCAATTTTTTAATCTTCACCATTAGATAATCATCAATGTTGGTTGTTTCTCTCTATAATCATCATCATCTTTCTTCTTTATTCCAAAAAGTTTATTTCAAAGTGTCTAAAATTTAGTAGTTGGTGTTTTCCTTTGCTCGACGATTAAAACGGACAAAACAATGATGATCAAATGATGGTGGGCGTTTTATGTTTAAAACAAAGATGATGTTGATTAAAACAGAGAAACACTGAAACTTCAGAAAAAACTCTAAGCTTTTAATATCTAGAAAAAAAAATTGCCAATTGTTATTGCTTCAAAATGGAAGAAAAAACCCACACACACACAAGCAAACAAGCGACATATTGTCTTCATCTCTTCATTATTCGATGATATATCTCAAGCTAATTAAAAAAAAAAAAAACCAAACAGAAAAAGTTCTTAATTAAACCATAAAAAAAAACAATGCATCATCTTATTCATCATCAGTTTGTTATTCGTTATTGTTATCACCAGCTAAGTTTGCTAGTTTTTTTTGTTGTTGTTGTTATTGGAACACTTGATCCTTGTTGATTTTTATTCATAATTTTCACTTTTTTTTCCATTGACATTGGTGTGTTGTGCATTATTTCATTGCTGTTCCAGAAGAGATGTTCCAGGAGAGTGTTACAGGCAAAAGTTAACTTGGATGATTAGTGTTAGTAACTACTTAACAGACTAACCAAATATTTCCTTTTTGGTGATTATTTTTTTTTGTCTATTGTCTGTGTGTTGTGCAAACACATTCAATAGACAAAAAAAAATTGTGTGTGCCGTTTACGTTCCTCGGCTTCAATTGGTCTAATTAGTACATTATTATTATTATGGCACGATATGTTTAACGAACAAACTCTAAATGAAATGAAAAACAGAACAAGCACAACACAAATTATGATTGTTTGATGATTTTTCTTTCCGCGAAGAGGCAAACTAATCGAAAATATTTCTAGTTTGGATCCTTCATTCACGAATATGTTTGGTCGAATTTCTTAGGGAAAATTAATATTCTTCTTGTTTTGTCAGAAGAAGTTTCTAAAGGCATTTAGTTTTTTTTGTTGTTGTTGTTCTTGTTTTCTGGGTCATGTTTGCTAAACGAACATTCGTTCTTTTGATTCAACTTATTCTTTTTTTTTCAAAATTTGTTTTATAAGTCTAAAGTCTAGACTTTTAGAGAAGATTAATAACATTATTACTTTAATCAGTCAACTGGATTATTGAATTAGATGAAAAGTTTTTTTTTAATATTCTAGTTTTTTCAATGTACAACTCAGTTGGCTTTGTTTGGTTTGGTTTAATCGCTTAATAAAATGGAAAAAAAAATCAAGGAACACGCCAATATTTGGATTCTTGTAGAACTTTTTAGAATTGGTTCTTCCTTTAATTTTCAAAAATTTTTTACTAGGAATAAAACAAAAGTTTAAAAACATAATAAAAGCTGAATAATAATCAGGAAATTTTTTTCAAATTTTTACAAATAAAAAACTTTTTTTTTTTTTTTGTTGAACTACTTTCAAAAAATTTACAACTAATTCAAAATGAAAAAAAAATAGTACTCCAAGTTCTTTTTAAATCATTTTAGCTGTTTTTGAAAACTTTATTTCAATAAACAGAAAAACTTTTATAAACAGAGTAAACATGGAGGAAAAAGTCCACGACAACAACAACAACCTTGACTTTGAATCTTTGAGATTTTTTTTTTTCAAAGAAATGAAAAACTTTTCTTTTCTGAAACAGAAATGAATTTTATTTTATTATTCATCGAAAATTAAAATTTTGTTTATTTAGAAAAAATAAAAATGTTTTTAAATTTTCCTCTGTTTGACTAATGTTTTAAAAAAACAAGTGCAATGAATTTGCAAAAAAACCTAGCTTAATTCAGCTTGAAAAATCATTGATAGGATAGTATTGGTTATGAAAAGATATTGGCTATTGGATATTGGCTATCATTCCCTAAATGACCTAGACAACAAAGAGAAAAAAAAAGTCCAAAAAAAAATCAATTTTTCCTTCTTCTCCTTCCTGAAGCGGCAAAGATTCAAGAGAAAAACAAAAAAGAAAAAATTTAACAACACGTAGCCCGCCAGGTATTTGTGTTAATTGATACGTTTTCCTAATAGGAAAAAAAGTTCGCTTTAAAAAAAAAATAAAAAGAAAGTTTTTCCTGAAAAAAATTTCATGACTTTACCAACATTGAAAGACAACATTAAAAATTCATCAACAACTTCTTGCTTGCTAAAAGAAATTTGACATTGAACTTGGCTGCTATTATCGCCTATGTTCGTTTTTCTCCATTAAACGAACCGCTAATAAAATTGCCATTAGCTTTTTATTTTTTCTGTTATCCTCGGACTTTGGAAATTTTTTTTTTTAAAGACATTCACTCACTCTCAATCTCGAACACTATACTAGGCGATATCAATCATCATAACTGTTGTTGATATTGATGAAGAAAAAAAATCCTCAAGTTTCCTTGAGCACACCCTCCATCTATTTAGTTTCTCTCACTCTTCTCTATTCCAGAGAGTGATTTTTTGATCAGTCATAGATATTGACCATGAAAGAAAACACAACGTTGGTGTGCTGAAAGTGTTACGAATTTCATACACATCCATAGACATATGATATAGAAGTTGTTGCACTTTTTTTTTGATGAATGAAATTCAAGATAAATTCAATCGATTTTTTTTTTGGGAAAAAAACAACAACAACACTATAAAATCCAAAAAATTTAAGTATTCTATTTTTGTTGTAACAGAACAACAACAACAACAACAAGAAACTAGAACATTTTGTGTTTGGCTGTTGATTGGCACAATTTTTAAATGTTTTAATTGATTTTTTTTTTCTCAAACAAAAGATTAGCTGGAAAGTTTTTGATACCAAAAGCTGATTTATTTTCTGATTAAAATAAATAAATAAATACCACCAAATAAGAATATCTAGTACGTACAGAAGAAATTATTGATTGTTGCTTGCAATAAGAAAATCTTCTTACAAAAAAAAAAACTTTTCAAACAAAAAATCAAAACTAGAAAAATTAATTGGCGTTCAATTTTATTTGATTGAAGAAATTTATTCGTTTATTTTTTTTCTTCAAATAAAACAGAATTCAAACTTGAATGACATTTTAAAGGCTTTGTTTTCTTCTTTAAAATAAATCAATTTTTTAGTATTACATTACAATTACTGGTAGTTTTTTTAGTATTGGTTTATCCAAACGGAATGTATTCTAATATCTTATTCAATCACTGATTCGAGATATTCCGTTCTTTTTAGTTTTTAGCTTTGTTTGTTTTTTATTTTGACCGAAATTTTCCTTCTTCTTCTTCTCCTTTAGAGATATCTTTCTTTTCTTTGGTTTTGAAACTATTGTCTTATTCACTTTATCATTTAACAGTAAAGATCATTGTCATCAAAGTGTTAAATAGTGCGCAACGTTAACCAACAGAAAACAAGAAAAAAGAAACTTTAATTGTAAGTTTGATGTCATCGGTTTTTTTTTAGTGTATGGGCCTGTGTGTCACGCACAAATAAGATGTGATTAGTTGAACGATTTTCAAATCTTCTAGTTTATCTTCTTGTGTTTTTCGCTATATTTTGCTTTGTTTGTTGTTTGTGACACGGACATGTCTTCCCAACACCAGGTCGAAGAAGTTTTAGTTGTTGTTGGTTCAGGTTTTTTTTCAGCTGTGAGAGCGCAATGTTCTTTCTTTTTTGCGAACAATAAAGCACAGAAGACACGGTGAAGCGAGAAGAAGAAAACCCCTTCTTTTAACAGGTATCATGGTTGATGGATATTTAACAATAAGATGAAGAAGAAGAAGAAGAACGAACGACGGATCTTCTATCATATCATCGTCATGTCATCATCATTGTCAATGTTCATGCACTATATATCAACAAGTTCTTCTTCTTCTTCATTGTAAAAAAACAACAACCAAATCTCATTAGGTTGACCCTCAAATTGATAAGAAAGAAAAAAACAACAACAAGTATTATTTGAGAGATAGACGCCTAAAATGTATCTCTTTTAGTATTTAGACAAAAAAAATTTTTCCTAGCGATGGTTCCATTAAAGTTAAATAAAATTTTCACGCAATGAAAGTTTTTTGAACAGGTCGAAGCCACCGAACACCACCGATCATCACCACTATCACACATGGCTTAACAATCTGTTCTTTTCTTTTCGACTCTAATAAAATGAATGAATCGATTACAAGAAGATTGAAAGAAGATCGGTGTACGAATAGAAGGGAAATGCTCTGATACCATGTTCTTCTAAAACAACAACAATTTTCTCATCATTTCTTTTCACCACCACCATCATTATTGTATCAAGAATTTAGGTTAGTAGTTTTGGTTATATTTTGGTTGGTTGGTTGGTTGGTTGGTTGGTTGGTTGGTTGGTTGGTTGGTTGGTTGGTTGGTTAGTTGGTGGTTGGTTGTTTCTGTGTGTTGGCGACAACAAAAGAAACATCCAAGAAAGCATCAAAAAAACCCAAAACAATGCCTGAAATGGTGTCAACCAAAAAACAAGGTTTCTTCTCTTCCACTCTCTGACGCCCTGAATTGTTGAATCCTATTGTCAAATAATGTTGAGGCGCCAAAAAAAAAAAACCTTGATTTGATTGATTGATTGATTGATTGATTAATTCAATGTAATGTGTGATGATGATGGTGTGGTTTAGGTTAAAATAAATACTAAATTTGTTTCAAATTTTTTAACAGTTTAATTTTTGTCGTATTGTTCGAAACAAATTTTTTTCTATTTTTTTTTTTATATTATCATTTTCCTTATGCGATTATTAGAACATAAACTTGTACTATTCCCACACACACACACACACAGAAAACTTGTGTTTCCTTGTTTTCGAAAAAATTCAAAGCTCTCTCAAAAGTCAAAACTATCGATATGCATGAAAAAATTTAAATAGAAAGGCATCCATCAAATAATGTTGTAGCCAAAATTAAAGTATTTTGAATATACCGTTTGTTTATTATTATACTTCATCGATCCATTTGGAAACAAATCGTTTTCGCTGGTGGTGGCTGAACCTTCAAAGAAAGTGTTTTGACATTAACATTTGAAATCAATTTTTTTTTGAAGAAAAGTGTTTCATGGTTTTTCTTTTGGCCAAAGAAAAATTTTCATTATCATAATAATGAAAATTGAAAGAAACAAAAACAACTGAAAAAAAAAGAAATTTAATGGTCAAGGAAAAAAAAATCATCATTTATTATCATTATCATTATGGTGGTGGCGGCTGCGGCTGCGGCGGCGGCAGCGGTGACGACGGCGGCAGTTACGTTGATTCCGTTCGATCGCCGTTGAATGAGCCGCCTCCAGCCTCCTCAAGGTCGATGTTGCGGTTTAGTTCTGTTTTTTGTTGTTCTTAGGCGATCAACAAAGATCAAGATGAAGAGAACAGAAAGCTGGACAAATGGCTTAATTGTTTTATTGTTTTGTTTTGGTTCAAACTCCTAAATCATCTGAACTGAAATTTGATTTGATTGAAAAGTCAAAGTAGAAACAAAAACAAAAAAAAATTCGTTGATCCAAATGGAACAAACACAATGCAAATTTATAACAAAAGAAATTTTTTTTTGCCATCACTCTTTTTTTTTAAAGTCTTATCTCTTTTTAAAGTTTTCTGGAACGATTTCTTTCCCATTGACTTTTTTAACATTCTGACCGGACAAAACTTTTCCGTCGAGAGATTAAAATATTAATTATAAAATTAAAAACAAAAAAACAAAACTTAAATTCTTCTTCTCTGGAAAGGAAGAATTGTTTTTCTATTAAAAAATAAAATGACAATGACAATCAGCCACACAAACCTTGAACCTTTGACATTTTTTATTTCAAATGGAACGAAATTGAAAAAAAAAAACATACCATAATACTAATGTTCTTCTGACAATGTTCAAGTCTTCTGATGAGAGTTTTTAATAAATTTTTTTTTTTGATACAAAGTTATATCATAATAATGATGATGATTATTATAATTTACCTTTTGATGTAACCATCTTGCAATTATCTCGTTATAAATTAATGTCATCGTTGTTTTGTATGTTTTTTTTTCCCTTCTATTCTTTCTACAATGAGAATGTGCAATGTGTCATTTCCCATTCTATCAAAATGAATGGGAATTGATAAGACAAAGTGTTCCAGAACCCGATTATTATCTCTTTTGTTTTTTTGGTGAGCAATCTTTGAATTTAAAATTATTTTGCGTCAAATGCTGACTGTTTTAGTTGTTTCAAAATTTCGAAAAAAAAACTTTCTCTGAATTTCTTTGTAATGAATTCTGTTTAGATGAATTCCTTGGCAGAAGGCTGACTGATTTCAAAACTCTTCTTATCTGAATTTTTTAATCTAATCAATAAAATGTTGGTTCCAAGAATGTTTGAAACACCTCATTCGATTGTTTCATTGATTGTTTTATCATTTGTGTGATGATGATGGTGATTCAGCACATCAAACTACAATGAGATTAGATGGAAAATTTGATGAGATTTAAATTCATTCGACAGCACTTGGTTATCCGCTATATACATCAATCAAAGAAGATCCACAGTGCCAACGAGAAAGAGAGAGTTTTTTTTTAAGTTGATGCTGAGTTGACCTCTGTTCCATTGGCGCTACTAACTCAATTACTTCACTAACATTGACTTACATTCGGTTCGTTTTTTCTTTTCCACTACTAGTAATAGTTTGACTTTGTATCCGAAACTGAAACGATTTGTCTTTCTATTCAAAACAACAACAACAACAAGAGACAGAGATCATTGGACGATGATCATCATCGTCTTGATCTTCATTTCTTTAATCTTTTCCAATCAACCGATTGTTGTTCGTTTTAATTTCAAGAGAATTTTTTCTTGAAGAAAAGATAGAGAGACTCTTCAAAACTATTTCATTTATAATAAATCTCTTCTTCTAGCTAAATAGAATGAGATGGACCTTGTTAAAAAAAATGATAATGAAAAAGAAACTAAAAGAAAGAATGCAAGTCTCCATTTGGGAAAGTGAGAAACTTGGATTGAAACTTGGAACAAAAAACTTCTATTGAATTGAAAAAAGAACGAAAGATCTTTTTTCTTGATGGCCTGTGTGTGTGTGTGTGTGTGTGTGTGTGAATCTCTCCCGTAAGATAGAACAAGAGAGAGAAAGAAAATCATTTTCTCTACTTTCAAGAAAATCAGTGAAATCATCATCAAGATGGAAAGAAATGGCAATTGCCATAACAAAAGAGAAGTGAACAAGTGAACTACTTGATTTTGTTGTTTCTTTTCTCCACAACACATTAGATCATGGTTCGTGTTTTCCATCATTATCAAATATCTTACTCATTGAATGACTGGATGATTGTTGTTGTTGTTGTTGTGCCGTTATATTATTATCATTGAACTTGATTTCCTTAGCGGTGTCTTCGGGACCATTATCATCGGTGTGTGTGTGTGTGTGTATCGGCATTTCTTCACTATCCATTTAGTGTTTTCTCTCTTGTTGTTTTCTTTGTCAAAGTTCTCTTCTTCGTCTCCGCGAGGTTGCCGTCATTGTCAAGTTTGATCGAGTTGTGTCAAGTAACTGTGTTTGTGTGTGTGTGTGTGTGATTTTTTTTCTCCCGCACTCCATTAACCTTGCTCTTGATGAAATTGAAAAAGAAAAAAGTGTCGATTCGTTTGTTGGATACTCGTTTGGGTGATCATCAATGTTAATGTGTGTTTTCGAGTGTTATTTTTTGTTGTTGTTGTAAATTCTGGTGTCATTGTCTTTCAAATGACCAGCACCTAGGTCTTGGACCTAACGGGTTTTTTGTAACTCTGTTTTTCAGTTTTTTTTTTTAGTGATGTTTTGAATCGGAACAATGCCACATCTAAACGATACCAACAAATTGATTTCGAATTTGACGTCCGGAGTTTCATTGATGCCCGGCGTTTATTCGGGTGTTTCATCAATGATGTTTCAACAACCTTTGCCCCCGTCATCGAATATTCTAGCTTCATCGCTTACAGATTCTAGCTCGGCATTTCGTCATTTAGCTTCGTCATCAACATCTTCTATACCATTCTTGCATCCATTCATGATGAAAGATTTACTTTTTCCATCAACAGATTCCAAATTTCAGCATCACGAAAACCAATGTAACTTGACACTTGCAATGGCTGCTATGGCTGCTGCCGCAACAAATTCCAAACTTAACGATCCGCTATCACGCCTAGCGGATTCACGTTTTTTAGCTGCGTGTTTACCACCTCCACCAACCGCATTTGTTCCACGATCTAAAATATCGTCATCTACGTCGACATCCTCTTCATCGCCATCATCTTCGTCACCTTCGTCATCATCACCGTTGAATATTGATTCTCCATCGTCTCCATCTTCATCATCCCCGATGCCTTCATCGTTATTCGAAGTTGGCCGTTGTACATCGACAATGCTTTTACCAACAAGTGAGTTTGAAAAAAGACAGCTAAATTTTTCGATTTTTAACTTATTTTACCGATACTTTCATCACAAAATTTACAATTAAGAATTTGACATTCTTTAAGGTTTACTTAATGAATAGAATCTTTGAATGGCTGAATGGATTTTCTCGGTAGTTTTGTTCTGTAGTCTTGTCTTGTGTGGTGTTGTTTATTTTTCAAAATCTAGATTGAAATCATTTTTTCTGTCAATGCTTGGTTAAAACAATGATTTTACACTTTTTTTTCCTATGGTTCGTCGATGATCTATATTCAATCAGCGTAATTTATTTTATTTTTTTAATTTTTTTTTTGTGAAAATTTTTCTCCATGTCATCAATCAAGTTTGGCAGAAACTAGTGTGTCAGAAGTAAAAGGTATAGAGACAGAAAAGTGTATCTGAAAAAGATTGAGCACATCAGGTCGATTTTAATTAAACCTTTTACAATTATATTTTATTTCAATTATATCGTGCTAAATTTAAACTAGATTTCTCTAAAAAGCAACCAATCTGATTTTAACACTCTACTGATGGTAAAAAATAATATGACATAAATGATATAAATCAAGGCTAATTAAAATGAATGGTAGAGGTGTCGTCATCATTCAAAACGGTCTAATTGGATGATCAATGTAATAGTGATTGTAGTAGTATTAGAATCATCCATCGTGTTAATCAAAATCTACCAAAGCTATTACTAGATAATTCTGAAAAAAAATTGTGTTTCAGATTTTGTTGTTGTTGTTGTTTTGGATTGATTGACATCATCTCGATTATTTATTTATCATCTCATCGGTCATTCGATTGGTTTGATTCTTTTGGAATATCAAACAACGGGAGAAAAAAACAAATAGACACTGAACTATAGTGTTGGACAGTTTTGGTCTTTTTCCAGTCCAGTTTCTTGATTTTTTAAACCGTTTGTCCAATGTGTTTAATAAAATCAAACTTTGTTACAATGAAATGATAAATGAATTTTTGATGATTTTTTATTAGCGCAACGAACTACAAAGGCTACTAATGGAGAACACAGAAAAAAAAATCTTCTCCCAATACTTGTCGAATGAATGTATCTCTCTCATTCTCTCATTGAAAGAGAAAACAATAGATTTTGCTTTATTATTACCGTTATAATATGTTCAAACTAGCAAGCAAGCAAACAAACAATGGTTTGCTGTCAAACTTTTTAGCCTTAGTTCTTTTTTTTTTTCTCCAACCACACGATGCTGCTGTTCAGAAAATTATCTTTTTGGGATAAGTTTTGCTTGAATCAAGAAAGTCAAGTTCATTCGAACAATGAGAAGAAACAAACTAAACGAATGAACGAACTGCCAAGAAGAAGTGCAAAAAACTCGGTCAGCTTTTTTTTCCTTTGAAACTTGAACTGTTTTTCTTTCAATTGACCAATTGAAATGGAAAAAAAAATCAAATACAAAGAAATAAAATGAGAAAAAAGAAAACTAAACAACATCTAACAATTAATATAAACGTTAAAAAAAAATTAAATCTTAAAGAAATTCGTGTAATAATTATCGAGAATTTCTTAAAGACAAAAATATCATCAATGAATTGATATTTAAAAAAAAGAAATTCAAGAGAAAATCAATTTAAAACTTAAAGATTAAAGATCAAAGTATTTGAACTTGTGTTGAAATTTACAAGAAAAGTTCCAAGGAAGGATGTTGCTTTCACCAAAATCAAAGAATTTGGCTTGTTTTTGAGAAAAATAATTATTATTTCCAAACTAACTGGATTGAAGAATGCTCAAAAATTTTTTCTACATGTGCCCAATTAAATGTGAATTAGAATAAGAATAATAATGCTATTAATATCAATATGATTATTAATGTTGCTGTTTGTTTTTGCTGTAGTTGTTGTTTGGTGGTGTGGGTTTGCCATGGGTCAATGGGCCTTATAAAATAAACAACCAAAACAAAAACAACAACAACAACTTACTTACTTGTTTGATTTGAATCAACCACAAGAGCTTTCAAAAGAATCAGGATTCTTGTTTTGTGTTTTCTTCCTTTCATTTCTTTTAAATGATTTGTTTATTCAAAAAAAGTATCCTAGGCTTTTTTTTTTGGTTAGTTAGTTTTAGGTTTGTTTCTTTTAAGGATAGAAAAATAGGGCTTGGTGATCTAGGCAAACATATGCATTTCGGACACATCACACTCTCTCTCTCTCTCTCTCTCTCTCTTCTTTTCTAGAGAGTGTGCTTCAGCTAGTTTTCGACCACAAGAGCAATACGAAGTGAAAAAAAAACCCCAATGACACCCATCATTGCAACCATTACAATGATCATCACCACCAAAAATCAAGTGCATAAACATCTTGATGATCATCATGATGAGTATAATTCTGTTTGTTTTACATTCGAACACATTCGAATACTTATTATTATAAAAAAAAGAACGCTTTTATTTATTTACAAATGAGTAATAATATATTCCATCACTTGTATTGAAATGATATTTGCTTTTTTTTTTGTTTTGATGGTGGGGCAATGGCGGTGAAAAAGTTTCATCATTGAAATGCTGGTGAGCAGCTTTCTTTGTGTGTGTGTGTGTATGTGTTTGTATGGGCTTGCATACATTAAATAAATAAAATTGAAAGGGCTTTTCTAAAAAAAAACTTTAGTTTTTCAAGTATACAGATTCCAGTGTTTAACTGAGAAATACCAGCTCATGGAACGATCAATAAAAAGTATCCAGCAAACCATCATCCTCATCATTATGTCTTTAGTGTCGAAATGCAGTCAAAAATACTCGAATACTCAAAACGAATTGTTTATTTGGTTTCAAAGGCAATTTTTTTGTTTTCTCTGGTTTTGTTTGAGGAAAAATAATGAGAAGCAATACCAATTGTTATGTAAATAGTGTGGAAAAAATCCAAAATCCAAATAGATCTTTGATTTTAAATTCTGCCATCATCAGTAGAAGTGTCAAGGCCCTAGGTATTTGATATCCGATATTATTATTATTAGTATGTTCACAAAAACTTCTTACACAATACCGTTATTTGAATTTTTTTGTTTCCTTCCTTCAATTAAATTGAAATTTAAAAATTCAGTTTCCTAGTTGTTTTGCCTCTCGTGTGGCTAGGGTTTCAAATTTCTGAATAGAGTGATAAGTTTTTTTTTTCCTCAAAATTACAAATATTACGGTTATGTTAAAATGATGTAAATCAATGTAATCAATAAAAAAACTTAATATCAAATTCAAATACAAATTGTGGTATTCTCTGTTTGTTATTCAAAACTATTATTGATTGAGATATTTGGCATTCAAAACGAAAAAAAAAAAACGTTTGTTCATTGCCTTTTTCTTCTTGTTTTGTTATCTCACACTTTTTCACCCAAACCAAATGTATATTCAATACACAATATTAGTAAAAACGAAATGTACCCCTTGTAAAATGTGTTTTAATTTTCTTTCAAAAAAAAAGAAGGTTCAAAGACCTCGATGCATTATTAACAGAACGAACAAAAATTCTTCTCAAGTTTCTCAGATCATCATCATCATCCACAGAGAAAATAAAATAAAAATTTCCGATTTACTTTCTTCGTCTTCAAAAAACGATTTAATCGAATCGAATTTTCTGAAAAAAAGAAGAAATTTTCTTTTAAAAAAACTCAACCGAATCAAAACAATGAAATTAATACAAGTTGTAATTTTCAAATAATTTAATTAATTAAAATCTTATTTCTAATTTAGTTTTTAAAAAAAAATAATTTCCAATGCTAGATATATGGGTTAGAAGGAACTTATTTTTTTTGGGTCAATTAATTTGGTCTTTGGTCATCGATGAAACAACAAGTATGGTCAGTTTAGTTTAGTTTTTTCAGGACACGATTATTACCTGTGTGTGTGTGTGTCTGTGTCTGCCTATGATCAAATCACACAGGTCAAGGGCAAAAACATTTTATTGATGGATTTGTTTTCCATTTCTTGTTGTTGTTCATCTTGCTCCTTTTCAATTGTGTTTTCGTGCACTTCAAAAAAAATAAAATCAAATGAAATAAGCGGCATGAACGAGAGATGCATGATCTCGATTTTTTTTTTCGTTAAATTCACTCTCACTATTATATTGCCCTTAAGTCATCATCATCATGGTGAAAGAGAGAAAGAACGAGCGCATCACCTTGATTTTTTTTCCTTATCAATTTTTCGTTTGTTCTCTCTCTCTCTCTCTCTCTGTTTTTACTGATAAAATAAATAATACCTGTGCTTCAGACAAACAAACAAACATCGATTGTAACCATTATATAATATCGATTGTAACCAAAAAAAAAAAAAAAAAAACAACAATCACGATCATCAACATCATTACCTTTTTTTCTTCTCGCTTTCTCTTCGATGATCTTCAAAAAAATGATTTCTTTATATAAGAAAGAAAGAAAGGAAAAAAAAAATTAATGAAAAAAAGGTGCGCATTACAAGGTCTAGGACTTTTTATTTTTCAATGTTTTCCTCGTTGACTTTTCCTCTCAGTTCGAATCAAATGCCAAGTTGAGTTTCCAAATTGTTTGACCTCAATACATCTCTCTTGTTACAACAAAAAATATGTTATAATAACGTTAAAGAAACACACACACACACATTGAAAAAAAGTATCAATATGAATATTTAGAATAGAATGAAGGAAAACTTAAAAAAAAAAAAAATCGGAAGAACTTACCATCCATTACTATTGTAGAATTAGAGAAAAAAAAATTTTTGCTAAAACTTTAAATAAATTTTTTGAATATTGAATGAAAGGTTTTCAACAAGTCGCGAAGGTTGCAAAATCGAAAATCTAAGACATTTCATTATCAATTATCATAAATTGATTCAGATTCTTTTCCAGCCTAAACGATATTTAATGATTGAATAATCAAAGAAGATATCTTTGTGTGCTCTAAGTAAAGTGTTGCCTAGTGTGAAATGTACAGCTCTACTGACAGAAAACATAAGATCTTTGTGTTCTTGTTGAGCTGAAGATTATTCGAATTATTTAATTGTTGTTTCGATTTTCGAATGAACATGAAAACATGAAAACCATTTTTTTTTTGTGGCTTGTTTGCTTCAAATCAGCAGAAAATGAAAAGTTTCAGGAAGTAGGAAAACGAGAGAACGAAACAAACAAACAAACAAAATTTTACAACAACGAAATTCGCTCTCTTTTTTTTCCTCTTTACCTAGAAGTTTAGTTTTGTCGTCGTCGTCGTCGTCGTCGTTGTTTTTCCTCATCGTTTAAAAAGGAAAAAAAATTTTTTATAATAAACAGCAGCTAAAACTAAATCCTTGGAATTGGAGAAACGAAAAAAACAAACAACCAACCAACCAACCAACTAAACAACCAACCAACCAACCAACTAAACAACCAGTCAACCAACTAACCAGCCAAACAAACCAACAATGAAATAGATTTGAAACCACCCGAATAAATACAAGTAGTTGAACTAGTACTGAAAAACAAGAGCTAATAATAGAATCATCATTCTATTCATCATTCGAACAAATTCCATTCGGTTTATTCACCAGAATAATAAGAAGAAGAATAAGAACACCGAAAACCGTTCTTGTTTCTTACTGTAAAGAAAGAATGGAAGAAATAACAAAAGAAACAAATGAAAAATTCAACCAAAAAAGAATTGGTGATTATTATTCTAATGCTTCATCATTAGTTTTTTTTTTTCTGGAGTATCGTTTAGTACCCAAAAAAAGAAAATGAATGGGTTTTGTTGTTGGTGTCACTAAAAGTTTTCTAAATGAAGTTTGAATGAGGTTTATTTTTGGTTGTTTCATTTTGGAAAATTTTTTTTATGATAATAATAATTTCATCAATCACCCAGAAAAAGAGAGAGAGAGAGAGAGAGAGAGAGAAATTTATTGCGAAAGTGTTATTTATTTTTCCCATTATTGAGTCAATGCTTTCTTCTTGGTTGTTGGTTGTGTTTGTGTGTGTGTGTGTGTGTGAGTTTTCTGCATTATAAATGAATGAAACAGCCTTTTGAAATTTCCTTCCTGTATTCTGGTATAGTGATGATGATGATTTTTGTCGTTGATGTGTGTGTGTGTGTGTGTGTGTTTAGTTCGTTTGTTTGTATTTATCATGAACCAAAAGTCAAACTATAAAATATCAAAATTTATTTTTTCAGGATATATTTTTCTAACAAATTAATAGCCAACTAACCAACTAACCAGCCAATCATATCATTTTACAAAAGTGAAATGTTTTCTAGTGAAACATTTTGCTACAACATCCTTTCAATGAGAGAAGTTGACAGTAAAATTTGATTATGGTGAAACCAGAAAACTAAATCATTTCTCACCATAAACAATACGAGCAACATATTCGAACGTTTAGATTCTGTTTAAAATGAAAATCTTTTTATTAATCTATGATCAAGATTTGGTGGATTGATGTGGTTTGAATGAATGGTCTTGAAAAAAAAAAAAACTTTGAATGCTGTTCTTGATAAAAACGAGTTATGAGAAAAATTAAAATAAAGATTTATTCATCAGATAGAGTCATAGGAGGAGTATTGAATTGACCACTCAAACCAAACAGAGATAATTTTGTTTTTTCTATTTCAAACAAGTCACCATGTTTCTTTTTTTTCCATGAAAGTTTAATCTAATCTGATTAGTTTGATTTGTTGTTTTTCGTTTGGTTCACAAAAATTGACTTGTTCAAACCGCGTATTGGCTTGTCGTTAAGTTTCCCATTGCCCTTGCGGTTTTTTTGTTTTGTTTTGCCTAGACATGGACATTGTATTTGTCTTTTGCGTTTGTCTATTTATTCATTGATCTAAATGATGGTGACATTTTCCAGGAATAGAAAAAAAAATGGTAGTTTGAATTTTGGTAATGGTTGGGGGGTGGTAGTAGTGGTGATGATTTTGATTTCCTTCCGTAAATACCATGACTTGAGTTTGATGATTCTTTCAAATACTAGAAAAAATGTTTCGTTCGTTTCAGTATTTAGTTATTTTTGGTTGCTCTCTCTATTGCGTTTCTATTCGTTCCATACTAGAGAAATAATAAAATAGAAAACAAAAATATCGTCCATTTCCTTCCTGGCTTGTTGTTGTTGTTGTCATTGTCGCCGTTCGTTCGTTCGTTGGTTGCTCTTGATGATTAGAAGCATTAGATAAATGACGCCATTCACTTTAGGTGATTAGTCTGTGTGTGTCGATGAGACAAGCATTGTGAATGTGAAGCTTAAAAGGCAATGTCTTTCTAATATAAAAAAAAAATTATCATCATTTTATTAGTGTTTTGTTCCACTAAAATGACTGAATTTCAGTCAAACACTTGACTTGATTTTTATCCTATTCATCACCACCACCACCACCCTACCCCAAACAAAAAAAGACGAACGAACGACCTTTGATATACATGATGATGATGATGATGATTTGGATAAACAAACGAATAATAATAATCAAAGAATGGTGTTTGTTGTTGTTTTTAATACTCGATGATGAACTTTCCAAACTTTTTTTTCCAGAGTTGTTTCCCTAAACTGATGACAAATTTATTATATATTTTTTGAATTGAATTGAAAATTTTTCCTATTAAAATTTCCTAATATTTAGAAAGAAAAAATCCGTTTGCTTGTCTATTTTCGGAGATGATGAAAATTGATGAAATTCAATTTCATTTATTCCCCAAAAAATCTAGAAAATTTTATGCTTGAAATTTTTAAAATGTATTCATTTTTTGATAGCTTTATGAACTTCAGTGTATCCTGTGGTATCCTAAAAGAAAAACCTTTGATATACATGTAAGGTATTGGTAAAACGGTTTTATTATTATTATTTTAAAACAAAAGGTAAATTTACAAAAAATGTTAAAAATCACACAAAATGTTTTTTGTTATGTTCGTCTCTACTACTCACACGCTGCTCATCCACTCGCGTGGACCTTTCATCGATTCACATCCCTCTCTTTTAAGGTGGCTCGTACCATTTTTTGATTTGGTGGACCATTCTTTCGTAAAAGGTATTGCGGAATTTGATTTTGTACAATGATTCGGATTCTTTGGAATAGATTTTTGCTGGTCCCAAAAACAAAGGTTCCATTTTGCCTTTGTTTGGGAACTGTTTCGCTAGTGAACGCTACTAGCTCGCCAGCCGAGTATTCAATAGGCTGTCGAAGCTCGTTGCAGTATTTTAAAGTTGAGTATCTTGTTTGCCTGCTGTTGTTTTGATTTGTCAATAATTCGTAAGGTGTACATCCCGTTGTCGAGTGGATGCTGTTGTTGTAGATTTTGACAATTTCGTTGATTAATTTTGACCAGTTAGAAATGTTGATTTTTTCATCATTGATCGAGCACCTTAACATGTTCATAAGCGTTGAATTTACTCTCTCTACAGTTCCGATTGATTGCGGAGATCCCGTTGTTGTATGTTCCAACTCGATGTTTTTACTATTTAAGAATTCTTTGAAACGTTTAGAGCGTAATGTTGGATATCGGTCAGCCCTAATCTTTTTTGATGTTCTAAACGACAAAATATTGTTGATTAAATTACAAAAATCTTCGATTGATTGAGATTTGGCTGGTAATGCCCACACAAATCGACTATATTGATCAATCGCCAAATGTAAATACGATTTTTACACTCCTGACACCAGCTCTGATTTGGAGTTCATATAAAATGATTTGTATTGAGCTTCTGTGGATGTTGTAGTGTATTTTAGATAAAACCGTCCGTTGTTTAGACATACTTTAGATCATCCCAATGTAAATGACTCATTCATCTAACTGAGGACCTTGGAGTATAAGTCAAAGTTTTCTTTGAGTAGGCTCATCCAGAATGTAAATCCCGTATAAATAACTGAGATTGTGCTTACTACTGAGTCGGTTGGTGGTTTATATTCTTGAAATTCTGTAGTGAGTCTCAACACTGTTGAACATACTCTTATGATGAATTTCCAGGGTCCATTATTTAGTTCTTCGTCGATTAGTTTCATCATTATATCAGCAATTAAAGCAGACTGCCCTGTTTTTAATTTCAATTTCTCTAAAAATGACAACATTTCGCTTTGACGACTGGATTTAAATATTTCAGGTATTCCCTTCCAGCAATTCATTTTTGAAACTTTTAGAGATCTCTCAAACTCTGATTGATCTGTGTTGAATCCAGGCATTCTTTTTTAATGTTTTTCCAAGTTCTAATAGATGTGAATTTATATATGAGAAGTTGTTATCGTTTTAGATTTTATTAAAACTTCGCGATAACGTAGGGTAAAAATTGAAAAATTTATTAAACTGAAAATTTACAATAATAATTAAATTGATTATAAATGAATTTGAACAAAAAAACCGATTCTGGGTTTCAAAGAGAAAGAGATAAATTTAGAACAATAAGTTAAATTAAAGAAAAATACAGAATAGTAACTTAAAGAAAAAAATTTAGTTCGATAGAACAAGCATTTTTTATACAAAAAATGAACTATGACTTAATAATCGTCATGTGCAGCTTGATGAATTGATGAACGATTCATCGATAGTGCTTAAACCAGTAACAAGAAGTGTTCAAAAACGATGAATACTTCTGTTGAATTTCCGGATGAGAATGGTGTAAAACACAACTTGATGGAGTTGAAGAACTTCCCAACGTCGATAAATATTTCTTTCTTTCTGTTGCTTTCTTCTATCACGGTGTCGATGTAGTGTCGGCAGATTATTTTTCCTCCTGAACCTAGCAAGGTATTCAATTTTTTAGGTAGTTTTCTTTCTATTTCTAGTCTCTCTTCTTTTTCATATCGCATAAGGTCTAAGTAAATCAAGTCAATGAAGAGATTTTGTTCAATTTAACAATATAATTCCAACTGCTTATTTCCGTCAAATCGTTCGGAAATTTCCATCCATCATTGATATTAACACATCTTTGTTTGACTTTTTCGATTCCGACGAGGGCTAGCGGACTAGAGGGTGACTCTCCTCTAAGACTAACGTGCTCCAATTTAATTTTACTGTTGAAGATGAATTTACTTGCTGGAGCTTAGTTTAGATAGACAAGACGCAACAGTTCCGGAGCTGTCTCCACACGAGATGAAGTCGTTCCATTTTAGGTTTAAAGTCAATATGACTGATCGGATTTTGTAATGTGTGCCTGTTGAGCACTGAAAAGATCGCAATCCGCTGATAACTAGATTGATTTTTCTATTTTTGCTTAGATGTAAGATTCCTGAGGATTCAGTTGAATACTGCACATTTATAATGTCACATTTAGAGAATAATTTTTCGTTCCATCTAAACACTTTTCTTTCTTCTTCGCTTTCTTCAACTATCACTATGTCTTGACACGCATGCCGGATTTCTTGATCTACCAGTCGAATGTCTTCGGTCAACCATGAGTTGTCGCAGGAATCAGGAAGAGGGTTTTTAATACTCACTAAAGTTCCTTTGCTAGCTCGTATTTTCAACTTTGCGTTATAAGACAATCCAGAAGTGTACAGCAATTTCAGCAGCTGAGTTGACAAACAAAACGAACTGTAGCGTTTAAAATAAATTTTATTTAAACAAAAAATATATCTTTTAATATAAAAAAAGTGAATTTTTTATACATCATCCAAAATCTGATGAAACGTGTTGTTGTCTTTCTTAACGGAAAGAGAAGTGAGTAAAAATGTTTAGTGTTTGTTTCATATACTCAGTTACAATCTTTTTTGAGCCTTACAAAAAGTGTGTACATTGTTTTTGGTCGGTGTACGCTACACGGACCAACGATGTCTTAGTAATTCATTTCAGAAAACACAATCAAAGTTTCCACATCGTTTATGTATGGATGCTTGTTCCAACTATTGTAAGTCTCTGACGCCTCTGAATTCAATAGGGGGATTTCCATTTGATATGCCTATCTTTTTGATTTCATCATTTTCAGTTCCGTCGTGGACTGTTTTCCAAAATGTCAGACTTTCCGTCAAAGGGTCTGGGAACCCTCGTATTTAAAATCTTGAGAGAGACATTCCACAAACTTCTCCCAAAACAGGATCTAGATAGAGACAGTTGATCAAGTATTTTAGATTTTGTTTCGGATTAAAGCCAAGCGTTTTTCCAATTGAGCCCATTAATGCTGGATTGTGAGTTTTGATCAATATTTTAGAAAAATTCGCCATTAGATTGTAATAGCATATGGAGTTGATAGGAGAAGAAGAGAAATGTGCCACTGTCAGCGCATTGGAAGATACAGTGCTCAATATCCCTGCCATCGTCGGCAACTGATCGTTGGTTACTCAGAGAATCCTTGACCATCTTTTGCTCTCAAGTGACATTAGGTTTCCTCTATACAATGGCATCTTTCCATACGTTAAAAAATCAGCCGAAGTCAAAGGTTCGTCTCTGTTTATTGTTATTTGATGAATAATTCTTTGGAAAATGGCCGGCGCGTTTTTTAGGCCAAATGGAAGTACATTCCATTCATACTTCCTATCCCAAGTGGCGAACGCGGTTTTAAAACGATCTTTTTCTCGAATCGGAATGTGGTGAAATCCGTAGGTCACATCCAAAGTAGTGAAATATTGTGAACCCTCAATTCGATCGGTTAAGTCTTCAATGATGGGAAATGGATAAGATTCAGTTTTCGTAACTAGATTAAGCTTTCGATAGTCGATACATAAGCGACTCCTTTCGCCTTCATTTTTTTTATTAACCAATACAATTGGAAAGAAGTATGGTTTTCATCATCCCAAATGGTCACTGTTGCTGGTTTATTAAATTTACAGCCGAAAGTAAACAATTGAAGAAAAAAAATTTATTAACAATTGTGGCCAGTATATTGTAAAAAAAGACAAAGAACACTAAACAAACTGAAAAAGGAAAATTGCTTCCTCCTTTTTTAACAAACACGTGAAAAAAAAAAGAAAAGACAGAATAATGGAAAAATAGAACTCTCGTGGGGGGGGGGGAACGAGAACATCGATATATTTCTGTGATAATACAGTAACAGTCACATTGAAAAGTTTGGTCAGGGTATCTCGAAGAGGGTCATAATAAAGTCCGTATAGATTCGTTTCTGTAATTTTCCGAATACGAGATTTTAAGGTCAATAATTTTTCCATCGTCATGATTTGATTCATCCTGCCGACTTGTAAGGTATGGGTAAAACGGTTTTATTATTATTATTTTAAAACAAAAGGTAAATTTACAAAAAAAATGTTAAAAATCACGGAAGGTATCTTCTTGTTTTTTGTTGTTCAACTAACACGCAGCTTATTTTCTCGCGTAGACCTTTCATCGATTTATACACCTTATATATACATGATGATGATGATTTGGGTAAACGAACGAATAATAATAATCAAAGAATGGTGATTGTTGTTGTTTTAATACTCGATGATGAACTTTCCAAACTTTTTTTCAGAGTTGTTCCCCCAAAACAATGATGAAAAATTTATCATTTATTTTTTTTGAATTGAATTGAAAATTTTTCCTATTAAAATTTCCTAATATTTAGAAAGAAAAAATCCGTTTGCTTGTCTATTTTCGGAGGTGATGAAAATTGATGAAATTCAATTTTATTTATTCCTCAAAAAATCTAGAAAATTTTATGCTTGAATTTTTTTAAAACGTATTTATTTTCTCATAGCTTTATGAACATCATCAGTGTATCCTGGTGGTATCCAAAAAAAGAAAAACTTTGTAGAATTTTTTTTTTTTTTCTATTTGCACTTGAAAACTTATACAAAAAAATTCTTCTCTAGGAGATTGCCTAAGTTGTTGTTGTTGTTTTTTCGATCTTCGTCTTCTTTTTTTGAGCAAAGTTTGCTGTGTGTTTGTGTTTCGAATAGAGATTAAATTAAAGAAATTTAATTAAAATTCATAGACACGCAAAGTAAAAAGTTTTCTTCTTCTCTGGTTAGATGAAATTTAATAATAGTTGATGATGATAATCATCGTCGTGATCATATTGGGCTCACTTGAGCTTTGCTTTCTATTTGATTTAGAATCATCATATTGAGAAATATTCCTTCACACACACACACTCTCTCTTTGGTTGAAAAATATTCTATATATATCAATCTTTTGATCTCTCATCTCTTTCTAGTTTGCTTGATCAACTTTCTAATATTTACCTGGAAAAAAAAAAATTCTATCTGGGTTTGAAAAAAAAAACATTTTTTCAAAAAAGATTCGAGCAAGATTCCACAAACAAACCCAACAACAACAGTGTCTCAGGTTGACGATGATTTTAATGGATGATGGCCCTGTTGTTGGCATCTCATCGCCATGAATTCATCATGGTTGAAATCATTGAATTTGATTAAAATCCCAAGCAAATATTGTACCGGTCTATTTCTATTTCTAGTCTCTATTTTCTGGTGTTTTTCAAGTTTTCTAAAAACAATGCGCTTGCGTATGTCTTTTTGGTCTGTGTTTTTTTTTTGTCAGGTTTTACAGGTATGTGTACCTGTTTGGGTTTTTTTTTCTTTCTATTCTTCGATTTAAAAATTCGTTTACGAATTTTGCTTCTTCATGACGACATGATTATTAAACCAAAGCTTGATTAAAGATTTTCTTTTCACCATTATTGTTGCTTGGCTTGGATTTTTTTCTGTATGGAAGAGGGGGAGAAAGAGGGGAGGGTGTAAAAGAAACAATTCCCCACCTGAAATGCTGATTTTGGAGTCGTTTTCTTTGCCTATCTTTTTCTTCTTCTTCTTATCCCGTATGCCTTTTAGTGTTTGTTTACTAGTTTGTTGTGAGAAGAGAAATAATTTTTTCTTCTTTTCATGGTGAAGGTTTAGCCCGAGGCCATTTTTCTCATTTTATTCATTCATTCCTTGAAGTGTGTGCGCACCTGACTTCCAATTTTTATGATTTTTCTTCACCAACAAAGTAAACGTTTTCTCTCTCTTTCTTTCTCAGAAAGGTAATCGATTGTGTTGTTATAGACAGAAAAAAGAAGGTAAAAAAATAAAACAAATTCTTAACATTCGGGTTCTATCGAACAGAATGAAACAACCGACAGGCCAAAAAATCAGCTAACAGGTACAAAATTTTTAAGGGCGAAGCCAAGCCAAGGTTTTGTTCGTCTTTCTTGAGAGCCTATCTGAAAAAACGGAGGCAAGCAAACGCAAACACACACACTGAAAATGTGTCAACCCAAGAAGAGAGGTAAATACCTTTTTGATCTAAAATTCCTCGAGCTATTTATCTCTTCCCCCCCCCTCTCACCCCTCTGTCAAATCATGAACAACAGGATGATGATCACGAGAAGAAAAAATCTAAGAAACATCATTCTCACTCAAAGAAAACTGAATTCAATAATTTCAAGAGAACAGAATAAATAAATAAAACACCTGAATGAACACAGATATAAACAAGAAAAAAACTTATGACCATCATTCATCAATTGCGAAGACCACGAAAGGAATTGAAAAAAAAAAAAAACTTTCGTTTTTCGGGCAGATCTGAAGACGCATGCTCTCTCACATACACGTGCAACAGAACCAGAAACCCAAATAAATACGTAATAAATGTAGCTTTTTTTCTTTGGAAATTCACAAGTTTCCCAATCATCTTGGCTTGGTTTGGTTGGTTCGTTGTTTGGGTAGTTTGGCTGTTCAAATTGGCCAGGCTGGTTGTTGGAAATTTCTCAAAAATTTGAAGAAAAAAAAAATGCTTCTACCTTTTGCTTCTTCTTCTTCTTCTTCTTGTTGTTTGTGTTTTTTTTTGAATCGATGAAATGAAAACACACCACACAGATTTCCCATAAAACGATGGATTTTTCTCGCCGTTCACTGTGTGTTGACTACTATGCCAGTATGGATATGATCGGTGTTTCATCGTGTGTTTCACTACCACCACCACCACCACCATTACTACCGCAGCCACAACCATACCGATACAAAGAATGTATGGTTGGGTTTTCTATCATCATCATTCATTAGTATACGTTTGTTGTAGTATTCGTTGCTTCATTTTCAGTTGGGGTAGTAGATAAATTTGCTTGCTTCGTGAAAACACATCCAACAGCATGCTAAACACAAACCTAACAAGTCAGTTCACATACATTTCGAAACGAAACGACGTCACACACTTGTCTATTGCCGTATTGACTTCATCAAAGAAAAAAATTGCCGTGTGTATGCTTGTGATTGCTTTCTTGCGTTCTTGTTCTTGGGTCTTCGTTTGATCAATTCTGATTCATTGGCGTGAAAGAATTTTGTTCATGTGTGTGTTTGTGTATGTATCTAGATCTATCCGTTATTTTCTTGTTTGTTCTGTGTCTTGGCACATTTCAGTGTTGATTCTGTTTTGGTTTGATGTTTTTTGTTGTTGTTATTATTCACTTTTTTTTCTTTGGTACTTCGAACCCAGCAGAATGCGTTGATCGTGTTGCTATGTTTTTTTTCGCTTCTCTGTCCACATCAGATACAAAAATTAAATAAATATTCATTTCTCTCGTGTTATTAAAATTCTTTGAACGTTCCATTTATTGGTTTCCCCAACAAAAAAGTGGTCCAACGAAAAGAATAATATCTGAAAAGATATTCTTATTGGGAAATTTATCATTATTGATATTATACTGGAAATATTAAAAAATCTTTGTACGGCTGTAGAAAAAAAAACAATATATAAATTTTTCGTCAAAAAAAAAAGAATTATTTTTTATATAATAATTACCATTATCTACACAACGGGATGACGATGATGTCACAAAGAATTTGTTGACACTCCACTTCTTCTCTTCAACACTCTTTGTGTGATGTTATTCTCCTTTTTGGTTTCAACCTTGGCAAAAATCGACGAATGGCCTAGACATTGAAACGTGAAATTTTTTTTGGTGTTGTCAGATTGCTTCTGTCGTGCTCTCTATCTCTCTCTCTGCCTTCTCTATCTTTGTTTTGTTGTTTGAATAAAAAAAATACATAGAAAATTTTTGTGCAACTACTTGAATATTCTTTTTATGGCACAACGCGATGATTCAAGCAATAATAACAACAACAAACCAAAACAAAAAAATCTTCAATTTTTTCGACATCATTATTATTGTTTCGATAATAACAAGTGTTTTTTTTCTCTTCTTTTTTTTCAGTTGTTTTGTCATCAGTTGCGTGCCATCATTTCATAAATCCTTTTGAAACATTCATTTTGTTTTTCTTATCGTTTTTCAATATCGATTTCATCGAAATCGAGAAAATTTTTTTTTTGAAACTACAATTTCATAATGATGGTTTCAAGTGTTTAGTTTTCTACGTTCATTTTGTTTGTTTGTTTTTTTTCTAAAAATCACAATAATACGAATCATGAACTTGACCATTAATATCGATGAATGAATCATTGAATGAAATCATAATGTGATCAAGAGAAATATGTGAATAAGTTAATAATTTTTTGATTAGAAAAAAAAAAGAAAGTCATCACGACAGCATTGCTTGTTCTAGAATTCTGGACCATGGAGAATTTTTATTTTCTCTGAAATGTTTTAGAGAAAACAACCAACATTGAAACAATGAATTGAATTAATCATTGATTGATTTTTCAACAAAAAAAAAAAATTCGAGTTTTTTTTTCTTCTCGACATCAAACAATAATATTTTGGAGCGTAGAAAAAATTATTGATCGTTGTTTGTCAAAATAAAATTATCGCTGTTGTTGTCAACTAAAAAAGAAACAAAAATTCAAATAATCTTTTTTTTTAAACCGATGTAAAACATACAAGAACCCAAAAACAAAACAAAACTTAAACATTCACCTACGCGTTTTTGGGTTTTTTTTTTTAAAATATTTTATTTTCCTTCTTAAATTTATCTTCTTCTCTTGCTTCATAATCAAAATAAATCATTTATTTATTTTCACTCACCCACTCGGCAAAGTATCACATCATAGGCCTCGTCTTTGTCTGTGTGTGATTTTCACTTTCTTCTTCTTCTTCTTCGGTTGTCCACAAATTAAAAGGTGATAAAAATTATATTATCTTATTTTTTTTACTATAAATAGAGAACAAAACTTTATCAATAAGTTTTTCATTTGAAAAATATTATCATTGTGAAAAATTTGGTTGGTTTTCAATTTGAAATATTTACTTGAATTGATATTTTCTGATTAATTAAAAAACATGATAATAACGAAACGTTAATCAATTTATGCCACCTATTTCAAACTCTCTATAATAAGACGTATCATTCGATTGAATTGTTAAAAAAAAAAACTGTAAAGTTTCGGAGCAATGAGCATTAATAAAAATACATCAAAACAATAATTGCTTTCAATTCTGAGTTCATATTCGTGTTCTCTGTTTGTTTCCTTGTTGTGTTTCAAGCCAAAATAGTCTGAAATGAGAATTCTAACAAAAATATCATGTTAGGTTGAATGAAATTGGTTTATTCTTTTATTTAATCAAAATCCGTTATTAGACCAAAATCTAGTTTCATTTTAAAGGATTTTTTTTTTCCAAAACATCACTTTCATTACTTCAAAAAGAAAAATTTTGCTTTCATTTAACAATGAACTTTTGAGTACAAAAGAAAAATTGTCATAAAAAACAGATGACTTGGCGGCTTTTTTTCTATAAAAAAAAAAAATCATACAAAAGGATCGTGATTTTCTTGATCTTTTTCGTTATTTTATTTTTGAAAAAAAAAAACATTTTATAATGATGATATTTTCTTTCGATACATCAAATGTCTATGACCTTAACCTTTAAATTTTCAGAACAATAATAAAAAAAAAAGTCAAAGTCGTTCAGAATGGATCTCATAGAAAAACAATGATGCGAGAACAAACAACATCAAATGTTAAAAACATTAAATCGAACAATCTTTATATAAGACCGCTTTTCTAGCGACACCTTTCGTTTGGCATTGTAACTACTATTTTTTAAAATTTATAACTTTCAAAAGAAAGTTTGTTTTTTTTTTACGGTTTTGTAATAAAACTGGGTTTGTGTGTGTGTGTTGTTAGGCCACCAAGGGAGAGAATCTAATTGATCAAGAACAATCCTATTATTTTAGGCTTGTTTTTTTTTTGTTGTTATTAAACGCTTCTCTATCATTATTATGATTGTTTACTTTTTTTGTATAAATATTTGGATTTGATTTTGTCAATTCTTTTGGTTTGGTGTGTTATCTTTCACCTTTTTTCCTACACCTTTTTTTGGTTGTTATTAAAAAATTAATTTCATTTATTAGTTTTGGGTACTTTCAATTGTATTATATCAATTGTGTTTTTCTTTCTCAATTCATCTTCTTAAGTTGAACCAAAAGAAACAAATAAAACTTAAAATCATTTCAAACAATGATTTACACAAACAAATGATAATGCGAGCAAGCGAGTGAGCAAACAAACAAAAAGATTTCATTCATTCAATCTCATATTAATCATTTGTTTGGTTTTTTTTTTTTAATTGACAATCCTTCTCGTTTCTCCTCGACAACAACAACAATAACAAAAACCACCACAACTAATAAACAACCGATTGATAGCAATCTTTTTTTTTTAACCATTCCACTCATATCACGTTTGTTTGATCTTATTGTTCAAAAAACAAATGAAAGTATTCTTTTGAAAAAAAGATCTTAAATCAACCTGAAACAGAAACAACAGCGACAATTTCGCAAAAAAAATGCTTTAAACCATTTCTGAGTCTTAGGGTTAATGTTTTTTTTTTTTTTTTGGAATTTTCAAAGAAATGGAGCATTCAGTTTAATCCTGTTACAACCAAACTACACGTGTACTAAACTAACTAAATGATGATGCAGCCAAAGTGATTCAATAATCAGTACTCTTCATAAATTACATATTTCATTCTCATCTTGTTTCAAATGATTCGTTAGCTAGAAATTTTTTTTCTCTTGCAAAAACTAAACTCTCGACAGTATTTATTATTGTTTGATAATGTTGTTGGTTAGCTGGCTGGTTGGATGGTTGGATAGATGTTACATAGATAGGCATAGACATATTGCCACCATCATCTCATGCATTCTCATCATCTCATTCATTGGCGCGATGATGTTAATCTTTTTCTTTCCTTTTTTTTTTTTCATGGTTACCATAGAGAAGAGTTAGTGGTGGTGGTGGTGGTGTTTTTAATTTCTTCTGCTGTAATATATCAATATCATCATCATGTTTGGCTGTAAATGCCTGTTTGTTTTTTTTTTTTTAGTTAGTTCTTTGTATCTGTGTTAGTGTTGGTTGGTTGTTTTTTTTCCGTATTTAGAAGTGGCACTTGATTTGTGGATGCATCAAAAGCCCTCGAGTATCAAATTGAGTCTTTTTTGTCGTCGTCGTCGTTGTTGTTGTTTAGCATCGTGATCCTATTAGTCACCATCATCACCATCGTCGTAGTCGTTTTTAGTATTAAAAAAATTACCGCAATCAAACAGCACAGCGTTGTTTTTCCCGATCTTTCATTGCAAAGTTTGTTTTGTCCGTAGTGTGTGTGTGTGTGTGCATGTCACATTGTTTTTTTAAAAAAAAATTACCTGTTATCCATTTTTGATGGTCATTATGATTATTATTAAATTTTTTTAATCGCTTCGAATAAATTCGCTTAGGTATTTTTTATTTTTCTTCTACCACAACCTTTGTCTATTGCTCAAAATCTTTGATCCAAGATCAATTATCATCATCATCTTGATAATGATGAGAATTTTTAATTTTGAAACTTTTGTTTTTTTAAAATTTCAAAAATTTAGAAACATTATTATTTCTTGGAAATTTTCAATCTGATTCAATGATTTATAATGATGAATTTTTTTTTTTTTTAAATTTTCAAAAACAGGAATGGAGACCAATATAACGTTGTGGCAGTTTCTTCTGGAATTGCTCCTGAACAATCAGGTAAGTTGTTTTTTTTTTTTTTGAATTCTTTGATAAAATAATTATTAAAATTATTTTATTTTTTTCGTCACTTTCTTGATCAGTATAAAGTATCATTACGTGGACGAACAATGATGGTGAATTTAAGCTGGTCAATGCCGAAGAGGTGGCTCGTTTGTGGGGCATGCGAAAAAACAAACATAACATGAATTATGATAAATTGAATCGTGCCCTTCGATATTATTACGATAAAAATATCATCAAAAAAGTTTTAGGTCAAAAATTTGTCTATAAATTTGTTTCGTACCCGGATTCGGCGCAACACCACCACCATCATCATCAGCAGCAGCAGCAGCAGCCAACACAAAATGCATCATCGGTGCCTCAGACCCCTCAATCATCGACAAAATTGGAGCAACACTGTCAAAATCAAAATTTATCACAGGTTTCAAATCAATCTCAAAAATCTTTGGTCGCATCATCGACCCCTTCGTCGCCATCTCCAACTTCGGCTGCTTCGATGGCGGTTGCCGCGGCAGCATCGATGGCAGCATATCAAAAATTCAACCTCGATGCCTATAGCTTTTTGCAACAACATCAATTACAATCAGGACAGTCCTATGGATCTTTGGATTCACCTAAAAATTCATTTTCTTCTTCTTCTTCGTCATCACCGACAACGGCGAACACTACAACAACATCTACGGCAACAGTCAATAATATTAAACAAGAAAACATCAAATCAGAACAATTGGTGAAAAAAGAAACAGGATTGTCGCAACCCGTTCCGCCACCATTAGGGTTTCCACCAGGATTCAATTTTCAAAGTTTTGCTGTTCTTCATCAGCAACAACAACAACATCATCATCATCATCATCTGCTTCATGCACCGTATCCTTCAGAGATATGAACAACAATAACATTTTTGTTCAATCGATGGAGCCAACAGATCTTTCATTTAAAACTGGAAACGGTACGGCCCATAACTTGTCAAAGAAAAAGAAACGATTCAACACTGATACTGATTCAGAATCAGTGTCTTCAGATAGTGGTTGGATTGAATCTGGGATAGAACATGTGACGAAACGAGTTAAACAACAAAAACTTGCAAAATCTTCATTCAATGGGAATAGAACTTCGGTTCTAGCATCCCCCATGTCTCTTCGTTCCTCGTCTCCATTATCGACTAGATCGATCAGCTCAACTCCACCATCGGTCATTGCGGCAGATCATAATTCAAATGATTGTTCGCCCGTGAATTTGAGCCAATCAGCTTCTAGTAGTGACAGAGAGGATGATAATAACAAAAAAACAAGTTTGTCAAATGGAAAATCAGACTCTGGTGTAGGATCAAATTCTACAAGTAGTAAATCAATTAAATCGACTGATTTAAATACGAACAGTCCTGCTTCGTCAATTATTTCGTCATCATCATCATCATCATCATCATTGGGTACGACCATAAAGTTGAAACCAAAACCACCACCCATATGCGCCATACCAAATAGTCCAACCAGAAATAATCCTTCATTTGCACAGTCACTTCAAACTCCTGTCATAACTTTTTCGTCGCCTTTCTTGGCTAAACATACACCGGCCATGTTGCAAAATTATTCGTTTTTCAATCTCAGTCCATTGTTACTGTCTTCACCGCGTTACGCTAGTAATGCCAATCACTTTCAATTTCCGGCTCATTTGGGAACACCCGGAACGGCACCGCCGACTCCAACCAGTCTGATGGGTGTCCCTCCATTATCGCCATACGCCTCGCCAACATTTGCATCGTTTTATGATCCTCAATTTTTGCTTTCGCCTCAGTCTACTTCGATACCAGTACTACAAAGCTAAAAATTGAAGAAATGATCTTCCATCAGTTATGTCCATGTTATCTGATTTTAAGTGTGATTCTGTTCATTATTGTTTTTCTTAATTATTTCTCTCAAATTATTGTTGATTATTGTTCTTATTGTTTTATTTCTTTTAAAATTCTGTTGTTAATGATAAAAAAAAAAAACAAAACATCATTGCCCCGCATTCACTTAATCAAAAAAAAAAATTAACTTCAATCATATTCTTGAGAACTTTATTCTCAAAAAAGTTGGGCTAGTATTCTGCTCTGATCACTGGTCTAAAGAATCCATTTGATCAGAAAAGAGAACACCTTGCCACATCATCATTATTTTTGTTATCATCATCTTCACCACTTTAAGTGCTCAATCAACAAGATTCTTAAATCATGTGTCATCTTCTTCATCTATATTTCTTTATCATCATCATCATCATCATGGCTGTGTGCTATCCACATCACACATTATATTATTATTACACACATAGTGATCTCTATTTTATTTTATTTTTTCAATCAATTTTTTTTTAAAATTTCGATTTCTTTCAAAACATAGATTGTTTCTTTCTGTTTTGTTTTCGTTGTTTTTTTCACTTGTTGTTCACGAACATATTCGATCACCGATCATACTTCTGAGAAAGTTGTTATCAAAAACAAATTTAAAGAAAAACAAACGTATATTACTAGCAATATTTTATAGATGAGAATCATTGATGTATCATCGCAAATATGCATTAACAACCCTTCATGATTTGCAATTTTTTTTCCTCCCCAACAACAAAAACCCTGAATTAAAACCAAACAACATTATTAACAGTTGGTGGGACAGGTTATTGAAATCCAAAACATTTAAAAATTTCTTTACCATTGGATTTTTTTTTTCATTTCGATTGATTATACAGAAAAATAATTCTAAATTCACATTGAAAAACCAAAAATTTACTGATTTATTTTATTAAGAATCCCTGATTTGTGTGTAATTTTTTGTTTGTTAATCCGATATATATTACGATGAATTTATATTTATATTGATATATATTTTTGTAAATTAACGATAATGAAAATTATTATTAATAATAAAAACAAGTGCCTTCACACACACATACACAAATGAAATTGACCCAAATTCACAACAAAACACCAAATAAACTCAGATTACCAATTCCGAATGATGATTATTTTAATATTTTACATTAATCTGATGATACCAAACAACAACATGTTATCAAATGTACTGTGAAGACAAACAAAACAATTATTTTTAAAAAAATCAAGATTTCCTGAATTATATTTTCTTACATTTTTCTTCTCCTGATCCTTGTTCTTCTTCTTCATCATCATACCTATTATGTATCGCTTCAATTTTATTCTCAGTTTGTTTTTTCCTTTTCCTTCTCTGATCCGACAGATTGTTGAATCAATATTGTGTGTTGATAAATAAAAGAAATTATTATTTTTTTCATTCAAGTTTTCAAACGGTGACCAAATTTCTATATTTTTTAAATTTTATTATTATTAATATCAAATATTCAAACCAATCAATGATAACTTTGTTTAAATATTTTTTTTTTTTGTATTGATTATTAACATTATTAATCCTTTTCTATTATTGGTTTCATTGATTCGAGATGATCGAGACGATGATATAAGATGATCATTATTGAATTTTTTTTGTTTATTTTTTGCTATGGATATTGTAAAATAAGAAAAATAATGAGTTGTTTAATGATATGAATAAAAAAATTGAAAAAAACTTGTTTTTGTTAGTTTTAGTTTTGGAAAAGGCAATTGTTTTATTGTTATTAAAGAAAAGCAACACTTGTTAATTTGAGCAGGTTTTATACAACGGGTTTTTGCACGTACCCGTAACCTAAATAGTACGTGACTGTAGTTTCTGTTCAACATTAATGTTCAACACTCCCCCTTATTGATGAACAGAAACTACCATCCATAAGTATTGAATAATAATTTGATGCTTTGATGGTGATAATGATTTATGAAGAATGTCTGCAATCTGTTT